>BSBK01002846.1:520000-936168 GCA_027943335.1 Chamaecyparis obtusa
CAGAAATCTGAGGATCCTAGCAATCCTCCTTTGAATAAGCTGATGAGTATTAAAGAAATAGATAGAAGATTTATCTTCATTAATTCTATAACCTAAGGCTTTCAAATAGATGTCCAAGGATCTCCTGAAATTCACTTCCTCATTGATTTTGACCATGCCCATTAGACCAGTGTCATCCACAAACTAAAGATGAGAATAGGGAGGAATAGCCCGATTCCAACTTCAGCCCTAAATAAGACCCTGCCTCACTTGAGATTTAATAAATCTGCCAAGTCCCTCTACCATGATAATGAATAAATAATGAGATAAAGGGTCTGTTGGAGCTCTAAATTTTGGGCAAAATTTGGAGTCCTATATAGTGATAAAACCCTAAAAAATGGCCTCTTAAACTCCATGAAAAATAATTAATGATGGAGTACATGAAATAGGATGAAAAAATTATATTAATTTTCAATTAAAAAGTTGAGAGATTAAGGAAGGACTTTCTGTGATAAGAATAATCAAAATTCTATGATCAAAGCCTTCAGAAAATGTTGGAATTTTGACTTGCTGCAAAGATGATGCCAATAGAGGCTGGAGATGGTCGAATTTTAAAAATCTAAAAAAAGACCCAGTTCGGGAAATCAAATTTCCTATTCCCAGTAAAAATCTTAGCTTTCCACGAGGTGTTTTGTTTTTTCGAATAGACCCAAATTTGAAAGTTGGGTAGTTATTTTTTAGTTAGTTTATTATTTTTTCAAAATAATTTGTAATAAGGTTGTGTCTTTTCACCCTAAAGAGGTGTGAAAGCCACCCAAACACATATATATACATAATGTAAAATGTAAATAAAGGAGACAATACAAGATATATTTTTATAGAATATAATTTGATAAACAATTACAACTATGAACTCTTATGTACCAGTTTTTCAACATCAATAAAGATAAGTGCCATTTCTTTTTATTTGTGGTTATAAGTTATATGTTTTCAATTAGTCTTTCAAATATTCTATTAAATAGAGTGTTTCACTGTGTTGAATTCCCTAAGTATCATAATCCTAAGTTAATATATACAACTCGAGTATCAATTGTATGGTCTGTGGACCTGCCATTGTTCTTATCAGTCTCTTAATTTGAGTTAAATTCGATAGGATTAGTTGTGTAAATTGATTTGAATTATAAGTCAAGTGGAAGCCTGTGAAGTGATGGTCTTGTCTTATTAAAGCAAATTTTTAAAATCGTCTCTGATTGTACGTAGGATTGAAAGTTTTATGACTCTATAGCCCAAATATTTAGAAGGCACTGATCTAATCATTAATTGGAAACTGTTATATTAGTTCATTTATAGTTTGTAGATCTTTAAATCATTATTTCAAAAGCATTACTTTTCAGTCCTTAATATAATCCATTTTAGTCAAGTTTTATAGAATAGAGATTATTAGGAGATTTGTGATTTCCTCAAAGGATCATTCACCACCTTTGGAGGAACTTTGTTTCATGTATGCTATTGAGCAACACAGAGAATTTGATAGTTCAAAAGAGAATTTAGTCCTACCAGCCTTGGCTTGATTAAGCCAAAATTGCAGAGGTATCATTATACCTGTCAGTTGGCCAAAAGAAAATCCATCATTTTTGGGCACCAATAAATTGGCGACTCAATTAGGGAGAGTTTCTCACAATATATATTGTGAAGTTACCTAGAATTTCAGATTTCGCAGATTAGAATCATAAAGTAGTTATATTAGTTTTTTGGAAGCACACTCTACTAGAAGAAAGAACCCAAAAGCAAGACATTCCTCAAATGAGGTGGCGACTCTGTTCAATAAAGAATTTCAATCAGTGACTCTACTGAGGAAGAAGACCAAGAAGGAGATAAGTAATATTTTCATCTTTGAAAGAGGTGGCGACTCTATTGACAAGAACCTAATGTATAAAGAAACAAGTTATTACCGATTTAGATATTCAGAATGTATCAGAATAAACAACCATTTCAAAAAAAACCATTTATTCCAGATGGTATCAGGCCATTGGATCTTAGGGGATTTCATTGTATTCCTTTTAAGTTGCTCCCTAAGTTTTCGCATCTTGTACCAAAGTTCCATGGAGAATGGGATGAATCAATAGTTCAACATTTGGATGCATTTTATGCATTTATAGAGAACTATGAGATTTGTGCAAAATATCGGGCAAATTTGAAGAAGGGTCCAACCTAATTAATCCACCTTGACCTCATTATTCATCCAAACTAGTAATCATATTAAAATCACCATCCATAATCCAAGGGAGAAAAGGGTCCAAGGACCAAACAAAATTGTTGTGAGACCAAAGATGAGACTTACCCGGGAGATCAGTGGGAGCATAAATGTTAGAGAAGATGTGCCTTTCTCTTGTCTCAAAGCTAGAAGCAACCAAAGAAATGGAAGAGTGACTAGGAATCCACCACAAGGGGGCAACCTTCATTGGGTTCTAGAAGCAAGCAACCCCCTTGAACTACCATGAGCACCCACTCCTTGCCAATGGCCATGGGGCTAGACACGAGGAGCACAATTGACCAAACCATCCACTGTCAGTTTGGTTTCCTAAATAAAGACTATATCCGAAGAACGAGATTCAATTAATCTGTGAAACCATACTATATAGTGTTAAAAAATACCAAATACAGTAATTAGAATTAATATAGTTTTAGATATATTTTATACTATTTATACATTTCTACTTATAGACTAAAAAAATATTTGTTTTTAAATATATAATAATTATAGATAATTAAAATTAATATAATTTTAAATAAATCATATAACATTTATATTTTGCTACATTTTTCTTCTACTTATAAATATAGACATTTATAGATATTTGTTTATACGTACAAGTACAAGCATAAATTGACAAATATATAGATATTTTGTATGAATAAGAAAATATCTTATCTATAAGTACATATAGGACATTTTTAACTTCAAAAATTTATCTAGGTTTGTGTACTAGTATATTATTTATATTATTATTAGTATTAGTTTATACTTATTTGTATATCTTTTCAATATATGTGTGTGTGTTGATTTATTATTTTTCATCTACCTCATGCAACCTCCCCTATTTTACGCCATATGACCTTCCCTCTTTTCCCTCTTTGAAACAATTTGACTTCTATTTTCAACTTTTAAAATCTTTAATACATTTTTTAATTGTGATTATTAAGAATCTTGTCACAATCAAATTGAACATGGAGCACAATTAAAATTATTATTTTTAATCTTTATATTTAAGTCTATTCCACTGACTTCTTGAAATTTGAAAACTTGACTTTTAAACTAATCTTTACTTTTTTTTCTTTATATTTAAGTTACTCCACAAACTTTCTTAAATTTGAAATCTTAACTTCAAAAGTAAACTGCACTATTAAATTTAAGGTGACACCTAATTTTAGAATATCTAAATAGCACCGACTTATATTTTTCTATTAACGTGAGAAAGTCCCCATCGATGGACCCAGCCTTGCCCACACTTACTGCAGAGCATATGGACTGAAATTTGCTTTGTCGGAAACGAGAATTCCGTTCGAGCAAGCTCTTCCACATGGTTATATTGATACTCCCACTCTTTCTTCATGTAAGTACAGGTTGTTCTCTTCTATTTCCTGCAGAGCTACAGATTTGATTTGAGCTCAGGTGAAAGTGCATTTTGAGCAAATTGAGCTTGTTTTGTGACGTGGGTCGACCTGGGAACATGGCATTTGTGAAAATTGTGAGTACAAAGGCAATGCTGGTTTTGGGTGTTTTAATGGCGGTCGCCCTGCACTGCGCTGCTGCAACGAATCATACTGTGGGAGGCGCCTCAGGGTGGATTATACCCACTGGCAATGCTAACCTATACACCGACTGGACGGGCAATACAACCGTCAAAGTTGGAGACACACTTGGTAAGGATCTGTGCCTGGTTTTTTTTGTGGGTTATTGGCAGTCATGGGTTTAGGTCAATATTCTGAATGGGATTCTTCTAGGCCTCTGCTTTTCAAAATGTGAATTCTGTTTGCTTCTTTTATGAGGAGTTGAGAGATCAGGATGGGTTTTTTTTTTTGGTCGGGGGGGGGAGGATTCAGATGAGATGGGATTGTAATTTGAGAGATGAGGAGGGGTGTTTGTTTTTGGAGGATTCAGATGAGATGGGATTGAAATTTGAGAGATGGGGATGGATGTTTTTTTCGAGGATTCAAATTAGATGGGATTGAAATTTGCTAGTCAAGCTTTCCTTTTGTCCGAGCTTTCTAGCTTCTAAGATCAATAGAACAGATTCACAGAACCCATAAGACCCATTTTCTTCCGTGTTAATGATGAATGGTGTGACTAAGAGGACTTGAGTCATCCCAGATCATCATAGTGGTGACCACTCTGCCTTATGACCCCTTGATTGAGCAAAGCCTTTGATACAAAAGTTATAGGTAAACAGGGGAGGGGTTGGATTTGAAATGCAGACACAGATAGACGTGGGAATCTGTTACATCGATTTGAGTTTTTGTTCACCTTGCTACCAGTTTTGGTAAGATTTAGTTTGAGTTTGAAATCAAGTGATATAATTGTGGTAGATCCCTCTCCCTAAATCTCTCTGGGTTTCTCTTTATCAAAAATTGGTTTGCTTTTTCCAAGATGCGTTTAGTTTTGAAGTAACATTGGCCTTTATTGTAAGAATGGGGGGTTTCTATTGTAAGCACTGCTAATCTGCCTACATCAGGTGTACAAACCAAGTGTCAAAATGCCCTTCCCGTCTAGCAGATAGTCTTATGGATCTGATGAATTGAAATGTATTTAATCGTTGAGGAGATTGCTTTTACAGATGGGAAGTTCTAAGATAAATTCAGTGAAATTATTGATGGTTTGTTGGCTTAATTGAATTACATGAAATTCACCTGAAACATTTTGTTAATTCAATGAATTTATGCATATATTCATATGACTGATGTTAATTTTACCTATTGCAGTGTTCAACTTCGCTACAAATGCCCATAATGTTCTTCGAGTAACATCGGCAAATTACGCCAGTTGTACTTCGACTGGTGCCTTGGAAACCTATATTACTGGACCTGCCACTGTTAGTCTCAACGAATCAGGCGCTCACTACTACATCTGTGGCGTTGGTAGTCACTGCAGCGCTGGGCAGAAGTTAGCAATCACAGTCTTAGCAGCATCAACAACTCCAACCTCCCCAACTACTCCGACCTCCCCAACTAGTACCAATAGTACCAATAGTACCAATACATCGGATGCTTCTTACCATTCCATTTCATCACCAACTGCCTGGATGTGCATGTCCTTTGGTGTTGCTGCAGCGTTCTTTAGCCTATAAGCATAGCGCAGAACATGTAATTCATAAGCTCAATCATGTTGGCAAAACCCTTAGCGAAAAGGGTCTTTAGTATTTATTTAACTGTTTATCAGAATTATGTCCTAGATTATCTTTATGGACTGGGTCTTTGGGTCTTTGAAGGTTCTGAGCAGCTTCCTTTTATACATTTTTCTTACTCTGACATTGTTTGTTTAAGATTCCTTTGATTATGTGATGCTTTTTAATTTGTTTCATCATGAATGTGGTGAGATAATGGAGTTTTATCTTATTGGGTGTGGTTTACATGTGGATACAATCGATTTAGGTAGATAGGAGCATGGAAGCAGACTATTTTTCTACTGCACAGTAAGGATAAAACTGTATGACAGAAAAATATGATTGATTATAGTAATTAGAGGTGAAAAATCTGTTATATAAGTAGAGGTGCTGACATTTACATATGCTGATATGTTTCTGTAAAGTAGAAATTCTTGTTATTGCTGATTTAACCCTTTGTATTTTCTTGTTGAGAACATAAGATTGCCCTTTTTCATCTTAAGCACTAGAAATTTAATGCCTGTGTATAGTGTTCTGATGAAGGCCAGAACCAAGACCCCAATGAAAGATTGTTAAATCAGGTAGCTCACCCACAGAAAATGAGATTTTTCAAAAACAAAGTAGCAGAACTACCATTAGAAATTTATGCTCAGATTATGAAAGATTATTACAGTACTGATGCATACAATTGATCAACTTTTGACTTCCAATCTATGTATACTGATTGCTCATACCTCTCAGGTATACAATGAATCTAACAGAAGAACTTAGAAATGTAAATCAAACCCACAAACATACAGACCGCTGCACCAAATTCAAGTTCCTTACAATTAACTTCTTCTAATAGAACATACGAATTGGAACTAAATGTGTTACATCTTTGATCTTGGAGTATGGATAGGTTTATGAGTTGTCATCTTGTAGATATTTTAACTTTTAATTCAGTCATATTATTATCATATTATTATTTAGTTATTTAGGTTGGTCTAGGACTTATATGTGGATAAGTTGACATAGATGATATTCGAGGCGTGAGGAAGGTATGTATATATGAGATGTAGCTAGTTGCATTTGATGATCAGATTGTTAATTGTGTTCTCTTTGTAAATATTGAAGGTTTGCCCTTTCAAACTAATTTATTATTTTCATTTATCATCAAGTCTTTTCAACTAATTTTTGAGATGTTTCTTTTGCAAGTGATCTAGGCTTTCGTAAGTTAATAACTTTAAAGTATTTTGAATTTATTTGTGTGATTTATTGTAAAATTATTATTTTTTTTATCAATGATGGGGTCTTCAACAAGCAAATAAGAACACCAGCATTTGGGAAATCTTCAAATCGGGATGATGTAGAAATCGAGGATATTACCCCTAATGAGGTAATAAACAAGGTCAAGGGTGAATTTTCATTAATGAAGGAGATGACAAGGAATTTCATTAGTGCAAAGGAAGATGAATGAGGGGAACCTACTAGTGCAAATTGAAATACATGATTGACTTTTCAAGAAAGTTGGAATGTTTGTTTAAGGGATGAAGTAGAAGGGAGAAGATTTGCCTAATAAGATGGAAGATAATGATTTTATTGAGCATGAATTTTGTGGACTTGACTCAGATCTCAAGAAGGATAAACTCTTTGATAATCATGTCTATACAATTCATACCCAAGTTTGGATATGAAAAAGTTTGATGGAAAGGATTCAACCAATTAGATTTTCCAAATGGAGCAATTCTTTGATCTTCACCATGTTCTATGTCAACAAAATGTGGCTATGATTTCATTGTACTTGGAACTAGACCAATTTATTTAGTGTAATTGGTTATGTGATGAGAAGAGAAAGAAATGTTGTGTGGTCACATGGTCAATTTTTCAACAAGACTTTGCCACTTGTTATGGAGATAATTTTATGAATAGGTGCTTCTGCTAACTCACTAAATTAGAGCAAAAATGTAAGTCAAGGACTATACTCTTCAATTTCAAGCCTTTGTCTAAGAGTAGCGAATGTTACATAAGAAAATTTGAAGGAATTATTTTTATGAGGTTTAAAGGACCACATAAAATATGAGGTACATCTTTTCCATCCAAATCATTGTCACAATTGATACTTATGGCAAGACAAACTGAAGAGAAGTTTTTGGTCAACGGGTGACAAGGGATAGTAAACATAAGAGCAATGAGTTCTTTTTCATAATCATTGCCTCTCTACTAGGTCAACTCCACAACTTGAGGAGAAGAGAGAAAAAGGTTTATGTTTCAATTGTGATAGAAAATACAATTGAAGACATAAATAAATTGAAAAAAAAGTTCTATATTGAGGGTCTGAGTGAAGAAGAAGACAATGCACTAATATTAGAGGGTGATAATGAGTCAGATGAGGGGTCAAATGATTCTAAGCCAATAATTTCTTGTCATCCACTCTCAAGTTTTAGCACCCCACAAACTCTCAAGGTAGGGGGTTTCTTAAAGGAGAGAGCAACAATGTTGATCGACTTTGGTAGTGCTCATAATTTCATCATCAAAAAGTGGGTCACTCATCTAAGTTGTTTTATATATCTAGCTCCAAAGATTCAAATCTTGATTGCAAATGATGATATTGGTAGTTGTTCTAGGAAATACCACAACATTAAATTATCCACCGGTTATTATCATCTTGATTTTCCAATGTTTTCTATCTTCATGTGTGCAATAGATATTGTTTTACAAGTATAGTGGCTTAGTACATTGGAAACAACTGAGATGAATGTTCAAGAATTATTCAATAGGTTTCAATTAGAAGGAAGGACAATTAAGCTAAGAGGGTTGCATGCAAAAATCCCCACAGATGGTAAGCTCTCATCAAATGCAAAAGTTTCTTAAAAGGTGTTGAGGGATTTTTGACACAATTATTTTCATTAGAAGTCTATCAATCAAAGTCTCCCACCCATTCAAATTCACAAAAAGTTATAGATCATCACAATGTTTTTGGAGATATGCCTAAAAGACTTCCTTCTAGGAGGGATCACAATCATATCATACAACTAGTGCTAGGGAGTCAACCATAGAACATTTAGCCTTATAAGTACCCACACTATACAAAAAAAGGTACATTGAAAAGATTATTCAAGAGATGCTAGAGGCATGAATGATCAAGCATAGCCAAAATGCTTACTCATGTAATAATCCAACTTACACTACCTGAACAAAAATACAACTATCATTATTTTTTTGCATTTAAGTAAATAACATCTTCAAGTTTCAAAGGATTTATATCACTCAAATGGTGCCATCAATTTTTTGATGCCTTCATTATGAGTAAATCTTTAAAATAGGACTAATCTATTCATAGGAACAAAACTTATTTTAAAACAATCACTAGATATAACAAAGAACTCACCTTGCTATATGTTTAGAATTTGACCTAGTATCTCTCGTTTAGTTTGTCAATAATAATATTCTATTGAACTATGATAAAAAAAAAAAACAATACTTTTTACATAAGTTCTTATCATAAAGACACGATATATCCATCACAATTTATTTCATTAATTCTCATCATAGAACATGTACTTCGAATTTTGCATAAGTGTTGCCCTAGTTTCCGAGCATCCAATTTTAAAATTTTGTGTGGAAGCTAATGTTGGGCTTGTCCTAAATGTAATGCTTCCAAGAATCTTCAAGACATGTAACTGTGTAAACTCAGTCCAAAGTCTTCATATACGAGCCCCATCTTAAGGTGGTACAAATAAGTCTCATCTTTACTATTCTCAAATTCATTGTGAACATGCAAGTCCAAATGGTCATGTGACATTCACAAAGTCGAGTTTAGTCCTACTAAGCATATGTGAAATATCTAGTGTGTGATGTTTAATGCTAGCCTACGAAATGTCTTATGTGTGTATGCTCCGACTTATAGGTGAAAACACATACATAATCAAATCTTAAAAACTACAAAGTGTCAAGAAAAACGATTTTAAGGGCATTTTCCTTTATACCATTCCGAACAATATGACCAATTTTCACATAAACCCAATTCACCGTTTATGAATTTTTTGAACTTACATTTTTGTAAACCTATATTAAAAAAACATTAAATTTTCAGTTTGAAAAGGCTTCGACATGAATAGATTTTTATGGGTGTAGGTCATGAATTTGTTAAAAAAAGGTTTTAGAAATGAGAATACTTGAAATTTTCATGATTTCCGCACAGTTCAAGACACCGAGAAGGTAAGCAGTAATTGTGGTTCGAATGGAGTCAATGTCATCCTTAATGCGAAAAAGTGCTAGAAGGTCGCATGGAAGGTCAACAAGAAACATTATTTCATCATGTGAAACAGTTCAAGATGTGCTCTTGATGCCTTAAAAGATAATATTATATTTGCCTTCAAATTATTAATACGTCCCTCTACTAATATACACATATAGTTGGACAAATGTGATCTCAGCGAGATATGGTCTCACTAAATGCAATGATCACACTAATGTGCACAAAGTAGATTAGCTAAAGAGGCTTTAAGATGTTTGAAGCTAACGTAGTGTGCAAATGTGGAAGATTAGAAATAAAGTACTAACATTCTCTATGAAGGGTATGAATAGTATAGACATTGTTATCTAAGAAAGCAGAGTGAAAGACATGTTATATAAGACGGGATTTGGAAGTAAATTGTATATTGAAGTATGCCTACGTCAATAAAGGGGACACTCTACAAAGACTATAGAAAAGGGCCTACATGAATAGATGATGGAATGGAAATTGTTCTATATGGAATTTTTGTTGCTATTGTAGAGATTAGAAGGCACACAAAAGGACTTTTAGATAGTGTATGAAATTTTGTTAAATAACCTTTTTCATTATGAGACAAAAGTTTTGCAAATGCAATTAGACTACATTTTCTTAAAGGCAAGTTGTTGAGGGACATTTTTATCTTCACGGGTGATCAAAGTATCAATCTATGGCCACATTGCAATGCTAGATCTTTTTCATCATTGTGGATAGCCTCAGAATAATCTTTTGTGTTCTCAAATGGTGAATGGTGAGATAATACAAGTGTGAATGGTATTAACACAAACATTTGAAGATGAAGAATAGATGCACATAATGAATCTTTTGATTACACTCAATGCAGACAAGAGCTTGTACTCCTCCAAGCTCAATTGCCATGACTAAAAGAGCCCACTCCATGTTCATATCACATGTAGATGTTATCTTCCTAAATATGTTCAAGACAAAGGGTTAGAGTTGTTTGGTAAAGTATTATGAAAGTTTGCTAAAACTTTCAAAATTTTATTTTGCAATTCATGATATGATAGTCATGGGTGTAGACATTCAAATTCATTTGTTCGAGCATTTTTGCACCTTTTCACTATGCAATGAAGAAAATAAGCTAGGTGATTCTTAGTGCCAGGATAAAATTTGGAAGTTATCAAAATGAAGCAAACAAAGATGGAAAGCTACCTTGACAAATTCAAGGATTTAGTCTACCTTCAAGGTTACAAGTTCCCAGTTATCTTTTGAGAAAGTGACTTTTTTCACTTATTGTAATTAAAGTTAGAAAATGAACTATTTTTGTGTGAAAGAGAACTGATTTCTAACTTGAAAAAGTAAAGGTGGTTAGGAAGTAGTTATCAATTACTTACAAAGTAATTACTTTCTAAAGACTATGAATAGAAGGCTATTTATAATGAAAAGGGGACTTTTTGTAGAGGGGAAACTCTGGAGAATTTTCTAAATAAACTTTTGGAGAACTTTTATGTTCACACTTTGTACTCAAGGGTTTTTGAACTTGTATATTTTCAAAAAATAATGAAAAATGTATTGAGTACTAATATCTTGAATGTATTCATAAATTATAAATACTTATTTCTCGTATGTTGAATTAGTAAGCCCTTTATGTATTGGTAGAATTTATTGGCCTTGGTTCAATGATTTATGCAATTGATGTGATGGAACATGCCCACTTTTTGGTATCTTGATTTGGATGTGTTAGTATAGCCTCTATCTCTTTGTATGTTGTGGTGTGTTATCCTTCTTTTGTCACTATTGTATTTTATGTTAAAACCCCCTTTATGATCATTTCAATCAATATTTGTAGGTTTTTTGTTGAGGTTTTAGCTAGTCATCCTTCTTTAGTTTTTTTGTTTTCTCCTTTTTGTACTTTTAGGTTAAAAGTATACAAAAATCTTGAAAACCCCATTATACGAGGGAGTTGCCCCTCTCAAATGTAGAGGAAGATTGTAGTTTCATTGCAATATCTCAACTATTGGCATGATTGTCACTGCTTTTCGAGCAAATAATGTTATTTTTCTAGAGAAATAATCACAATGAAAAATTTGTTTACCAAAAATAAGTAAAACATTAGAAAACACAATAAGATCCATTTGATAATAATACAACAATATTGTCACATAATCAAGAAACCTAATGACATTCATAATAAAAGATATAATGTAACATGTATGCACAAGAATTAAATAACCATTCATACAATTCAAAACACCATACAATAGCCTCATCATCCATAGGAAAACATAGAGTCAATAGGAATTACGCAAGTGGGGTCTCACATTGTGCCCATGGTGATGGTTTGTATGAAGGATTAAAATTGGTGCATGTCCTCAAACTACAAAGTTCTCAATATGTGCAACATCAAAGATTAGTTTCATATTCCAATAATTGATGATTTACTAGATATATATTCAATGAAGCTATTTTTTCTAGATCTTAAATCGGGTTATCACCAAATTTGAATTAAGGAAGAAGATATTCCCAAGGCAACATTTTGGACTCATGAGCACCATTATGAGTCTTTGACGATTCCATGTGTTCTTACTAATGCACTGTCTACATTTCGAAGTTTCATGATTTCCATCTTTAAGAGATTTTTGAGAAAGTTTGTATCAGTGTTCTTTGGTGATATATTGATTTATAGGAAGACATGGTAGCAACATGTAGATCAAGTGTAACTACAAGTTCTCAAAGATAACCAACTTTGTGCTAAGCCTTCCAAGTATGCTTTTGGTCTCAAAGAGGTGGAGTACTTGGGACACATAGTTTCACATGGAGGTGTCAAGGTGAATCCCAACAAAAATGAGGTTATCAAGGAATGCCTTGTTCCCAAAACCATTAAGAAATAGATGGGATTCTTGGTATTGATTGATATAATAGAATATTTGTGAATAATTTTGGCCATCTAATAGCACCCCTCACAACTTTATTTGAGAAATATTATTTTCAATGAAACAATATAGCTAATGCAATATTTGAGATATTGAAGGAGGCTATGTATATACTACTCTAGTTCCTTTCCAATCCAAACTTCACCAAGGATTTTATTATGGAATGTGTTGCTTTAGGAAATGATATAGGAGCAATTCTTGTGCAAGAGGGTGGACCCATTTCTTTTGGGATTCACCAATTAAAGGGTAAGAATCAACTCAAAGGTATCCACGAGAAGGAAAAACTATCTATTATTCAAGCAATAAATAATTGAGGCCTTATTTGATGGGAAGACACTTCAAAGTTAAGATAAGTCATAATAACCTAAAATAGTTATTATAACAAAGATTTTTTAAAGAGAAACAAAAATGGGTCACTAAGATGTTTGGGATATAACTTTAAGATTGTATATAAAACAAGGAAGAAAAATATTGTGACATATATGCACTACCTAAGAAAGATTAATCTTCATTTTGTATTGTCTTAATATTACAATAAAATTAGGTCATAGAAGCTAAAATAGAGTGGAATATTTATGTTCCTACAAGTAATCTCATTCAATAGTTACAGAGTGATCCCACTAGTTCGAATAAGTCTTATTGGAAGGGATGTTCTTTCTAATCTAGAGTCTGATTGTACATATGCAAGAATTCTACTCTCAAACAAAAGACTATTGTAGAGGTTAATGAGTCTCTAGTTGGAAATCATTCAAGATTTTTGAAGGCATGCCATTGGGTCAAGAAATAATTATTTTGGGAAGGGCTAAAAGGGGATGTTAAAAAAATTGTGGTTGATTCTTTAGTTTGTCAAATAAATAAAGGGGAGGCAATCTGGAAATTTGGTCTTTCAGAACCCTTATATATTCCTAGTCAACATTGGGAAGAGGTCTCTATGGACTTCATCACATGGATTCCAAGATCTAAAGGGAATTCATGAATTAATGATTAATCATTGCGGTGATTCTAAATATTGATATATTCGCAAGTGGGATATTCTAAAGTTTAAAATGTATTTTAAATATCAACTGTAAGGCAAAGAGCATGGGTAGTTATCAATTCAGTTTGGTTATTGATTCATTTTTGTGTAAAATGATTATTCCAAACTACACGATGAAGTATGAAATCGGATGTAATCTTGCAAGTTGATGGTTGAAGAGTGTGATGAGCGATAGGAGTCATCTGAGGTAAAAAAAGTCTAGCATGACTATCGGTTGATGGTTGTAGATTCAAATATCATGTATCTTCTATTACAAAAGTAATTTTTTTTATGAGGATTTAGATGACTTAATGAAAAATCATTTGGTGTCGTATATGGATTTTCTATGAGGGTTAAACAAAATATCATCTCTGTAGATGTAAGTGTTGATCATTGTCGATTGCAAAACAATGTATTTGTTGTTATAGAAGGTAAGAATGTGTGAGAGTTTAAATGGTTCAGACTGAGAGGCGTCTCTGTAATGTATGTTACATGAAGTTTTTCCTTTGCAGATGAGAGAGTGAATGAGATAGGTTGTTAAAATATTATGCTGCGGAATAAAAATAAAGTCTCGATGTTGCAAAGTTAAGGAGATGTGTATAGGGTTTCCATGAAGATTTTGATGTGATGAGAAGCAAAATGTTAATGCAATCTTTTTTTATTATATAGGGAATAAGTTGAATGATGTTTTAAAGTAAATTAGAGTAACCTTTTGTATATTGTTTGTTTAGCTTTGTGTTTTGTAAGGGGTTGGTTCTCCTAGAGTTGGTGCTCTGAATGTAAGGAGTTGGTGCTTTGAATGTATGAGGTTGGTGCTCCAAAATTTTCTAGTAAGGTCTAATATAAAATCTGTTTATAGTGGTTTTTCACTCTTTAAGAGTTTTCTACTCAAACATTGGTGTCATGGTGTTGCATTTATGTCTTGGATATCTTGATTGGTTTATCTAATTTTTTTAATTCTATTGAATATGATCTATTGTATCTGTTAATATCTTTTTGTTAGAGTTTTATTGGTTAAAGAGTATCTTATTTTATGGATCACTAATTCACACTCCCCCCCCTCTCTTAGTGATCTTAGTATTCCAACAAGTGGTATCAGAGCCAAGTTCCTTGTGTTGGTTTAGAAATCTTATGTAGGTCTTGGTTGTGGAATACTTGTCAGTCATGACTCAAGATAGTTTATTAGTTGCAGAGCTTCCCCTATTTGATGGTTTAGATTATGAGTTTGGAAGATAATAATGTAGAATTATTTTCTTTCAATGACTCAAGATAGTTTGTTAGTTGCCAAGGTTCCCCTATTTGATGGTTTAGATTATGAGTTTGGAAGATAATAATGTAGAATTATTTTCTTTCAATGGGTGTTGATGTTTAGAATTCAATTATCAATGGCTATAGTGTTCTTACTATTTTACCAACTGATGCTTCTAGAAAAGAGGAATATGAGACAAATGCTAGAGAAAAGCATGTCATATTTTTTGGTATGTCCAAAGATGTCTTTGTCAAAGTTATGTACTACAAGTCTTTGTCAAAGTTATGTACTACAAGTCTTCACAAGAATTTTGGGATAGGTTGAATAATATCTATCATGGTAATGTTAGGGTGAAGCAAGTCAAGATAAAAAAATCTCATAGAAAACTTGAAGGGTTGAAAATGAGTGAAGAAGAGAAAATAGAATATTATCTACTTAGAGTATATGAGATAGCTAATGTAATTCGTGTTTTTGGAGAAGAAGTGGAGGATATAGATGTCACCAAGAAGATCTTGAGATCTTTATCATCAAGGTTTGAATTAGAAATATTAGCAATGGAAGAAGCTAAGGAAATAAAAAAGTATACTATGGATGACATACATGGTGTTCTTGTGGCCTATGAAATGAATACATGGTGTTCTTGTGGCCTATGAAATGAGAACATGTAAGGAGTCTTTTAATAGAAAGGTTATCTTTAAGGTCAAGGAAAAGAATGAAGATTTTATTTATGAATGAGTCTCACTCTGTTAAAAACTTGACAAAGGGGTCATTTAAATCTAAAGGAAAACTTCCTTTCAAGTGTTTTGACTGTGTCAAGAACTATGCTGCAAATTGTTCTTATAATGATTCTAATTGTGTTAAAGAAAGAGATAGTCAAATTGTTCTTATAATGATTCTAATTGTGTTAAAGAAAGAGATAGTCTTTTGTATGGCTATAGATAGTGCATGACTAGAAGAAGACCATGGGATGTATAATGTTTTAGAAGATCACATTGACTTTGAGGGTGAATTGATTTTTTCCCTTAAGGGGATAAGGATCTTGAGAAAGAAAGTTTACTTATTAGAGAATCAATGTACTGAAGAAAGAGATAGTCTTTTGTATGGCTATAGATAGTGCATGACTAGAAGAAGACCATGGGATGTATAATGTTTTAGAAGAGATCACATTGACTTTGAGGGTGAATTGATTTTTTCCCTTAAGGGGATAAGGATCTTGAGAAAGAAAGTTTACTTATTAGAGAATCAATGTATTGAAGAAAGTGAAGGTATGATTGAGTCAAATTAAAAAATTAGTTGATTTGATTATTGAATTGAGAACACAACTTGTAGAGAAAAAAATATTTGAAGTTGTTCAAAAAGAATTAGCATTTAAGGTAGAGGAGTGTCAAATTTTGGAAGTAGAAGTTGTCTTATTGAGAAAGAAGCTAACAAGATATAAAAGAACCTGCAAATTAGAAGATTTATTGAGTTAAAAAAGGGAGGTGAATCATCTAGTGACAAAAATAAAATACAGGTTACTACCAAAACTAATCACAAGGATGTAGTTATAGACTGAGATGGGGAAAGAAAAAACAAATTATTCAGAAGATCATCATCTGTAGCACACATAAGGTCTCCATTTAGGTCAAACTTCTATCTCTTCTATCTCTTTGGATATTGTTTCTTATGTAATCAATATGGTCACAAGATCAATGAGTGTATTTTTTCTTTAAAGGAAAAAATGATTTTTTTTAGAAGACACTCACTTGACTTAATGGATGATTTAAGGTTTTATAACTGTCACAATATTGTTCACAAATTCAAGTATTGTAAATCGAGTTTTGACAAGAAAAATGAGGGAAATAGTGATTATGTTGAGAATGAGAACAAGTCCCAATTGGCTTGGAAAGGTAAACATGATCAAGAAAATGAGAAGAGCATAACAAATTGTTTTGTAGGTGTGGATTGTGCATTACATGCACTAATGCACAAGTGGCATCTTTCCACTTTTAAGGAGAAGTAGATTATCATGGGGAGGTAAGACTGAATATATATTTTGCCTCAAACAATGAAAAAGAAGTAGTTTTAGTTATATTTATTGTCTTGAGGATGAGTGTGTTGCATTCAGTTGTAGGGAGTATAGGAAATATTGTTATGAAAATAGGTGTTTGTGTAACAAAGCTTGATATTTCAATGTGTGTTTGGTTGAGTAACATAGAACAAAAAACTATGGTAGTTTTTTAGTCAAAAGCATGTCTCATAAACAAATGGAAAGTGGTGACTATGAATGATTATATCATAAGAGCAATGATCTGATTAAGAGGACAGTCATAAGGTTTGTAAGGTGAGTGATGTAATCTTATGAACCGAGACATTAAAAAGAGGTTCATGGTAATGAAAATGACAAGAGTGTAACTCAAGGAAAACTTTACTATCCATCAATGTAGTAGTGTTTTTTATATCAAGATCTTGATATAAAAGTGATTATGTGTAATACCCTACTAGAGAACTCAGGAGATATTAACCTAAAACAAGAAAAACAAGATCTTGATATAAAAGTGATTATGTGTAATACCCTGCCAGAGAACTCAGAAGATATTAACCTAAAACAAGTTACTAAGTTTATAGAATACTATTTTTCTTAAGAGTTTACAAACAATAATGAGAAAACAAGCAGAAGTAAAACATAAAGTCCATAATTACACGTAAACATAATCTCAATCTCAGATTATGTATCTCAAGGGTAAAACATAAAGTCCATAATTACACATAAACATAATCTCAATCTCAGATTACATATCTCAAGGGTTCCTTGACATCAGTTGGTAACATATTTCACTAGTTGATAACATATTTCACACATTCAACGACCTCTATTTGCAACCCTTCACTTATTTCTAAAAATTAAGGAAATCAAGGGTTTGTCCTTGCATTATGACTTCTTTTATCTTGGGAATGACATGACTTTGTATGCAGATTTGTACATGTCATGTTTTATAAATTCAACTTGTTTTGAAACCTAAGAAGCTCGAGGATTTATTCTGATGCAAACATTTGACTTATTCACTATTTATTCGCATGAACTTAAAACAATGTGAGAGATGAGGCTACAAATCTAGTTGTGTACCTATGAATAACATGAGCAAGACATTTACAAATTGAGGGTTTCATGTACATTTATTGTAGCTTTGGCTTCTGGTGCTAAAAAACCTCATAAATCATGATGAGAATAAGAAACTTTTGTGTGGTTTTTCTCAGATTTTTTTGCAAATGATAATGAGGGTTTTCATGCCTCTGTTTCCTTTTAAAACAAGGGCTGCAGGGCAGCATAGTTCCTACCAAGTGCGGGCAAGTTAGGTTGATTTATTAAGTATTATGTATCAGATTAGAAAGGTTGATTTAATAGGAATAATATATCAGATTAGAAAGCGCAACATTATCAAGTCTTTGTTGCTCATAAACACAAAAGGTATTTTTGTCACCTTTGCGTACCTATCAAGGGGGTTTTCCCAACTTGAATGGGCTTTTGGCATATGACACCTTTGATAAGTATAGCTGACAAAATATGGTCTTCCTTAAAGTTATTCAATAAGGTTAATATTTACCGTTGAACTAAATCCTATGCATTCCTTCAAGTGTTGAATAGGACAAAAAAAATTTGTTGAGCCAAATCCTATATGATATAAATGTTTATCCTCAGGGAAACACATGATAATAGTTCCAATACAAGATAATACGAAGAATACAAAGCATTAACAATAGCCATTTCTTAGCACTATGAAAAATGGATAATGAAAAGAAAAACTATTGAGCAAGCAGCAATAATGATGTCAAGAAATATGTAGATAAACCTACCATAGAAATAATTAAGGTTATCAGTGCAAAAAAATTGGCTTGCAATAAATTACTATTTACTAAAAACCAACTTCTCAAATTGACTAAACTCCTGATGTCGATCAACAATTGAGAATCCACTTGTTGCAACAAACTATACAATCTTTCATCCTTATCAAAGCTCATAGACAAATTTAATATTGGAATGAAATAAAGTAATAAATGACACATTTTGGAAGACAAATTTTCTGATAAAAACTTTATTTAAAAATGATAGAATTTACAATTTTGTTCTGCGAGCTACAGGGGAACCCAAAACATGCATGCATAGAAAACCGAACATAAACTATGGCGAGTCCACAAACTTTTGCAAGTCTGATCATGAACCTGCAAACCAACAACATGCAAAAGACAAATAACCCTCTTTTTCTTGTATCAACTCCCATGGAGGCCGTGATAGATTTCTTGTGTCCTCCTTTCTTCACTTCCTTGCTTAATCTTTCATTCCTTCACATTCTGACCATTTGGGCATAGTTTCCTCTTGTTGTGATCCCTACAACCTCTGTAGACACGGTATTGGATTTGCATTTGAGGGTGACATTATGGTCATTTATGGATTAGCATGGAATAAATACCTCTGTACCATCAGCAAATGCCTTTAATAAAGTCTCCCATGACATACAGAGCATGTAATTCTATCTTGTCAAATAATTGCTTCAATAAAGTGGAAATCTTTTTCTTGATTCCCTTTTCCTTTATGACAAAAGAATATATTATATTCAATCCTCAAGGACACAAAATTGCATATATCAAATAAATCATAGTCTTATTTGAGCCCAATATAGGTAGAGAGAATACATAGTCAAATAGGGATATTTATCTTTAAGATCCATGGCTATCAAAGCTAAATCTAGGGCTTTTGCATTCTGCTAGTATTAAGATAAGATAAATTTGAGAAAACTGAAAAAGGTAAGAGAAAACACTGAAGTTGCATTGACACGGATACATTCCTAAGGGTATAGTATCATATACGGATACAACCATTTTAAAGATCTTTAATACATATACAAAGGCGTGTAGAAATTGGGATTGTTGAAAATGTTTTTACCAGCATTCTTCCATCTCGTTCTCTAATTGTGCTTGGAATAGGTTATGGACATTGACCAAAGCTCAAGTCTCCTAGAATAATTTAAGATGAAATGTTGAAGCTGTAGAAAGACTGGCTATCCGGGAGCACTATAAAGAAATTACGACTAAGAAGGAATCTGATTTGCATTCTCAATCCAATTTATAGTAAAACTACTTGTTTCATTTTGTCAAACACTTATTCAAACATGGCTGATTAATTTCCTACCAACTATTTGATGAAACGTCTGTATGCAAAAAATAAAAACAATTGCAAGTCTGTTGAAATAATATGGTAGGGAACATTACAGTGGATGAGATTTCTTATTGGGGTAGAGATAATCACATGCAATAATATCATTCTAGTTTTTAGTATATAAACCATCTACAATTATTCTACTCTCACCATACTTTCACGCCTTTTCCTTAGCTAGTCCATTTCAATATCTCCACTTACCCCATTATCTTCTCCCTCAACCAACACAAATTAAAATGAAAAGTAGACACATGATAATCAGGCAAAGCAATCATGAAAATGGAAGTGAGGGGTTCAAAAAACATAGCTGCAGTTTCAAATTTATCCTGCAAAAGTGAAGCTGAACACATACCACGACTTTGAATGGAGTCTCATCAATGCTTTGAATTCTCCCTTATGCAGTCACTAGCTAATATCAATCTCCATGGAAGAGACGCAAATAATGCAAACAAAAACTCAAAAGAAAAACATGATGAACAAAACATAGATACAAGAGGCATGGCCATTCCAAAAACAAATAGAGCACAAATAGAAAAGCGATCTTTTGTGGGTGATTCAAAATCCTGGAATATTTTAACTATAATTTGGTATCTACACAAAATTCGCCCAGTTGCTGTCCATTTCCTTCTCTGCAATAGTCAGAAATCCAATCAATTTAATCACAAGTTAATGTAAGAAGCCTCTACTACATGTTACCCTGCAAAATGCATGCATAATGGGAAAATACACACAAGACACATGGACTGTTCCATCAAATCGATGCATTATTTTTTATTTTCTTTAAAAAATTCTTAAATTTGTAGTTTACCTGCACGTGAAATGTCAGAAATATAATAATGCAGGCCTGAGCACCCCAAGACCTATTTTGCAGACCCTGGCCTTGAAAGACGTGCGTTCTCTAGTCTTGAAATATGCAAAAGAAATTGTAAACCATCTGCAATGCGAATCAGAAGTCGCCAAAATTCCTACCATAAAAAATTTTCAAAAAAAATTGCAACTTCTTGATATCACATCGCCAAAAACTAAAGCTACCCATAAGTTTCTAGCAATTTGATTGGCGGAAAAGAGAAGTTTAATCGTTGTTTAAAAGCTATGCCTCCACTATAGTTCCGTGGAAGCTTATTAAAGGTGTCTATAAATCTTGTTGTAGTGGCTACTGCGATATTCTAGTTGCACAACCCTAAATACATTTTAAAATGTCAATATAAATGCCCACTGATGTAAACATTGTATCGAATCCTGCAATGGGACAAAGGTTGTTTGTCACAATGGAAAAAAAAAGTGAATCGGCTATAGAGGAACACGCCGAAATTGGCTATAAAAAGATGTATCCATGATCTCAATGAATACTGCCTTCTGCAAAGATGGTGACCCCAAGATATTGATTCTTGCTCCCTCCCTCTGTATCTGGGCGTTCTCTTGCATAGATATCTGCACACCTTCCAATTTGACCAGTGGAAAGCTGTCAGCGTTAATATTGAATAGGCAACCGTTAAAGCTCTATCATCTTCTGCTCACAAACATTGAAGAAAAATATAACCATTGGAAAATTAAGCTATGTTATTGGATGGGAAGGAAACGTTTAATCATGGATTAAATATTAACCCTCGGCAATAGTTCTCTGCCATGGCAGGAACTAAAAATGAGAAAAGTATTTCATGTTTTCTATTCTTAATCTGTTCTTTGAACATTGTATCAAATCTCATCATTGTTTTAAACCTGGATAGATCTCTATCATTTATTTTCTGTAATAAAAAGATCATTGTTATCCTCTATTGATATATATAAGCTTCTCTTTGACGACATATACCTGTTATGCGTCTTTCTTACATGCAACTTATGATCATCTCCATGAATGATCTTGATGTTCTGTGACATCATCATGATGTTCATAGGACTGTTGTTTACTTTCTCTTTACTACCCAAACATGATTACCCAAACATGATCATTTCATGCATTATGCATCTCTTGTTGTTGGTGTACTTATTGTTAGCATACTTTGTGATAAAATTTGAGATTCTTCATTGTATGAGCTATTACTTTTCAACACTATGTTTCATATTCCCTTTTTATACTTTACATTGTAATTGATGTTCTTAAACTTTGATTGGATTGTCTATCATATTTGTTGCAAGAATGAAGCTGACTCTAAAAATGGCACTAGCATGATATGTATATGTTCTTCAATGACTAATGTGTAGCTTTCTTCTATGTATGTTGATAATTTTAAGTCCATAGTGCTTTTTGATAAGCATGATAATGTCTTGTATTAAGTAATGTTTAAATTTAATAGATTTTTTTATTATGATACCTCAACATGATTACTGCACATGATGTTCTTTTACTACATAGTGTATATGATCAATTTTCCTATCTTTTCTTATAGTTTTTCTGATTTGATAATGAACTCTGACTATAGATGTTAGAAGACTAATGTTGATCTCTTAGACATAATTTATTTGACACTCGTGTACAAGCATGGTTCTTCTATTTCATATGTTCAACTCGTGTACAAGCAAGTATATCTATAGTCACTTCTCATCTTCTGAAGTCATATATGCCTTTTATTGATATTGTTGTACTCATGTTTGTAAAGATAATGTTCATGTATTGATTTGATCAACACGTGTCCTTCATTTTATATATGTGTTTTCTATAAAAAAAAAATGCACCTGCACCTGCACCTACACATGAAAAGAACTGGTTAAGCAAAAATATGATCCTCTGATTGTTTTCCTTTCTGATTTTTGAATTTTATTGTATGGAAGTCAACTGTTAGGGATAGGAGTTAGGACGTTGCATTGCTTAGTCTTTTGGACTAACACCACTTTTTACCATCTCTTGCAAGTACTTGAAGATACATGACAACTCTCATAAGCCAGCTATTGTAGGATGCAACTCAATATGTCATTAGCTCAAGAAATGGTGGACCCTAACCCCTTCTTTAATCTTGACTTCCATTACTTTGTTTACTTTCCTTTGCATTGGTTCTTTCATCTTTCCCACAGCTTGTGTGGGATCATTTTGTCTCTATATCTTCTTTTGTAAATGAATCAAAAAAAATTTTTGTTATAAGTGGACATGTGATATTCTTCTTTGTAAACACTTTGTCTGATAAATGTACTATTCTTTTATCAAACAAATGTTCTTTCTTGCATTCACTTTCAGTATAATGCAAAGAATCTGGCACTTTAAAAAAAATTAAAATGTATCAATGCACCTTTCACCTAGTTAACAACTATCCATATCTGCCAATTGAGTTGGATGTGGAAATTGGTATCAATTGGTTTTTCACTCTTTAAGGGTTTTCCACTCAAACATTGGTGTCATGGTATTTCATTTGTGTCTCAGATCTTTTGATTGGTTTATCTAACTTTGTTAATACTGTCATATGATATGTTGCATGTGTTAATATATTTTTGTTGGAGTTTTATTGGTTAAAGAGTGTCTTATTTTATGAATCACTGATTCAACCCCCTCTTAGTAATCATAGTATTCTAACACATGGAAGAGCTGGCCAACACCATTGTATTTGATTTTGCAGCCTGTTGGAGGTAGAGGTCTACGTGGAACTTAGAAACCCTACATGTAAAAGAGAATCCTAGAAGTTCCCCACTATTTTCATTCATAGGTCTTTGGAGATCTGATATAAAACACATGGAATAGAGATTTAAGAAGAAAATTCTCCACGTCCCCATAATTTCTAGGATAGAGGGACCAGCAGTCGTGAGAGCTAACTTTATCAATATGTAGTCATATGGAATATTGTAAGACCTCTTGTTTTTTTTAGAAATGTAAAATAGGCACTTAATTGTCTACAACTAAGGTTTGAAGATGTGACTCATCATGCAACTTGTTAAAATAACATGACTAGTGAAACATGTCCAAAAAATGACTTTTTAAAGATTCAACCAAAACTTAATCTAAAAATCTCTAGTAGTTGAATTAAAAAATATCATTTGTTATTAGTAGAATATTGTATTTTATGTAAAATATAGCATATATACAACTTAAATAGACCAAATACCTATTAATTATCATAATTTTTTGTTATCTCTAACTTTTATATCCAACACAAAATGACCAATAGTTAAACAAAAAAAAATATTTGTTGTTATTAAAATAACACATTATTATACAAATTACAACTTATACCCAGCATAAATGGACCAATAGTTGAACACTAAAACCTTTTGAAATTCTCACACATTTCATGGGAAAATACAAGGTATTTATTGTGTTCACCTCATATATTTATGATAAGACATATTATTAATATGAAACACTCTGATGCATATACATTGATACCCCAATAGTTGTACACATAAACATAATATTTGTTCACTAGGATAACAATACTTGTGTAAGTGAGCATCTTATTTTATTAAGTGGGCATAATATTAGTTCATGCCTACACCATGTAACTATTGCATCGGTTTGAACCATAGGAACAATTAATTTAACCATTAGCATTTGGGTAAAAGTACAAACCTATGTTGCAATAGAGGACAATCAACATGTTTCGGCCAAAGCCGATTTCGATTGGACCAAATTCGATCAAATCGTGTCCAGCTGAATACAAGTGGCATCCACGTGGTGCCACACGGTGCTAGGTAGTGTCGATGTGGTGCCATCATTTCGGCTAGAACAAGTTTGGTCAAACTAGTTTCGGTCGGACCATGTTTCAGTCGAAATGTAGAAAACCTATATATTCTCTGCACAGGCTCTAAGCACCTCATTTCATCCATAGTGACCTCTAGAGATTGTGGAGCGCTCTTGAGACTTTCAGCCGGATCAAGTAGGTTTTAAAATATATATATATATATATATATATATATATATATATATATATATATATATATATATATATATCTATGTATGTATGTATGTATGTATGTATGTATGTATGTATGTATGTATGTATGTATATTAATTTCTTTAATGATTATTAAGATAATTTTTAGTTATGTTAGATTGTTAAAATTAATTAATATGTTTTATAACGTAATTTTTTATTAAATAATATATAATTAACTTGGTAAACCTAATTAATTTGATTAACCTTAATTAACATGTAGTTAATATATTGAAAACTAGTTAACCTTATTTAACATAGTTATCATTAGTTAACCATAGTTGAAATCTAGTTGACTTAGTTAATCATAGTTAACCTTGGTTAATTTAGTCAAATTTTGTTAATCTAGTTAACCTTAGCTATCTTATTCAAATTTAGTTAATGTAGTTAACCATAATTCAAACCTATACAAAATTAATTTTAACCTTAGTTAGTTTCATATTTCAAACTTAGATAACCTAGTTAACCATACTTGAACAAGCATAGTTAACCTAGTCAACCTAGTTAACTTAGTCAAACTTAGTTAACCAGAATCAACCTTGATGTACTTCAAACCTACTTAACTTAGTTAACGTAGTGAAATTTAGTTAACCTAGTTAGTTCCATACTTCAAACCTAGTTAATCTAGAATAACTAACCATGAACATTTATGTTTTATTTATGTGAGTTGTAGAAATGTTATTTATGTACTTGTACACACACATACATATATAAATTTATGCTTGAATTATAAATATCATTCAATTTTTTGTCATGTTTAGATTAAATCTATAACATATTTAATTTTCAAATGTTAATGTAAAATGTAACAAGTTCACATTGAATCATTTGAAACATTAGAAATTTATTCTCATATAATTTACATTACACGTAACAACATCACTAGATACATAGTTCAAATAGAACTAACCATAATTGAAATCTAGTTGACTTATTTAATCATATTTAACCTAGTTAATTGTAGAACTAGCCTTGTTAACCTTAGTTAATTTAGTCAAATTTATCAAAATAACCTAGTTAACCTTAGCTCTAGAGATATTATTCAAATTTAATTAAAGAAAGTTAACCATGTGTAATTCAAACCTATTCAAAATTACTTAAATAACCAGGTAGTTAGTTCCATATATTTCAAACTTAGTTTTAGAACTTAGTCAAACTTAGATAACATAGTTAACCATACTTGACCAAACATAACTTTAACCTAGTCAACCTAGTTAACCTAACTTCTTGAACTTAGTTTTAAAAACCTAGTGAAATTTTGTTAACCTCTAGTTAGTTTCATTCTTCAAACCTAATTAATCTAGAATAACTAACCACACATGTACATTTATGAACTTTATTTATATGTTTGAAAGTTGTACAAATTTTTTATTTACATGTATATGTACCAAAGGCACACCCTAATCACCAACCTCCTTGCAGAAACAACACATGGAAGCAACAACACACACACACACAGAATGCAGAACAGATCATATTTTATTCATGAAATAACCTCTTACATGTCAGGCTATAAGGCCTTCCCGGTTACAGCCAAATAACATTCAGATTCAATTATAACAGTCCTCCAACATGGGAGGATTCATCCTTTAGAAACTATCTTCTATCTTCTAAGACTCCTAATCTACTATTGATATTCCACTTGATATGCTACCCTAAACAACAAACAACAACTATATTTATATAAGAGGCTACCGAAACAAGTCGACCTTCACATCCATCATTGGAGAAAGGAACAACTAGATCTAGGTCCACACACTTCCCAATGATTGATACCAACATTTGTTAGCAAAATGGTCAGCGCTCCCCTCGGGATTCATGACATGGTTTAACAGCCTCCTGTGTCTTCTATAAGTCTAGTGGTTGTATCGGGCATTAACAGGTTGATCTTTTGGTTCAATGGCAACCACTACTTGTAACAAGTGGTATCAGAGCTTGGTCATAGGTTCGAATCCCCTCGGGTAACGCTAAGGGGGAGATTGTTGGAAAAATGGTCAGCGCTCCCCTTGGGATTCGTGACATGGTTTAATAGCCTCCTGTGTCTTCTATAAGTCTAGTGGTTGTATTGGGCATTAATAGGTCAATCTTTTGGTTCAAGGGAAACCACTACTTGTAACAACATTAACTATGTGACCAAAATTCAATGCACAAGTTGGCCTCAACAGGAAATCAAAATAAATCACTCGGTAAGAAAGGATGTCGAGCACCAGGAAATAACTCAGTGAACCAACTAAGAAACTTGATCAAAGAAGGAATTGAGCAACTACCGAGCCAACTAAGTCAATGAAGGAACCGAGTAGCTCTCGAGCACACTGAACAACTTAAACTTGTTTTTGGTGACACGGGATTGCTAAGAACCCGAGATGCTCCTACATCAGACACCTAGGGCTGTTTGAAATGATTCTCTAAATCATGTAACAATTAAAACCTGAGATTGTGAAATCCATGAATTGTCTTCAATCGGTATGTTCTTCCACTTTACCAGATACTCCATGTATTATTTACCTCTTGTGCTTCTGCCAACTCTTTGTTCCAAAATCTGCTCAACTTCTTCTGTCTGTTTCTTAGGATAATCACTCAGTACTGTCATATCTTCATCAGGTTCATGATACTCATACAAATCTGCAATGTTGAATATAGATGATATATCCATGTCATCAGGTAACTCAATATCATAAGAATTTCCACTGTCAAATCTCCTCAATATCTTGCAAGGACCAAATTTCTTCATTTTCAATTTCCCATATGTTCCAACAGGGAATCTGGCTTTCTTCAAGTGTACCATTACTTCATCCCCAACTACAAAAGTCTTATGTCTTCTTGATCTATCTGCTCTATCCTTGTATTTCTGATTACTATCTTCCAATTTATGTTTCACTTCCTCATGCAATGTCTTCATGAACTCACCAATTTCTTCTCCTCTAGCACTTCCCTTTTCTTTACCAGCAATATCCTTCAAATCTAATATACCTCTCAGTTGTATGCCATTAACAATCTCAAAAGGTGTTTTCCTAGTACTCCTATTCACTGAATTATTGTATGCAAACTCTATTTGTACCAACATATAATCCCAATTACTCAGTTTATCTCCAACTAAACATCTCAAAAGACTACCCAAACTTCTATTTATGACCTCTGTTTGTCCATCAGTCTGTGGGTGAAATATAGAATATACCTTAACTCAGTATCCAATTTTTTCCAAAGAGTCTTCCAAAAGTATCCAATAAATTTACTGTCTCAGTCAAAGATGATATTCCTCGGTAATCCATGCAATCTGACAATTTCCTTAAAGAAAAGATCTTATATATACACTGCATCTGATGTTTTTCTACAGGGTATAAAATGTTCCATCTTAGAAAATCTATCCACAACAACAAATATAGAATCATTACCTCTCACTGTCTTCGGTAAGCCAAGAACAAAATCCATGCTGATATCAATCCAAGTTTTCTTAGGAACATAAATCGGTATGTACAATCCAGTATTCTGACTTACTCCCTTTTCTACTTGACAAATTTCACAACTTTTCAAAAATTTATGAATATCCTTATACAACTGTGGCCAAAAGTATTTCTCCTTAAGTAAATTCAATGTTTTGTCAATGCCCAAATGCCCAAATGTCCAGCCAAACCACTACTATGTTTCTCCTTTATCAAATTAGTTCTCATTGATACTCTTGGTATACATAACTGAATACCTTTAAACAACATACCTTCTTGAATGAAATAGTCTTCTCATTTAGTACTCAGTTGAGCTTGAATAGGTGCTCTGCACTTCCTCCAAGACTCAGAAAAATTAGGGTCAATTTCATACAAATCTTTCATGTCATCAAAACCAAGAACTTCAATTTTCATTTCAGTCATCAAAGATCTCCTTCTACTCAATGCATCAGCAACTCAGTTAGTGACTCCACTCTTATGCTTGATCACAAATGTACAACTCTGCAAATATTCAACCCATTTCATATGTCTCTTCTTCAACTTATTGTGACTACCCAAATATTGTAAAGCTTTAGGATTAGTATACAACACAAATTCACTCGGTATCAAATAATGTCTCCATTTCTTTGGGTCTTGAACAATAGCATAGAACTCTTGATCATACACAAAATATTTTCTTTTTGCATCATTCAACTTCTCACTAAAGAAAGCAACAGGTTTACCTTCTTGACTCAACACAACTCCTATTGCATTACCACTTGCATCACATTCTACTTAAAATACCTTATTGAAATCAGGTAAAGCTAACATAGGCAATTAAACAACCTTTTGCTTTAGAGTCTCAAAACTTTTAACAACTCCATGTGTCCACTTGAATTATCTTTTATCTCCTCTCATAGTCTCAGTCATAGCATTACAAATTGAACTAAAATTTCTGATGAACTTTCAGTAAAAAATTTCTAAACCATAAAATCATCTTACCTCACTAGCATCTTCAAATGTAGGCCAATTCAAAATAGCTTCAACCTTTTCAGGATCCATCTTCAAACCATCAGCTAAAATCACAAATCCCAAATACAAAATCTCTTCTTTTATGAAGGAACACTTTTTTGAAATTAATCAGCAACTTTTCTTCTTCCAATCTCTGCAGTACCTATTTAATATGCAAAAAATGTTCTTCTCTAGTCTTACTGAATATCAAAATATCATCGAGGTATACAATAAAAAATTTACCCAATAATTTCTTCAAGACCTCATTCATCAATCTCATAAAAGTACTCGGCGCATTAGTTAAAACAAAAGGCATAACCAACCACTCATACAAAGCTTCTCTTGTCTTAAAAGCAGTCTTCCATTCATCACCTTCTCTGATTCTTATCCGATGATATCCACTTTTCAAATCAATTTTGGTAAAATATTTTTCTCCAGTCAAACTATCCATTATGTTATCCATTCTTGGTATAGAAAACCTATATTTCATTGTTATCTTGTTGATTGCTCTAGAATTAGTACACATCCTCCATTCTCCATTCTTCTTAGGTGCCAATATAGCTGGTACTAAACATGGAATTCAACTTTCTCATATCAAACCTTTTTGCAATAATTCTTGGATTTTTCGGTTCAATTTCTAATTCTCAGTAGGTGTTAACCGATGTGATGCCTTATTCGGTAAACTAGCTCCAAGGATTAGATCCATACAATGATCAATGCTTCTCTTCAGTGGCAAACCATTAGGTACATTGTCAAAAATGATCTCTCTATACTCGGTGAGTATCTTACCAATCTCTTCAAGTATGCTATCCACTATTTTCTCGCTTGGTTTGTTAGGAACCATAGAAAAATACACATCATTCTTTTTCAAATCCTTGAAAAAATTTCTTCCTTCCATCAAACAAACTTTCACATATGTACAAACATTACTAACAGATTCTTAAATCAAAGGCAACAAGATTTGCTTTCTCCCATCAGCCCAAACAGTATATTTATGCAATCTTCCATCATATATAGCATGTCTATCATATTGCCAAGGCCTACCCAAAAAAATATGAGAACAATCCATAGGAATGATATCACACAACACCTTATCATAGTACTTTCCAATTTTCAAATTCACATAACATTGTTCACTTACCAATAATGTATGCTCATCCTTGATCCATGAAATCTGATAGGGCTTTGGGTGTTTCAATCTTTCCAACTGCAACTTTACAACTATTTCCTCAGATGCCAAATTATTCAAGCTTCCACTATCAATGATTACCTTCCACAATTCATCACCAAATCTGTGTCTGGTCTTAAACAAACTTTTCCTTATCGGATCTTCCTTATTACTTTTACTCCAAAGTGCTCTTCTAACCATCAGGTTCTTTTCCTTCTCAGGTTCATTCAGTGAGTCTTCTTGCACCAAGGCATTTCTACTGCTACTGACCTTCTTACTTGCACATTTACATTCAAATGACCTATTTCCTTCCTCTCACAATTGTAACAAGTTCCTCAAAATCCACCTCTATTATAACTACCTCGGTAATTACTACCTCTTCCTCTAGAAGAACTTTCACCTTTCCACTCGGTCTTACCTTTTTCCTAATTTTTTTTGTCTTCATCAAATCTATTGTTTTTTCCATAAGATCTACCTCTTCCCCTAGGAAATCTACCACCTCTTCCTCTTTGTCTTTTCTCGTGTCTTTTTTTCAATTTCTCCTGGGCTTTCAAGGAAAACTAATAGGCTTCTTCAATGATTTCCAACTTAACCAAATTGATTTCTTATTGAATAGAAACTCTTAACCCATTCAGGTACCTAGAAATTCTTTCCACTCCATCCTCAACATGTCTAGATCTGATATCTAATCTATAGAATTCCTTAGTATAATCTTTTACCGAGCTATCTTTTTGTCTCAAACTTTGCATTCGCCTAACAAGGTTAATCTGATAATCACATGGTAAAAACTTATCTTTCAATTTATTCACCATCTTATTCCATACCTTAATTTTGTCTTTTCCTTTCCTTTTTCTATCCAATTGAAAATGCTCCCACCATAAGGATGCATGACCTTTCAACTTTGTGCTTGCAATTTTTACCTTCTTCTCCTCAGGAACATTTTCATACTCAAAATTCTTTTCCATCTCAGTGATCCAATCTATCAATTCATTTGAATTTATCTTTCCACTATACTCAGGAGGATTTAAATGTGGTGTAGATTTCAAGTTTTTCAAAGCCTTCAACAATCTTTCCTCACCCTGATTCAGCATAGGTGCAGGTTATGCTTCACCTTACTCATCTTTGGTTTCCTCATCACTAACATCCTCAAGATGTCTTCCTTGACATTTGGCTATTTCAATAGCTTCTAATCTAGCATCAATTTTTCTTAGCATGTTTGCCAATCCTGGATCTACATCTCGGCTCCCATGAACCATCTTGAAACCCTCTGGAATTGCAAGTCAGATCACTATCTGCTACCCCACAACAAATATCAACTAGGGTTTGCAAAAAGGAACCCTCGACCTAAACTCACAAATTTAGATCTAGATCTCAACCTTCGATCTGATACCACCTAACACAAGGTAGGGTAGGAAGAGGGACCAAAGGCACACCATAATCATCAACCTCCTTGCAAAAACAACACATAGAAGAAATAATAGAGAGAGAGAATGTAGAATAGATCATGTGGTATTCATCAATTAACCTCTTACATGTTAGGCTGTAAGGCCTTCCCAGTTATGGCCAAATTACATTCAAATTCAATTATAATAGTCCTCCAACATGCGAGGATTCATCCTTTAGAAACTATCTTCTATCTTCTAAGACTCCTAATTTGCTACTGATCTGCCACTTGATCTGCTACCCTAAAACTACAAACAATAACTATATTTATACAAGAGGCTACCGAAACAAGTTGGCCTTCAGATCCATCATTGGAGAAAGGAATGACCAGATCTAGGTCCACACACTTCTCAATGATCGATACCAACATTAAATCCATGACCAAAATTCAATGCACAAGTCGGCCTCAACATCAAATCAAAATAAATGACTTGGTAAGCAAGGATGTCGAGCGCAAGGAAATAACTCAGTGAACCAACTGAGAAACTCGGTCAAAGAAGGAACCAAGCAACTACCGAGCCATCTTGGTCAATGAAGGAACCGAGCAGCTACCAAGCACATTGAACAACTCAACCTTGTTTTTGGTGACACAGGATTACTAAGAACCCGAGATGCTTCTACATCAACATGTACGTGCAGTTAAATATGCTTGAATTATAAATATCATTCAATTTTTTGTCATGTTTCTAGATTAAATCTACATAAATTTAAATTTCAAGTTAATTTATAAAATGTAACAAGTTCACTTTAAATTATTTAAAAAATTACATGTTTAATTAAATCCCCGTATATATATATATATATATATATATATATATATATATATATATATATATATATATATATATATATATATATATATATATATATATATATATATATATATATATATATATATATATATATATATATATATATATATAATGAACTACATTTAAAAACATCACTATACATGTGTAGTTCAAGTACAGTTAACCCAACTTCAAACCTAGTGTGTACTAGAAAAAAGTACCTTCATAGGGTTAGTATTACAAATAAATGAATAAAATAACTAAATTACCACAAAGAATAAGCTATTTTAACAATTTAAGAACAATTAAGCACTCTATAGATCTTTATTTAGGAATGCTAATGTAAATCTCTCAACAAGCCTGCATTAGTGACAATCCTAAAACAAGAATGAATGATAAACAAAGCTAATAGTTCAATTCTAAAGTGAAATTAAGCCTAATTAACTCTAAATTTTCCTTTCTAGCTCTAATTTGCAAGAGGTTTGATGCTATTATCAGATTTGTGGATCATTAATGAGTTAATTATGCCTTTCTTTTATAGATTTTGGCAAGGGTAGGGGTTATAGTTGAGTTGATCAAGGTTAGGTTGGAGTTAAGTCCATGGTTCCACCTTTGGAGACCATTTAAATATTTTATCCTCAAAGCTTGGGACAAGAGAACAAAATGAGTGGACAAGATGCATCCTCTAAGTGAGTGATTGAGATTCAATTTAGGCTTGATCCATGTGAGTTTGGTCCTCAATTCCTATTGGTTGATTCATTTTCCTCCCATTTGGTGGTTGAGAGAAAATAGGAATTAATTAATTGAATTTATTTAATTTGTTTAGCCATGTGTACCCCTTGAATGGGTTGATTTGATTTAATTTGAACTATATAATTAATTAGATTAATTGTACAATGTATTGATTAATCATGTTTTATTAGGTTTGAATCAATTTAATGGCTTTTGATTTTCAATTAAATTTGGATTAAGGTTCAATTGCAATTTATCTTTGATTTGATTTGATTTGATTTAATTGTATTGATTTTTGCCTTGATTTCTCACTTAAATGATCTTGTCCAATTTTTGGTGATTACAAATGTCACTCTTTGAGTTGACATGAGTAGCGTGTTGATTCAAAGAATGTCCTGATTCAACTGATATAAGGTCATGATTCCGTTGATGATCAATTTTGATGTTTAGTATAAGATGCAGATTCTAATGAAGCTCGATTGATTTGATGTCCTGATGGTCAATTTGATGATAGATTATTAGATATGGTACCTGGTTTGATCTGATTCAATGTTTGATGCCCCTTTTGATTGATAAGAGAAAAAATTTCTGATAAAAGATTATGCTTTGATTTGATAGTCGTGCCCCTGATTTGATGATACTAATGTCATTCATGATTATCCAAGTGTATGGCCCCTCGGAAATGAAATGAAATTCAGTCATTGTTTGAAAAATTTGATAGTTTAGGTCATTTCACGTAGATTAGGTCAATTATAATGAATTTTGATTTCATTTTCGATAATGAATTTGCATTTGTGTGATGTCAAATACCCCTAATTTGACAAATTTGGTGAAAATTTTGGGTCCCTAGTCATTTTATGGTCAAAGATGCCCTTTTTAGGTCAAAATGGCCTATATAAAGGGGTAAAAAGTCAATTTTACTATTCATTTTCACTTTCTTAGTTGACTTTTCTCTTTGACTCTCTCTGAGCTGATTACGATGGTTATCCCGATCTAAGAGCACTGATTTGAGTGTGGGCGACGATATCATCGGCCACCGACCTATGGACCTCCGATAAGTGCCTAATCCACTTAGTTTTCAATTTAATGCATTTAATTTTAAGAAATTTGAATTTTTTCTGCAAGAACCCTCTTTTTTTGCATTTTTCACTTCAAATAGCACTTTTAATCATTTCTTTAGCGCATTTGCAATTCTTTTTGCACTTCTGCGCTTTGAAATAGCACTTCTGCAAGTTTAAATAGCACTTTTACACGTTAAAACTAGGGCATCATTCGCTTTCAATTTTTTCTTTAGAGTGTATATATAAAAGCTTGTGCGCTTTTGATGTGTTTATTAGCGCAGTCAATATTTCCTTTAGTGCTTTTACAACCTTTTAGAACTTTCACCTTAGAACAACACTTTAAATTTTTAGATAGTGCTTTTAATCTTTTAAGTTGCGCTTTCTCTTTTTAGTACTTTTAAGCATTAAAATAGCGCTTTTACCCTGTTAGGAAAATTTGCAACTGACTTAGTCAATTTTCTGAACCATTCATTATCGTCGATCAATTGATTGGCTTAGATAAGAAACCTGATTTGGTAGCAAGTCATAGGATGTTAGTTTGAATCAATTTAGTTTGAATGTTTGATTGTCAATCTAGATTTAGATGATGGGTGATGATAAATTTTCTATCCTCTCTGAATAGAATCAGGAAAATTGATTGTGGTTTGATATTTTGTAAATGTTTGATTGACTTAGAATGATTCAAAAGATAGCTGATTTCAAAACTAATGTGATTTAACTTGCTTTTTGCAGGTCGTGCTTAAGTCACTGGTCGTTCGAGGCTTGTATCCTTTACCGTTCAGCATGATCGATGATCTAAGCACCCTAGATCACCGACACAGGAAAATACAGGCTTTCCTTCTTGCTTGTCCTACCTCAATTTTGAGTGAATCAAGGGTTGATCATAGCTATGGAAGAGAGGTGACACTCTGACCATAATACCTTCCACTTGTCGATGGGAGAGATGACCATCACTCCCGAGGATGTGTATTGCATCCTCCACATTCCTACTCGGGGAGAGTTAATTTTCTATGACCAGGTCTATGACGGTACAGCTTGTTGGAGGGTGTTCCAAGACCCTATGATCTGTGATGACCGTATCCAGTGGTCCCAGTTTCATTCATTTCTGGTTCTGCCAACTATTTTGGGTGCGCTGATTGGCGGCTTCCTCGTGCTTGATCGCTGAGGGCATGGATTTGCGATCGGTTGGGGACCTATTCTTGAGGACTTGATGGCTCAGCCCTGACGATTTGATTGGATTTCATGTGTTTTGGTGCAGCTTTACCATGAGTTGAACACAGTGGTTTATAGGCATTCCTCGACTCTCTCTACGGGAGAGATTCTGTTACAGTTCTGGACATGGGAACATCTCCTAGTGACTAGGCCAGTTGCAGTGTGTTACCATGATCCTGGGTGGTTGTTTGCCTAGATGTACGAGGGCATGGTGGTGTAGGCCCATATGGGTAAGTTAGATTATTTGTGCCGCATGATTGATGACATGGGTCAGGTCATCTAGCAACCATATATTGGATGTGAGGTGTGGCCCGAGGATGCTACAAAGCCTCCATTTATGTGTTTCCCACGATGGATGATAGGCCACACTCCACACATCATTGAGAGATTTTTCTTTCGGCAAGTGCTACGATAGTATGGTCATACACAGAGTATGCCACAGGGTGTTGCTATGTATGCCCATGTGTAGGCTGAGAGATCACTATGGGGGCTTGCGGTTGATTTCAGGACAACTTGTTAGGAGGTACGGGACCTGGGTCACTTGTCATGGGACATGAGAGATCATGTGTTTGATGCAGGCATGACTGATGAGTATGTAGATTGGTTCACTTGGAACCCTTTTATGAGATTTACTGATCCACTTGAGAGGATACCTGGGATTGATGAGGAGTTAGATGATGACATTGGGGATGGGGGTGATGGTGGGGATGGAGATGATGGTGGGGATGGAGGTAGGGGTGGTAGGAGACAGGCTCATTGGGGATGACTAGGTCGTTGTGTAGCTAGAGCAGGTAGAGTGTTGATACCAGTTATTGTTGCCACTTCCATTCCACCTAGGGGTGGTGGTGGTTTCAAATGAGGGGTGGTCCTACTAGGGGTTGAGGTGTTGATAGGGTTTTGCATCAGGTTTATGTGGATCCTGTAGCTAGACAGGGTCGTCATAGGGTCAGACGTCAGAGGCAGGTGGATGCCCAAACAACATAGGCTATGTTAGATCAGGCATAGGGTATACCAACATAGGCTCCTCTGCAAGTTATCTCACCAGTTATTCCATAAGCTCCTTCAGTACAGGCTCTTGCTTCTGCTTCTATGTCATCTTCTTCCTCTCGTCCATCTTCTTCTTCTTTCATTCCATCTTTATCTATTCCATCTTCTTCCATGCCATCTTCTTCCATGCCTCCACCACAAACTCCTCATGCACATGCTCCTAGTTCAAAGGCTCCAGTAGCTGCATCAGATGTTTGAGCCTTACAGTCAGATGTGTCTGAGATTAGATAGCAAGTTAGCCAGCTCAACAGTATGATGTAGGCTTTTATGGCTGCTATGAGTCAGCATGGGCTATAGGCTAGTTCGAGTAGACCTCTTGATACTGGTCCTGGTCTTGATGGTGTTGATGGTGCTGGTGGCTCAACCAGTTGATTCATTGTTGTTGAGATGATATACATTCTTTATTCATTGATGTGCATGATGATCATATCTTTGATATCGAGACATTGGACTCTATTCTATTATGTTGATCATTTGATGTTCCCTTATGCGTTGATACTTTGGTGGACTTTGATTTCTTGATGTTTCATGATGATATCATAGACTTTGATACTCTGTTGATTTATGATGATGATACCATAGACTTTGATTCTCAGTTTTTATAGATCTACTTTATGTGATGTCATCATGTGTTGGACCTCATTTTTCAGGTGATTTACTATGATATGCAGATCTACATGATTCTATCTCCTATATGCTTTGTTTTATGCTTTTTAGAATGTATTTTTATGATGGATGCACATGTTCTATTTATGCTTAAATGGTTGTCTTATGTATGACATAGAATAGATGGATGGATGCAATATAAATTGAATGATGTAATTTTTGTAATGATTAATGTTATGATATTTTAATGCTTTATGGATGCGAATGATATATAAATGCGTTAGATGATGATGTAATGATTTAATAAATAATTCAATGTAATGATGTTTATGGATGTAATGGAATGGATATGAAATGTAATGAATTTATGGTATGCAAATGTGATGTAAAATGTGATGGACCTATATGATGTAATGAATAATGATTATGGATATTTAATGATTAATGATTAATGATTCTAAATGTTATATATAGATGAATGATGTTAATGAACGTAGATGCCATGATATTTAATGTAGGATGATAAATTTGTGGATAATGCAATGTTAATATTTTTTAATGAACTAAATGATATGCACCTAATGATGAATTTATGTCTATTTGAATGAAATGACTTAATGGATGCCATGAACATTAATGAATCCAATGGTAAATACACTTAATGGATTGAAATGAATGATTTAAAGAATGCATACTAAATGAGATGAAACTTTTAAAATGAATGCCACCTAATGCAATGTTATTTTATGAAAGTTTGATGGTTAAAATGAATGCAACCTAATGCAATTAACTTAATGAATTGGATGTAAATGATGAATGCAACCTAATGCCAAGAATCTAATTGGTACTTTATGGTGGAGGTCCTAAATAAATGCAATATAACATGGATCTACATGAACTAATGTAATGCACCCTTGTTTTTTATTTTGGATTTCCAACACACTCGATCACATATAGTTTTTGATGCTTCTTTTGATTTTTGATTTGACTACAACCCCTTTCTATTTTCCTCTTGCAATTTAGTTTTTAGGCTAAGAAAGGCAAATACTTTAAATGCATTTAATCTAAGATATATGCAACTAACTATCACTATTCAAAAATTTGGAGCTTATATTCATCATTGAGCAGTTTTTAGAATCCTGATTTAGTACAACCATCACTAGTTCAACCATGATGATATGAATACTTCTTTCACCTCTTTCATTGCTTTCCTATCTCTTTTTGGTATGGCTATCATTGATTGAAGTCGATCATGAGAGTACAAATACCAATTTTGTCAGATTCTATGTTGCAAGTGGATTTTGGTATTATGATATTAAACATCAACATATCCAAGGTATCCTTTTGCGTAAACAAACAAAAATATTAGTTTTGTTGTATGTACAAGTCCTCGATGATTCTTTGATGATCACGTCCTTAGACAAATAATACATGCTTTAAAACTTTGATCTTAAGACAGTCATTCAGAAATCAATAAAATATCATGCTTTCATCATAGCTTGTCTAGTTTAAAAACTTTCATCGATTCGCTAGAAAGACATGATTTCATCAATCAAGTCAACACTTTAGAAAAAAATTTGTAATGTTTTTCAAATCCATATTTCAAGTGTAGTTCCATCTATTTCATACTTTTAATCCTAATAAAGATAGGGTCATGTAAGATATTGGATCAAATTTCACATTTGGTTCAAATTGGATTAGAGTTAGGATTTGTTTAAGCGTTTCACTTGGGTTTTGATGAATTGATTCGATGATTGATTGAAGTTTTATTTTGATGAATCCTCCCTCCTTTAGAGTAGATTTACCCCAGTTTGATATGATTATGATTGTGGGACTTAGGACAATTTTTAGATTCGGTGAAAAAAATCCTTAGGTACTTGCAAATGCAACTGTGGGGTTTTATTATGCAATATATACAAACATTGGCGAATGCAATATTTACAAGGGTGACTGCTAGACATGCAACTGACTTGGACTTTCAATGGTGCCTGTTTACCAGGTTTTCACTGATTGAATGGATCTTGCTTTCTTTTTCTATTTTTAAAGCTTTTTTCCTTTTTTTCTACCAAGGACCTATTTGCTAGGTTTTCACCAAGGCACTTTTTCTCTTTTTTTTTTTTTTTGTATTTTCTCTTTTTAAATTTTTAATTTTTTTTTCATATCATCAAGGTGCCTATTTGTTAGGTTTTCACCAAGACAACATCTTTTTGAGGATCATCTATGAATGTTTTTGGCTTTCTTCATGCTCAATTTTCCACTGTTCTTGATCTTTCTACATTTCTGATTTGTTTGTTCTTTTTTGCTTTTCAATGTTTTTGGTATTTTTAGGATCTCTTTTGACTATATACAATAAATAGGATGCTTTCCATCTAATTTTTAGATACTCTTTTTCTCTTTATCTTCTTCATGTGTCGAACCTTTTTAGATGAATGCTATTGATAGGTTCTTGCAACTCTTCTCCATCACAATCAGCTAGTTTATAGGTGCATGTCCCAAAAGATGAAGTGATCATAAAAGGTCCTAACCAGTTTTCTTCCCATTTCCCTTTCTTTTGTCTTTCTACTTGATTCTTGGGATTTTCTCGCAAAACCAAGTCACCTATTTGGAATGTTCTTGACTTGATATGCTTGTTATAAGTCCTTGACATTTGGTTTTGATATACTTTCAAGTGATCAAATGCTTGTTGTTGTTTTTCATCTAGTAGTTCTAGTTCATGCAACCTAGTAACTCTATAATCTTCCTCACTTATCAAACCATGTAGAGATACTCTTAAGGATGGAAGTTCTACCTCCAAAGGTAAAACTGCTTCTGTTCCAAAGACTAAGGAGAATGGTGTAGCTCATGTTGGCGTTCTCATACTTGTCCTATAAGCCCATAAGGTTGGGTTTATTTTTATATGCCATTCTCTACCTAAACTATCCACGGTTATCTTCAATATCTTTAAGATGTTCTTATTTGTTGCTTCATCTTGTCCATTACCTTGGGGGTAATATATTGAAGATGAGTGATGTATCATTTGAAACTTTGTGCATAACTCCTTTAAATCCTTGTTTTTGAAGTTCTTGGCATTGTCTGTTATGATGGCATGAGGGACACCATATCTACATATTATGTGGTTTAATATGAACAAGGATATCTACTTTCCTATAGTAGTTGATAAGGGTACAGCTTCCACCCATTTGGTAAAGTACTATGTTATAGTGATGATAAATTTATGACCATTTGAAGATGGTGGATAAATCATCCCTATTAAGTCTAAACCCCATTGATAAAATGGCCAAGGCATCTTCATAGGATGAAGCTCTTGTGCGGGTACATGAAGCAAGATCCCATGATATTGGCACTTTCAACAAGTTTTAGCAAAGTGACAAGCGTCCTTCTCCATAGTAGGCCAAAAATATCCTATCCCAAGAAGTTTCTTAGCTAGGGTTAAACCGTTCGAATGTGACTCACAAATCCCCTCATGAATTTCTCGTAAGGCTACGTTTGATTCCTCTTTCTCTAGACATCTAAGAAGCATTCCATCTAGACTCTTACGATATAATGTGTCAGATATTAAGGTATAGCAAGAGGCTTGTCGGATAAAGCTTTTATTTGGTTCCTATTTTGGTCTATGGGTAGGATTTGGTCTTTTAAGTAGGTATAAATAGATCCATACCAAGGTGATTCAATATGTCTTGTTAGAAAAAAAATGGTATGAGGATGGGTAGGGTCAAATGCAGGTTGCTCAACTTCTTCTACCAGGAATTCATATATGGCGCTTTGATCTGGTATTTGGAGAAGTGATGCCAAAGTTGCCATTGCATCTACTACTTTATTCTTCTCTCTTAGGACTTGCTCAAATGTGATGAGAGTGAAGTACTTCTTGATATTCTCAACCATATTTTTGTAAGGTATCATCTTGTCATCTTTAGTTTGATATTCATCATTAATTTGATTGATAACTAGTTGTGAATCTCCATAGACTTGTAGTTATGTCACTTTCCATTCTAATGCTAATTTTATTCCGATGACCAATGCTTCATACTCAGCTATATTATTTGTGCATGGGAATAGTAATTTGTATGATTTTGGAATTGTAGATCCTTGAGTAGTAATCAAAAGTATGCCTGCTCTTGATCCATGTTGTGTATAGGAATCATCAAAATCTAGTTGCCATGTTTTTGCTTCAACATTCACAATTTCAGAATTTGGAAATTCCACTTGTATTGGATGGTCATCTTGTAATGGTGATTCCTCTAATTAATCAGCTATGACTTGGCCCTTGATAGATTTATGATCCACATATTCTATGTCAAATTCACTTAGCACCATGACCCATTTGGCTAGTCTCCCATTCAATGTTGTTTTGCTGAGAAGATATTTCAAGGGATCAATCTTTGCAATGAGTCGAATCTTGTGGGATAACACATAGTGATGTAATTTTTGGGAAGAAAAAACTATGGCCAAACATGCTCTTTCAATAAAGGTGTAATTCAACTCACATTTCACCAAATTCCTGCTTATATAGTATATGGCCTTTTCTTTTCCTAATTCATCCTCTTGTGTCAAGAGTGCCCCTAATGAATGTTCAGTTGTTGAAATGTATAGAATTAAAGGCTTGCCTCTTATAGGTGGCATCAAAGTTGGAGGGTTCATTAGATATTTATTCAACAATTTGAAAGCTTCTTCACATTTCTTATCCCATTTGAAAACTATGTCCTTATGAAGGAGTTGAGTGAAATTATGGCACTTTTTTGCTAATTGAGATATGAACCTTCATATGGATTGGATCCTACCTTGAAGAGATCTCATTTGACTTATGTTTCTAGGTGCTTCCATTTCCATGATGGCTTTGACTTTGGCTGGGTCTACCTCTATTCCTTTTGCTGAAATAATGTATCCTAGTAGCTTTCTTGATTGAACACCAAATGTGCACTTCTTTGGATTTAGCCTTACTTTAAATTGCTCCAATCTTTCAAAAAAATTCTCTAAGATGGGTAGATATTCTTCTCTTGAGTGAGATTTAGCAAGTATATCATCTACATAGTCCTCCATGAACTTATGCATCATGTCATGGAATATGGTTGCCATGGCTCTTTGATAGGTAGCTCTGACATTCTTTAAACCAAAAGGCATAACATTCCAATAGAATGTCCCCCATGCGCATGTGAATGTTGTCTTGTCTTGATCTTTGGGTGCTATCTTTATTTGATTATAACCACTAAACCCATCCATAAGTGAGAACATTGAATGTCCTGTTGTCAGATCTACAATGGCATCTATGCTGGGTAATGAAAAGTCATCTTTAGGACATGCAAGATTGAGATCCCTAAAGTCTGTGCAAATTATGATAGATTTATCCACTTTTGAAACTGGCACAATGTTTGAAATCCATTGGGCATAATCAATGGCTCTTATAAACCCAACTTTCAGTAATTTTTCTAACTCCACTTTTACAAGTAAAGCTATGTGTGGATGCATCTTTCTTAATTTTTGCTTTACCGGTCTTACTCCTTTTATGTTCAAATGATGCATGATTAAATTCAGATCTAATCCTGGCATATCATCATATGACCATGCAAAATTGATTTGTTTTTCTTTGAAAATTTTGATGAAGTCTTTTCTTTCCTCACTAGATAGAGAAGATGCTAAGTGTATGATCATTGGTTCTGATTTTGATCCAATATTTACTTTCTCTGTTGGTTCAATCAAGATAGGAGATCTTTCTTCATAGTGCTCGGTTAAAGTATCCAAACTCCCTTCCTTAGGTGCCTCTATTGGGTTTTCACCTTTGGAATCATTCTTTATTTCTTTCTCTTTTTTATCTAATGTTGCCACAATGTGGTTTTCAACATTAGATTCTTTCAATTTTTTATTTTTTTCATTTTTTATTGAATTGAGAGTTTGGATACCTTCCTTTGTCAATTCATCCTGATATTCTATGGTAGAAGAAGGTTCAACCACATTTAGGTATTGGGACACCAAGTTATCATTCAAAAATGTAGGGAGGATGGTAGGTTTAATGGAATCCCATTCGATTAATTTTGGATAGATGAGGGTCAAAGGATCAATGCTTTGGTTTAGTTCAATGGGGTTTAGGGACAAAACTTCATTTGAAGGTTCAAACATTGTATCACTTAAATCTATGATATGTGCTTCTTTGAGATGTTCTAAAGAACTAGGGTCAAAATATTCCTCACTAGAATCCTCTAAGGTTTTTGTTGGGTAAAAATATCATGGATTAAACCTAATGTTAGATTCTTCCATAGTAGGTCTCCATGATGGTACGTAGGGTTCTCCTACCCATTTATTTATTTCAATCTATTGAATTGGGATATTATTTAAGACCACTTGACTAGAACTTGAGGCTTGATTTTGATTTAATTCTGAGGCTTGTTCCTTTCGTTTGCTAGGAGTGTAGGTGTGGATGACATCAACTTCCTTATCTTGACATGACTCACTTGACAATGAGTCCCATTCCCAATTGTTGGAATCCTCATCACTTTGAGAACCTAATTGTAAAATTCGGTCATAGACTTTAGGATAGCCCTTTTGAGTGTACCCTTGTTCTAGGTACCCTAATCCAGTCTTTTCTTTGCTATCTCTCCATGTTGTTTCAATGGGTTCAATGAGTCCTTTGTTTCTTGTTCCTAAAGTTCCTTGTCCTTTGTATCCCATTTTCTGCATGATTTGAAATCCTTTCCCATATTGATGTGTGGGAATGCTTACATTTTGGATGCGCTTCTCATGTGCACTTGACTCTTCATCCTTATATAGCCAATTTAGGATTTCATTGTCTTCTTCCTCCATAAATGAAGATGTATTTTCCCTCACAAAGTGATCATTGTATTTATGAGGTATATTAGATGGCTTTCCATATGATTTTGGAGATAAGGGTAGGTCCATCATGGATAAGGAGTATTCACCTACTCCATTTTGTTTGATTTGACATTGCTTTTCAAAGTTTCTCATCGTATGGTCCATCTTTTGGTAATGAGCATCTTTGGTGTAGATTTGAATAGATTTGGCTTGGTCTTCTTTTTCCTTCTCAGGAGTACTTTCCTTACTAACCTTTTCTTTTCCTTTTGTCGATGTAGCTAGGTTAGTAGGACTTTGGATGTTTTCAATGACAATTTCTTTTTCTTCTTTTTCTTTTCCCTTTAAAGATGTAATATCTTTTGAACTTTGAACTTTCTCTATTATTTGAGGAATAGACCCTTTTGCATTATGTGGGACTAAGGAATCATTGATAGGCTTCATGTTATTACAATATTGAAAGGGGTTTGAGTCCCCGCTTACCATGATTTCTTGTCCTAGATAGGGGAATTTGAGACATTGGTGGTAAGTCTAAGGCACGACATGCATTTCATGAATCCACTGTCTCCCTAGTAAGATATTGTAAGTCAGCTTTAGGTTTAGGAATTGGAAAATGGTTTCTTTTTTCATTGGACCAACTCTGATAGGAAGTATTATGACACCCTTAGAAGCTCTCTCTTCATCATCGTAGGCTTTTATGGTTATATTTTTCTTTGGGTCAATAGCCTCCTCAGAAAATCCTAAGGCCTTTACCAAGTTTAGGGTACAAATATTCAAGTCGGCTCCTCCATCAATGATGACTATTTTTACTCTATGCTTATGAATTAGAACCTCTATATGAAAAGGCAAGTTTTGTGGATGGTTTAATGACATGTCATCTTTCTCTGAAAAAGATAGGCAATGAGGTGCAATAAGATGTCCTACCATGTTTTTAAATTTGTCTACATCTAAATTTAGAAGCACATTAGTCTCTACCAAGGCTTTTTCTAGAATCTCCTTGTGAGTTGGTAAGAGCTTGAGCAATTCTAAAATAGAGATCTGAGAAGGGGTTCATTGTAATTGGTCTAAAAAATTATATTGTTTTGATGATGAAGATGAGGTTTGATTTGGTAGAACAATTCTTGGAGTATTTCTAGGTAGAGTAATTTTTTATGATTGCCCCCTAGTTACAACATTAAATGTTGCTTCCCTTGGCTTCTCCTTTACCACGATAACATTTATGGTAATTTCATCACTATCTAAGGTATTAATGATGTTATTATAGGTATGGGAAAAGTTGACTTTCTCATTACCTCTTTTATTATTTTGATTGGTGTTTGATGTCTCACCCTTTTCGTGGTTTAGGAAAGGATTTTTGAAGGCTGTATGATCTTCATTGTTTTTGGGCCCTTCAACCTTTACCGCCTCATCATCAATTAGGTCTTGCACAAGGTGTTTCAATTTCATGCATTCATTGGTTTTATGACCCTTATTACGATGGTATTCACAATGGTGAGAATCATTCCACCAATTTGGCTTAACTTGGGGTTCATAAGGCCTTAACTCGGGTAGGGTAATGATTTTGTTGGCTACCAAAGTCCTTAACACATTTTCCAATGGTTCACCTAAAAAGGTGAATTTTCTCTTTTGATACGCGGAAAAGAAAGGATTAGGTTTGTTGATATTAGAATTATTGAAGGGATTATTGTTAGCATTGTTGGAATTGGTATTATTGAAAGGAGCTTTGTTCATTTGATTCACATTATACGTAGAATTTGCTCCACTTGATAAATTAAAGGGGGTATCTTTTAAGTTGTACGCCTCCACAACTCCATCGTTCACAAGATTTTTGTTATTTTTTTTCAACCATAGCTTAGGTTTATCATTGTGATTATTAGCTCCTTTATTGTTGTTATAATTAGACACATAATGATTATTATTAGTGTTGGTATAGGATTTATTATCTTTGAACAATTTGATCTCTCCCCTCTTAACCAACACATCTTCAATTTTGATCCCATTCTCAATAAGTTTTTTGAATGTAGGGGGACATTGAAGTTGCAGCCTATAGTTCATCTCTGCATTTAAGTTGTTCATAAATATTTCCATTTTCTCCTTCTTGGGGATACTTCATGGATATCTTGCAAAAACTTTCCTCCACCTTTGAAGGAACCCTAGGAAAGATTCACCATCCTTTTTTTTTGTATTACATAGTTTGAGCATGGTAATCTCATGTTCCATGTTGTAAGAATAATGGGTTACAGATTTGGAGGCTAATTCCTTGAAATTCTTTATCCCTTGCTGAATTTTGGAGAACCATTCCGTGGCTTGCCCTCCTATGGAGAACCATTCCATGGCTTTCCCTCCTAAACTTCTTGGAAAAAGTCTCATTAGGTATGTGGTATCATGCATAAATTGAATGCTTAGAATGCAAAACTATCTAAGGTGATCCTGTGGGTCTGATTTACCTGTGTATTTATTGTACTTAGGAAAGACTACATTGATCAAAAAAGGTGCCATAACTAAGCTTTTGTCAAAAGGGAATGGTCACAAGGCCTCGATAGAGAATGGCTTAGGTTCAACGGCCTTTTTCATTAAGTCAATTTGTGCTTGGAACATTTTCAATTGTTTAGTCATAGAACTCATCGGATTATCCTCTTCTTGGTTTTTCTTGAGTTGATCCACATCATAATCATGTGGAAGCTTTACCCCTTCTTGGGATAGGTTTAGGAAAAACTTCTTCCTGTCCCTATCTATTAGTTTATCCATGACTTCAAGAAATTCATTATCTTGAGCCACTCTATTAGCCCTTTCTTCAAGTGTCTACTTAGGCCCTTGGTTAGCATTATTGATATTGTCATTGTTTCCTCCATGATGATAATCGTGAAATGCAGAGTTTCTATCCATTGATTTGATTCCATTTTCAAACAGATTTGGGAGACTATCCCCTTGGTTGTGATTGTTGAAAGGACTTTGATATTCAAATTCGAGCACCTCTTTGGCAATGCAAGTGTCATCTTCTTGTAAAGATAGTTTAAGTCTATGAGAGCGTGTGGAAACTGACATCCAATAAGGTTTGATTTTGAATTGTTTTCCACAATTTGGGTAATTGTTTCTTTTTATGAAGAGATTTAAAAATATAAGATAAATTTTCAAATGGATATCTCTTACTTTTTCTATGTATTTTTCAAACAAAATAACCACATGTACACTTGTTCTTTTTAACCCTCTACACAAAAAGTGTTTGAATTTGTAAGGATGTTATCACGGGTTTTTGCACAAAAAGATACTTCAAGCAATCTACCTAGCTCAAAATTTGGTTTGTAAACATGGCTCTATAAGGTAGTATTTGCTAAGTTTAGAAGGTATTTAATCAAGATTCCATTCAAAATGGATATTAAAGTTTCATCCTTCAAGTATATTAAGAGGATTCCCACCACTGGTATGTCAAAGTTTTGCGCAACCCCGAAGGACTACTCGAGGAAGTTCAAAAATTTAAAACCCTTTTGTCACACATCCCATTAAGGATGCATGCATTTCATTTTATAGTGGGTTGGATGACTATGGAAAAGGAAATTTTATCTCACTTTGGGTTGTCCCTCGCACCGGCCTCATTAAGGAAAATCTCGAGAGGTGAGCCCACTATAGAACTAGCATGTTCATTTTGAAAGCAATAAAGTGGAATAAAGAGATAAGTTTTGGGAGTTTGATTCACCAAAAGGTGAAGAGCATATCTCTATCTATTTCTCAATTCCCAAACAATTTTAACAAGGTTCAATTACCAAACCCACTAACTAATGGGAATCGAGTATTTCTACTCTTTTCCACAAACAAGGGGTTGTTCAAATTAGTGCTTGATTTACTTAGCCTTTCTTTTAATCAAGGAACTTGATATTTTTGGCATTTTGATTCACTTAGAAAGTGAAGAGCCTAGGCCTAGTATCAAATCCCTCAAACAATAATAGGCTACTTTAATTACTAGATTTTGAAATTGACAAGGCCACAATTTAAGCAAAAATTGACTAAGTTTTAGGCTTACCTTGTTTCAAAGCCAACTAAGGTTAGGGGCATTTTAGATGAATTTTCCATTTTTATGCTTACCTAGTGGCGATCATTCCTTTCCATTTGCTTCTCCTCCAACAAGTTAGTCAACACAACTAGCCAAAATGAAGAAGATAAGAATAACTTTGAATTTAAGCCTTATTTATCAAATTTTGACAAAAATTAACTAAGGCAAGTAAATCCAATTTAATGATATGAAATTTGATTTAAATTCTTCTACAACTTTCAAGTATTGTTCATATACCTCATTTTTTTGCTAAGACTCCTCCAAAACCAACTTGATGTGTGCAATATTCTCCTCCTTAATCCATTTTGTCAAAGCTTTACCTTTGTTGTTGAATCCGATCTCTAGTTTTTTTATTTTTTTATGACCAGTCATCTTGCAGACATAGAGAAATCATTTTTTGCAAGTTAAATTTTGTCAATTTTCAATTTAATTAAATGCACTACAGAATCTATTGAAAGCGCTATTGAAAAGCTTAAATGCACTGCAGATCGAATTAAAAGCGCTACAAAAATATTTAAAAGTGTTGAAACAGAGATTAAAAGCGCTGACAAACTTAGCAAAGGTGTAAAACAAATCTTAAAAGAACTGGAGAATTATTCAAACGCCCTGGCGAGTCAGGGCAAAAGCACTGAAAGAAAATAAGATAGATGACAAAAGAAATCAAAAGCGTTGAAACTCCCTGTAAAGGTGCAAAAATTTGTCATAGACGCATTGTTTCAGACCTCAAAAGTGCTGGAGAAACTGTTAAACGCACTGGAGAAAGTGTCAAACACATTGTTAAATCTGCAAAATAGAGAGTTAAACAAGGAAAATCCTAGAAATGTGCAATTTTCTGAATTTTTGAAAGAATGAGGCCTAATGCCCCATGGTGGGTGCCATTTTGTGTACTATAAAAAAGTACCTTCATAGGGTTAGTATTTCAAATAAATAAATAAAATAACTAAATTACCACAACGAATAAGCTATTTTAACAATTTAAGAACAATTAAGCACTCTATAGATCTCTATTTAGGGATGCTAATGTAAAGCTCTCGGCAAGCCTCCGTTAGTGATAGTCCTAAAATGATAATGAATGATAAACAAAGCTAATAGTTCAATTCCAAAGTAAAATTAAGCCTAATTAACTCTAAATTTGCCTTTCTAGCTCTAATTTGCAAGAGGTTTGATGCTATTCTCAGATTTATGGATCATTAATGAGTGAATTATGTCTTGCTTTTATAGATTTTGGCAAGGGTAGGGGGTGTAGTTGAGTTGATCAAGGTTAGGTGAGAGTTAAGTCCATGGTTCCACCTTTGGAGACCATTTAAATATTATGTCCTCAAAGCTTGGGACAAGAGGACAAAATGAGTGGACAAGATGCATCCTCCAAGTGAGTGATTGAGATTCAATTTAGGCTTGATCCATGTGAGTTTGGTCCTCAATTCCTATTGGTTGATTCATTTTCCTCCCATTTGGTGGTTGAGAGAAAATAGGAATTAATTAATTGAAGTTGTTTAATTTGTTTAGCCATGTGTACCCCTTAAATGGGTTGGTTTGATTTAATTTGAACTATACAATTAATTAGATTAATTGTACAATGTATTGATTAATCATGTTTTATTAGGTTTAAATTGATTTAATGGCTTTTGATTTTTAATTAAATTTGGATTAAAATTCAATTGCAATTTATCTTTGATTTGATTTGATTAAATTGTATTGATTTTTGCCTTGATTTTTCACTTAAATGATCTTGTCCAATTTTTGGTGATTACACCTAGAACTAACCAAGTTACTTTTAGTTCCTAGTTTTAATGAACTAGTTAACAGGTAGTCATTTACTTAGAACTAACCTACTTAAGTTCCACATGTACTTCAAACCTAGTTAGCAAGTCTAGTCTTGAATATAATGAACCATATGTATACTTCAGATATCATTCATTTTTTTGTCATCTTGAACTTTTAAATTATGTACTTGAGATATTGCATGACATATATATAGTTTTTAAAAATTCTCTAGATGATCATAACATGTGTGCATGCACGTGCTTTAAAAATTAGATTTTTTTTTAAAATATTGTACATTTATATACATTTACCTATCTACATACTTTCACATATACATTTTCTCTATATTGTACATGGCATCTCATTTTGGGGCAGCATCTGCACCATTAGGAGATGCTAGTGTTCAGGGGGGTGGTAGTTCTCACTCTACATGTAGATCTACATCTTCAAGAGAGGAGAGAGAGTAGTTATTTATAGATACTATTGCTAGATTAACTCATTCGATCGAGGTTCTTGATCATACTATTGAGACATCCACCACCCTCCCTAATAGGGATAGGGTGAATAGTATTAGAGAGGAGTTGGTTCATATGATTCACATAGTTGAATCATACAACCCCTATGATAGCATCAGTATTGATACTTTCTATAGTTCTTTGTCTCACAGTGTTACTAGTATTGTGAAGTACAAATAGATCAACTTTGAGGTCTCCACCACTATGGAAAAGACTATGTTTCCTCATTACACAGACATGGCTCAAGTCAAAGGCTACATGGTTACTAAGTGTACATATGACCTTGTTGCAAATTTTTATATATCCTCATTGGTTGGCTACTCATCATAGGTGGCCCCAGAAGGATGAGCCTCCATTATATTTTTGCAAACAATTATTTGTAGAATTCCATTTGTATTATGAGGTTGATTACATAGATTTTCCAAGTTATGCTGGTCAAGGGAGGGGATGTCTATTAGATAGATTTAGGCCATTTGATGCCCTTGCACCCACTAATAAGTGGACAAAGGTGGATCTGAACCTTTTGGTTATGCCAAAAGGTTTGGAAATGATAGATGCAAGATAGAGTGCACCAGATGACACTAGGATGAATATGTATTCTAGTATCGCGAGTATCACGACACAGGTTCATGAGATATCATCTGACGGTTGTGAGAGATACATGTTACATTCTTGTACTACCATTCCTACACCTACATCCTCTAGCACAGATGATCTGTACTAGATAGAAGACATATCACCTCCCCTTGAGGTTGTTGCTCTATCAGATGTTGTTGCTTTGTATCTTATGGGTGTATGTTTATCTAGTGATTTACTTTCTGTATATCAGGCTTTATAGAAACTCATGGGGATTCCTTTGAGTGGGATCTTAGCACATGTCACCCATATTCTTTCATGAGATTCTATTGGATTAGGTGCCCAAGGTGTACAAAGAGATGAGGATATTCCTACACCATCTACAACTCCTTAGCAGACTACAATCGATGATGATGCACCTTCCCCTACCCAAGCTCCTCTTTCATCACATCAACTTTTCACTACATTGCTTATAGATGATTAGATTGATCCCTCATAGGTTTCATTACATGATTTAGACTTGAGCAATATCAGGAGAACATTATATACTTCTACGATATACATGTTTATTTAAATTTTTATTAAATATTTAAAACTTATGTACATGTGTATCTAATCAAGTACATATTTCTTTTGAAAATTAAAATTAAATGATTAATATTTATAAATGTATGTGCTCCAGGGTCTTTTTGATAGTATGTTAGGTTATGGAGATTTATAGACACTTGGTGATCCCATGGAGCATGACTCACAAGTAATTTTAGACGTATTTATATAATATTTCTTAATTTATAAGCATTTAATTTATTCGATATGTATGCATGACACATATATATTTCTTTTATTTCACACAGAGATTGAGAGGACTTGGAGCACCATTAGGTTATGGATCGAGACATGGCCCTAGTTGACATTACATGTTATTTTAGACATTTGATATAGACATGTTATATTCTGGATAATTTATATAACCATTACATGTATATATGTACATGTTATTTTAGACATTTGATAGACATGTTATATTATGGCTATTTTATATGACCATTACATATATATGTACACGTATGTTATTTCATACACATGTTATTTCATAAACACATACTATTCTATGTACAATTCATTTTATATGTTCATTTTCTACACATGTTCATGGTTATATGTTCAATATATATGTTCATGTTATGAATGCTCATGTGTTCATTAAGTACACTTATTTTATGTATGTTCATGTCATATGTATATTTTTCATGCATGTCAGTTAAAATGCAAAATTAATATTTAATTAATTTAAATTTCATGTACATGTAGTTAGAATCAATTGTATTGAACATTTAAATGTCATAAGCGGTAAGTGCACAAAGATGTGGTACCCAAAAGGGGGTATAAGATGCCACTTTTTTCCTAAAATCAGAAAACTCTGAACTTCAACAAGAAATTGAAGATAGTTAGACTCAAAATTTAAGATGCAACAAAAACAAGAGTTGTAATACTCCGAATCTAGTTCCTAAACTACTAACTTATTTTGAAAATGGTGCAGATTAAGGCCCTCAAAAAGGGGGAGCACAAAAAGTGGTCCTATTTTTTGTCCAAAAAGATAACATAGCATCTGGTGTGCTCCCCCTAAAATGTTCACTTTTTTTTTGAATTTTTTTAATCGCTCTGGTGAAAATTTAGCTAACACCACGTAGTTTATCTCGGATTTTTTTGGTAATTTTTTTATGAATGTATAATTTTTGATGAATTTACAAAGTGCACACATCCTGAAAACATGAAATTTCTATGTGCTCCCCCTAGAAGTCATTTAAAACTAATCAAAAATCAATTTTTTTTTTAAAGAGTGTAGAATGGAGTCTAGTTTCTAAAAATGTAACTTATTGCAAAATTCAATGAACAAGCCAAAATCTATGCCCAAAATACTGCATGTTGGTTTTTTACAAAAAATGGACATATACACAAAAGAAATTAGAGTTGAAAAACTTAACATAATTAGAATTCAAAATAAATTATATGCTTAGATAGCTAACAGAGAGATCTGCAATATCATGTCATTTGATTTTTACGTTCTTGAGCCACGAGTAAACCTGACGAGGAACACACAAAAAAAGATGTCATTTTTTTGTATGTCTACTGGAAAATACGTCTCAGGCCTATTTCAATCGACCAAGCCTTTGGGTTGGATCTCCAAGGCAAATCCAAGCCTTAGGATTGGTAAATTCAAATCCTTTACAAAGTGTGCACGCCCTATAGGACGTGCGCACTATGTAAGACATAGATTTACATAGTGCACAATATGTAAGACATAGATTTATATAGTGATGAATTTATATAGTGATGAGAGAGAGAGAGAGACGGTAATTTATACAAATATAACATTTAAGTATAGGTTTGATTGATTTAATTTCTTATACTCTAAGTTATATTCATATAAATTATAAAATATAATGCTTCCAGGATGTTTGGGATAGGTTCTAGCTTCATAGCAGTTAAGCTGCAGATTCTAGATTCAAAAAATTATAGACTTAGCCAAATTTTAGGATTCAGCAAGCCTTCAGCAGGGTTCTCTCTCTCTCTCTCTCTCTCTCTCTCTCTCTCTCTCTCTCTCTCTCGTCACTCACTCTCTCTCTCCCTCCCTAATAAGGGAGGGAGAGAGAGAGAGTGAGTGACAAGAGAGAGAGAGAGAGAGAAGGGGGAGAGAGAGTGTGGTGAGAGAGAGAGAGAGGGTAATGAAAGAGAGAGTAGATAAGGGGGAGAGAGAGGGTGATGTGAGGAGAGAGAGAGAGAGAGAGAGAGAACCCTATTGAAGGCTTATTGAATCTTAAAATTTGGCTAAGTCTAGAATATTTTGAATCTAAAATCTGCAGCTTAACTCCTATGAAGCTGGAACCTATCTTAAACATCTTGGAAGCATTATATTTTATAATTTATACAAATATAACTTAAAGTATAAGAAATTAAATAAATCAAACTTATACTTAAATGTTATATTTGTATAAATTACCTCTCTCTCTCTCTCTCTCCCCCCCCCTTGTCACCCCCTCTCTATCCCTTATCTCTCTCTCTTTCTATTTTTTCATAGTGCGCACACGCTATGTAAGAATATGGATTACACTTTTGTGGCTTTGCATAGGCCGCACGGGGGTTGAAATTTTGGGGTTTTACAAAGCACGTGCACCCTATTTGGCACTCGCACTTTATTTTGGATTGCCCAAGCCTAAGGCTTGGGCAACCCAAGCCATAGGGCGTGCGTGCTATAGGGCGCACACCCTTTAGTGCATACACACTATGCGTGATTTAGGACCAAAAAGAAAAGTGGCATCTTTTTGGTCCCCCATCTTTGTACATATACCCTAAGCTAAAAGTAAATATAAAGTATTTTATTCTCAAGTTAATGTCTTAAAAGGGGATATTTTAAGGGGACATACATAAAAACATGAACATAAAAGAATGTATGTATAACAAAATACATGTAAAAGTGTATACATCGTGTAAGAACATACTAAATTCAACCATCAAAACATACATGTTCATGTCATAATGTATATTTTTTATGCACATGTCAGTTCAAATGCAATTAATACTTATTTAATTAATTTACATTTCATGTATGTACTTAAAATCAATTACTATATTTAAATGCCATAAGCCTAAAGAAAACATAAAAACATTTTAAATCCTTACTAATGTCTTAAGGGGACATACATAAAAGCATGTACATAACATAAGACATGTAAAAGTGCATGTACATAAGAACATATACAAATTTCATGTACAAGAACATACTAAATTCAACCATCAAAACATACTTGTTCATGTTATGAATGTGCATGCACGTTCATTATGAATGTCTTAAGGGGACATACATCAAAGCATGAACATGGTAGCATGTGTTTTAATCTATTGTAATGGGTTCTAATGTTTCCAAATGTGTCGTAAGAGGTCCCAAGACCCATTAGGGCCTATTGAGACCTCTTACGAAAAATTTTGACACATTAAGACACATTAGAACCATAAAGTGTGTCTTAAGGGGTCCTATAACCCCTTAAGACACACTTCATGGTTCTAATGTGTCTTAATGTGCCGAAATGTGTTGTGAGGGGTCTCAATGGGTCCTAACGGGTCCTAGGACACCTTATGACACATTAGGACCTATTTCAATACATTAAGACACATTAGAACTGTTGGTGTAATTAAATATTCCTGATTACACTTTAATTAATCTTACTTAGTATAATGCATTGCATAGTAGTTTTTCATTGAGACACCTAGGAGTTTACACCTCAATTAAGCACATGGTGTAGGAGAAATTCCACTTTAGGTGTGAGATACACCTTTAGTGCTCATATCACATTATCATCCTCATCCTATTGCACATAATTTATTGCATAATGAAGGATGATCCACATTTGGTGGACATGTGATTACACCTTGCATAAGTGATAGCTTATCAACTTCTTATAATTGTCTTTTATCACCTTTCCTATATAAGGAGGCCTATTATGCATATTTTAATCATGTCCATTATCAATAATATCATTCTTGCATTTTAATGCAATTATCTTTCCAATCTCTTGTGGAAGTTATCTTGGTCTTGCATTCGATCCTGGGGGTGTTGTAGGGTCACCTAAAACTCTAACAAGAGGCAAAAAGTGTCTTAAAGGGTCTTATGACCCCTTAAGGAACACTTTATGGTTCTAAGGTGTCTTAACGGATCCTATGACCCCTTAAGGTACATTAAGACACATTAGAACCATAAAGTGTGCCTTAAGAGGTCATATGACCCTTTAAGACACTTTATGGCTCTAATGTGTCTTAATATGTCAAAATGTGTTGTAAGGTGTCTCAATGGGTCCTAACGGGTCTTTAGGGTTCTAATGTGTATTAATGTGTCAAAATGAGTCCTAATGTGTCTCAATGGGTCCTAAGGGGTCTTTAGACCCATTAGGACCCATTGAGACTCCTTACAACACATTCTGACACATTAATATAGATTAGAACCATAAGGTATCTTAAAGGGTCATAGGACCCCTTAAGACACACTTTATGGTTCGAATTTGTATTAATGTGTCGAAATGGGTCCTAATTTGTCAAAATGTGTTGTAAGGGGTTGTAGGACTAGTTAGGACCCATTGAGACCCCTTACAACACATATCAACACAATAAGACACATTAGAACCATAAAGTGTGTCTTAAGGGGTCATAGGATCCCTTAAGACACATTAATAGTTCTAATGTGTATTAATTTGTCGAAATGAGTCTTAATATGTTGAAATGTGTTGTAAGGGGTCGTAGGACCCGTTAGGATCCATTCAGACCCCTTACAACACATTTTGACACATTAGAACCATAAAGTGTTCCTTAAGAGGTCACATGACCCCTTAAGACACATTATGATTCTAATATGTCGTAATGTTTCAAAATGTGTTGTAAGGGGTCTCAGTGGGTCCTAATGGGTCTAAAGACCCCTTAGGACCCATTGAGACACATTAATAACCATTTCAACACATTAATATACTGAAGAACCATAAAGTGTGTTGTAAGGGGTCATAGAACCCCTTAAGATAGACTTTATGGTTCTAATGTGTATTAATGTGTCCAAATGGGTCCTAATGTGTCAAAATGTGTTGTAAGGGGTTGTAGGACCCATTAGGACTCATTGAGACCCCTTACAACACATTTCGACACATTAAGACACATTAGAACCATGAAGTGTGTCCTAAGGGGTCATATGACCCCTTAAGACACATTAATGGTTTTAATGTGTTGAAATGGGTCCTAATGTGTCAAAATCTATCGTAAAGGGTCCTAGGACCCTCTACGACCCATTAGGACCCATTGAAACCCCTTAGGACACATTTCAACACATTAGAGCCATAAAGTGTGCCTTAAGGGGTCATAGGACCCGTTAAGACACATTATGGTTCTAATATGTCTTAATGTGTCAAAATGAGTCATAAGGGGTTGCAATGGGTCCTAATGGGTTTAAAGACCCCTTAAGGCACACTTTATAATTCTAATGTGTATTAATGTATCAAAATGGTTCTTAATGCATCTCAATGTGTCCTAAGGGGTTTTTAGACCTGTTAGGACCCATTGAGACCCCTTACGACACATTTTGACACATTAAGAAACATTAGAACCATAAAGTGTCTTAAAGGGTCCTATGACCCCTTAATGTGTCAAAATGGGTCGAAATGGGTCATAAGGAGTCTTGGGACCTGTTAGGACCCATTGAGACTACTTACAACACATTTCAACACATTAAGATACATTAGAACCATAAAGTGTGCCTTAAGGGGTCATAGGACCCCTTAAGACACATTATGGTTCTAATGTGTCTTAATGTGTCTAAGGGGTCTCAATATGTCCTACCAAGTCTAAAGAACCCATAGGACCCATTGAGACACATTAAGAACCATTTTGACAAATTAATACACTTTAGAACCATAAAGTGTGCCTTAAGGGGTCATATGACCCCTTAAGACACATTAATGGTTCTAATGTGTATTAATGTGTCGAAATGGGTCCTAATGTGTCTAAATGTGTTGTCAAGGATCCTAGGACCCCTTAGGATCTATTGAGACCCCTTAGAACATATTTCAACACATTAAGACACATTAGAACCATAAAGGGTGTCTTAAGGGGTCATAGGACCCCTTAAGACACATTAATGGTTCTAATGTGTATTAATGTGTCAAAATATGTTGCAAAGGTTATAAATGTGTCATGAGGGGTCCTTAGACTTTTTAAGACCTATTAGGACACATTAAAACACATTAGGACCCATTTTGACACATTAATACACATTAGAACCATAAAGTGTCTTAAAGGGTCATAGGACCCCTTAAGGCACACTTTATGGTTCTAATGTGCATGAATGTGTTGAAATGGGTCATAAGGGGTATTAATAGGTCCTAATGGGTCCTAGGACCCCTTACGACCCATTTCAACACATTAATACATTTTAGAACCATAACATGTCCTAAGGGAACCTAGTACCCCCTGCGACACATTAATGGTTCTAATGTGTATTAATGTGTCAAAATGGGTCCTAATGTGTTGAAATGTGTTGTAAGGGGTCTTAGGACCCATTAGGACCCATTGAGACCCCTTACAACACATTTCAACACATTAAGACACATTATAACCATAAAGTGTGTCTTAAGGCATCATAGGACCCCTTAAGACACATTAATGGTTCTAATGTGTATTAATGTGTCAAAATGGGTCCTAATGTGTCAAAATATCTCATAAGGGGTCTCAATGTGTCATAAGGGATCCTTAGACCCTCTAAGACATATTAGGACACATTAAAATACATTAGGACCCATTTCGACACATTAATACACCTTAGAACCATATAGTGTCTTAAAGGGTCAAAGGACCCCTTAAGGAACACTTTATGGTTCTAATGTTTAAGAATATGTTGAAATGGGACATAAGGGGGTCTTAATAGGTTGTAATAGATCCTAGGGCCCCTTATGACCCATTTTTCCATATTAATACACTTTAGAACCATAACATGTCCTAAGGGTTCTTACGACCCCTTAAGATACATTAATAGTTATAATGTGTATTAATATGTTGAAATGGGTCCTAATGTGTCAAAATATGTCATAAGGGTCATAGGACCCCTTAGGACCCATTGATACCCCTTACAACACATTTTGACACATTAGAACTATAAAGTGTATCTTAAGGAGTCATAGGACCCCTTAAGATACATGAATGGTTCTAATGTGTATTAATTTGTCAAAATGGGTCCTAATGTGTTGAAATGTGTTGTAAGGGGTCTCAATGTGTGATAAGGGGTCCTTAGACCCTTTAAGACCTATTAGGACACATTAAAACACATTAGGACCCATTTCGATACATTACTACACATTAGAACCATAAAGTGACTTAAAGGGTCATAGGACCCCTTAAGTCACACTATATGGTTCTAATGTGTATGAATGTGTAGAAGTGGGCCATAAGGGATCTTAATAGGTCCTAATAGGTCCTAGGGCCCCTTATGACCCATTTTGACACATTAATACACTTTAGAACCATAACGTGTCCTAACTTAAGGCACACTTTATGGTTCTAATATGTTTTAATGTGTCAAAATGTGTTGTAAGGGGTCTTAATGGGTCCTAACAAGTCCTAGGACCCCTTACGACACATTTCAACACATTAGGACCCTTTTTGACAAATTAATACACATTAGAACCATTAATGTGCCTTAAGGGGTCCTAGAACCCCTGATGCAGGAGCATCCTGGGTGTAAGAGCAATCTTGCATCACCCAAAAATATTTTTATTTTTTGTATTCAATAAGAGCTATTTTGTGCAAAGCTGCTATTTATGGAAAGTTACTATTTTTGGTAATTTTCGTATGTGCTCAGAATGATCTGATTTATTTTTTGGAGGTTCATTTTGGTCATATAAGTCTGCCAGTAAAGTTTCATTGCCAGATCAAGTGTATATTGGAAGATATTGAAGATTTTCGGTATTGGCAGTAGGGTACAGAAACTTTGAACTCAGTTTTGAAGGCTTTAGAGGCCCCGGATGAGGTCAAAAATTTGGGTGACAGGCGCTTGCGCCAGTCAAGCCTGTAGAGCACTTCGTGGCGTTTCCAAAATGGGGTTATAATAGTCGATCGGGTCAACTGGTGATGACTTATGGTCTTCGGAAGTTGGGCCACCTAAAATGGCGAAAAATAATTTTCTTCAAAATTTCTATTCGGGTTTCAAAGGTTATCTTGAGCCGACTATGATGTAATAAAATGTAAAATAAAATAATTCTAAGTTTGGTCGGCCTTATTGGCTAAAATTCTGGAACCTTCCCAGGCGGTGGAAAATTGCCTATATAAGGAAGGCTGTATTATTGTCTTAGGCAGTTCAGAATAGTTCTGGGTAGTAGATCTGGGTAATAGTTCGAGGCTTTGTCCTATAGAATATTGTAAGGGAATGCCCATGTGGCTTTGCATATTATCATTCTGAAAGTTTGTAATTCCACATTTGTGGAGATAATAAGAAGCCAATTTTCTGTTCTTGCATATTGTTGTTGTTTCTCTATATCTGTAATGTGTTTGTGGTGTTAAGGGGAGCACCCTTCATCAGGTGGTATTAGAGCAGGAGTTCTCGAGTGTGTAAACAGATCGCCGACTGTGAGGCAGTTTACACCAGGACCGTGGCTAGGGTTTCAACGCGCATCGCAAAAATACCTCCACGAAGGGAACGTGGTGGAAGAGCTGGTGTTGTAACACTTCAGGTTAGAGAGCTGCAAAGACAAGTGCGAGCATTACAAGAAGAGATTCGTAGAGGAATGAATCTTAATGTCAGAGACGAAAGCGAGGATGAAGCCGAAGAAGAATATCAAGAAGGAGAAGCTGAAATTGTGAACCAAGAGGAAGAAAGACTTTTTCGGGCGATTTCCAAGATTGGGAAAAGACCTAAGATTGAGGTTCTTACATTTTCTGAAAATCTTAACCCAGAGAAATTGATCGACTGGATCAATGAATGTGAGGAATATTTTGAGTACGAAGATGTTGAGGATCCTGATAGGGTCAAATTTGCGAAGGCCAGATTGAAAGGTCATGCGAAGATCTGGTGGCAAGAAATTCAATTAGAGCGAAATAGAAGAGGGAAAGATAAAATCACAAGATGGGATCGGATGGTGGATAAATTGAAGCGACAGTTCATTCCTGTTGATTATGAGCTTGACCTACTGAAGAAAATGCAGAGTTTGAAGCAAGCAGGAAGATCTGTTCAGGAGTATACAGAGGATTTCTACCGACTTCTCATCAGAATAGGCCATGCAGAAGCTGATAAGGAAAAAGTTGCCCGATACCTTAATGGGTTAAGGCCAAGCATTCAGGAAGAGCTGAATCTGGTTCGACTGAACAGTATTGAAGAGGCATACCAGTTTGCCCTAAAAGTAGAGGAAAAGCTGAACAAGAAGTTTGAGAGCAGACAAAACGGAAGAGGTCGTGGTGGACGATCTGGTGGACGGTCATATGGTGGCCGAAATGAAGATACGAAAAAGAAGGATGAGGCTAGTAGCAGTCAGAATCAGTGAGGAAATAATTCCAATCGTTTCCAAGATCAGAATAATAGAGATCAGAGAGGAAGAGGAAGAGGATAAGGATCTGGAAGAGGTGGCTTTCGTGGAACATGTTTTCACTGTGGAGAAGAAGGTCATAGGGCATTTGAATGTCCTCAGCGCCAAGGAAGAATAGACAGGAGAAATGAAGGCCAGGCCAGAGTTGCACATGTAGATGAAGATGCCAGATCATCAAATTCTGAAGATGCTGAAAGAGGAGAAATGTTGATTAACAGAAGAGTCCTGTTGAGTGGTGAGAATGAACCTGAGCAAAGAAGGAGCCTGTTTCGCACCAGGTGCAAGTGCGAAGGTAAATGTTGTGATATGATTATTGATAGTGGAAGCACTGACAATTTGGTGTCAGAAGAGATGGTGACAAAGTTGAAGCTCAAGAGACAGAAACACCCACATCCATATCGGATTGCCTGGGTACAGGATGACCACAAGGTCATGGTCAATGAACAATGCCTGGTGAAGTTCAAGATTGGCGGATACCAAGATGAGGTATTGTGTGATATCATATCTATGGATGCATGTCATATGTTGTTGGGTAGACCATGGCAGTTTGACAGATGTGATGTACATGATGGTCATGCGAATACCTATTCCCTGACAAAGGATGGAGTGCGACATAAGCTAAAACCATTGAAGGAGACTGAAGAAAAGGTATGTGGTAATGCAAGGATAAATTTTGTTCATGGAAGAAATTTTCTAGATGGTATGAGGCATGAGCATGTATGTTTTGCTTTAATTCCAAAAGTTGGTAAAGAGGAAGTAGAAGATGTTCCTGTAGAAGTTGCAGATTTGTTGAATGAGTTTCAGGATATTGTATCCGATAACGTGCCTGATGGATTACCACCAGTCAGGAAGATTAGTCATCAGATGGATTTGATCCCAAGAGCGAGTTTGCCAAATAAGGCAGCACACAGAATGACACCTGCAGAAAGTGAGGAGTTGAACAGACAAGTACATGAACTGTTACAGAAAGGATTGATCCGTGAGAGTCTGAGTCCCTGTGCTGTACCAGCAGTATTAGCACCAAAGAAGAATGGAGAATGGAGGATGTGTACAGATTCCAGGGCAATAAACAAGATCACAAACAAGTACAGGTTTCCATTGCCACGAATGGATGATATTATGGACTATTTGAGTGGAGCTGTGTATTTCTCAAAGATAGATCTGAAGAGTGGATATCATCAGATTCGGATCAGAGAAGGAGATGAATGGAAGACTGCCTTCAAGACAAAGGAAGGACTATATGAGTGGTTAGTCATGCTTTTTGGGCTAACCAATGCACCGAGCACTTTCATGCGGCTCATGAATGAGGTTCTGAAAGAATTTCTGGGTAAGTTTGTCATTGTTTACCTAGATGATATTTTTATCTTTAGTAAGACATTGGATGAGCATATGATGCATATTCGTATGGTATTTGAGAAGTTGAGAAAAGAGAAATTGTTGATTAATTTGAAGAAGTGCAGTTTTGTGAAGAAAGAGTTAGTGTATTTGAGATTTTTAGTTTCAGGAGAAGGTCTAAAAATGGACCCAGAGAAGGTACAGGCTATCCTTGAATGGCCTACTCCAAGGAGTGCTAGTGAGGTAAGATCTTTTCATGGTCTAGCTAGCTTTTACAGAAAGTTTATCAGAAATTTTAGCAGTATTTGTGGACCCTTGACTGAAACAATGAGAGGGGATAGAAAAGAGTTTAAGTGGATTAATGGGGCAGAAAAGAGTTTTCAATTGTTGAAACAAAAAGTTACAGAACAACCTGTTTTAGCACTTCCAGATTTTAATAAGGTGTTTCAAGTAGATTGTGATGCTAGTGGTACTGCAATAGGAGCTGTTATGAGCCAAGAAGGTATACCTGTTGCTTATTTCAGTGAGAAATTAAATGATGCCAAGAGAAAATATTCTGTTTATGATCAGAAATTTTATGCTATAGTTCAGGCATTGAAAAAGTGGAGGCACTATCTGCTTCCTAAGGAGTTTGTTTTGTATACTGATCATCAAGCTTTGCAATATTTGAATAGTCAAGGAAAATTGAATCAAAGGCATTTGAAATGGGTTGAGTTTTTGTAGAGTTATACATTTCTTTTGAAACACAGGAGTGGAAAGTCTAATAGGGTTGTAGATGCTCTTAGCAGAAGGCAACTATTGCTGACAGAAATGCAGATTGAAGTGGTTGGGTTCAAGGAACTCAAAAATTTTTATCCAGAGGATCCTGATTTTGGTGAAGCTTGGAAGGCTTGTACAGAACCTGTTACTCTAGATAGGATGAAATGGCTGGATTTTATCATCCAAAATGATATGCTATTCAGAGGGAGTCAGTTGTGCATTCCACGAAGTTCTATGAGGGAGAATCTCATCAAGGAGAAGCATAGTGGAGGATTGGCTGGACATTTTGGTCGTGATAAAACCCTTGCTTTGGTTGGTGAGAATTATTATTGGCCACAATTGCAGCAAGATGTGAAGAAGTTTGTACAGAGTTGCAGAGTATGTCAGATAGCGAAAGGAGTGAAGCAGAATACAGGGTTGTATCAGCCATTACCTATACCAGAGAAGCCTTGGGAGGATATCAGTATGGACTTTGTTCTTGGTTTACCGAGGACACAGCGGGGACATGATTCAATTTTTGTAGTAGTTGACCGATTTTCAAAGATGGCACATTTCATTCTCTGCAAGAAGGTTAATGATGCTGTTCATGTAGCAGAATTGTTTTTCAGAGAGGTAGTGAGACTTCATGGTTTGCCAAGGGCCATAGTTTCAGATCGGGACACTAAGTTTGTTGGATATTTCTGGCGTACATTGTGGAAGAAGTTAAAGACAAATTTGAAGTTCAGTTCATCACATCATCCACAGACTGATGGACAGACAGAGGTGGTGAATAGGAGTTTGAAAAATTTGCTGATATGTTTGGTTGGAGATAAGCCAACAGGATGGGATTTGATTTTACCACAGGCAGAATTTGCATACAGTAATTCTGTCAACAGGAGCACTGGTAAATCACCATTCCAGATTGTATATGGAAGTAGTCCAAGAAATGCATCTGAATTGAGGAAGATAGATAAAGGAGAAATAAGTAGTGCTGAAGCTGAGAATTTTGCAGAACACTTGAAGAACATCCATGGGGAGGTGAGGAAACATATTACCAAGATGAACGCACAGTATAAGGCTAAGGCAGATGAGAAAATGTGGTATAAGGAATTTCAAGTTGGTGATGAAGTCATGGTTCATTTGCGGAAGGAGCGGTTTTCAGTTGGTACATATAACAAGTTGAAAATGAAGAAGTTTGGACCATGTAGGATACTGAAGAAACATGATTCAGGAAACGCATATGAGGTAGAATTGCCTACTGAGCTAAATATTTCACCAGTGTTTAACATTTCAGATCTGACAGAGTATCATGAAGGAGGTGTTGAAGATGAGATCACAGCAGCACAGTGGAGTATTCCAGCAACTAGTTCAGACACTAAGGAGGTCGAAGATATACTGGACAGTCGTGTTGGCAGAAGCACAAGGAACAGGACATATGAAGAATATCTGGTCAAGTGGAAAGGATGACCTGTTGAAGATTCATCATGGTTGACAAAGGAGGACGTTAGCCATCTTGGTTTTCCTCTGCACACCTGAGTCGTGACAGGGTCATTTCTCAAATTACCCCGAGTGTCTGATGCATGAGCATCCTGGGTGTAAGAGCAATCTTGCATCACCCAAAAATATTTCTATTTTTTGTATTCAATAAGGGCTATTTTGTGCAGAGCTGCTATTTATGGAAAGTTACTATTTTTGGTAATTTTCGTATGTGCTCAAAATGATCTGATTTATTTCTTGGAGGTTCATTTTGGTCATATAAGTCTGCCAGTAAAGTTTCATTGCCAGATCAAGTGTATATTGGAAGATATTGAAGATTTTCGGTATTGGCAGCAGGGTACAGAAACTTTGAACTCAGTTTTGAATGCTTTAGAGGCTCTGGATGAGGTTGAAAATTTGGTTAACGGGCGCTTGCGCCAGTCAATCCTGTAGAGCGCTTCGTGGCATTTCCAAAATGGGGTTATAATAGTCGATCGGGTCAACTGGTGATGACTTATGGTCTTCGGAAGTTGGGCCACCTAAAATGGCGAAAAATAATTTTCTTCAAAATTTCTGTTCGGGTTTCAAAGGTTATCTTGAGCCGACTATGATGTAATAAAATGTAAAATAAAATAATTCTAAGTTTGGTTGGCCTTATTGGCTAAAATTCTGGAACCTTCCCAGGCGGTGGAAAATTGCCTATATAAGGAAGGCTGTATTATTGTCTTAGGCAGTTCAGAATAGTTCTGGGTAGTAGATCTGGGTAATAGTTCGAGGCTTTGTCCTACAGAATATTGTAAGGGAATTCCCATGTGGCTTTGCATATTATAATTCTGAAAGTTTGTAATTCCACATTTGTGGAGATAATAAGAAGCCAATTTTCTGTTCTTGCATATTGTTGTTGTTTCTCTATATCTGTAATGTGTTTGTGGTATTAAGGGGAGCACCCTTCATCAGGTGGTATCAGAGCAGGAGTTCTTGAGTGTGTAAATAGATCGCCGACTGTGAGGTAGTTTACACCAGGACCGTGGCTAGGGTTTCAGCGCACATCGCAAAAATGTCTCCACGAAGGGAACGTGGCGGAAGAGCTAGTGTTGTAACACCTGAGGTTAGAGAGCTGCAGAGACAAGTGCGAGCATTATAAGAAGAGATTCGTAGAGGAATGAATCTTAATGTCAGAGATGAAAGCGAGGATGAAGCCGAAGAAGAATATCAAGAAGGAGAAGCTGAAATTGTGAACCAAGAGGAAGAAAGACTTTTTCGGGCGATTTCTAAGATTGGGAAAAGACCTAAGATTGAGGTTCCTACATTTTCTGGAAATCTTAACCCAGAGGAATTGATCGACTAGATCAATGAATGTGAGAAATATTTTGAGTACGAAGATGTTGAGGATCCTGATAGGGTCAAATTTGTGAAGGCCAGATTGAAAGGTCATGCGAAGATCTGGTGGCAAGAAATTCAATTAGAGCGAAATAGAAGAGGGAAAGATAAAATCACAAGATGGGATCGGATGGTGGATAAATTGAAGCGACAGTTCATTCCTGTTGATTATGAGCTTGACCTACTGAAGAAAATGCAGAGTTTGAAGCAAGCAGGAAGATCTGTTCAGGAGTATACAGAGGAGTTCTACCGACTTCTCATCAGAACAGGCCGTGCAGAAGCTGATAAGGAAAAAGTTGCCCGATACCTTAATGGGTTAAGGCCAAGCATTCAGGAGGAGCTGAATCTGGTTCGACTGAACAGTATTGAAGAGGCATACCAGTTTGCCCCAAAAGTAGAGGAAAAGCTGAGCAAGAAGTTTGAGAGCAAACAAAACAGAAGAGGTCGTGGTGGACGATCTGGTGGACGGTCATATGGTGGCCGAAATGAAGATACGAAAAAGAAGGATGAGGCTAGTAGCAGTCAGAATCAGCGAGGAAATAATTCCAATCATTTTCAAGATCAGAATAATAGAGATCAGAGAGGAAGAGGAAGAGGATAAGGATCTGGAAGAGGTGGCTTTCGTGGAACATGTTTTCACTGTGGAGAAGAAGGTCATAGGGCATTTGAATGTCCTCAGCGCCAAGGAAGAACAGACAGGAGAAATGAAGGCCAAGCCAAAGTTGCACATGTAGATGAAGATGCCAGATCATCAAATTCTGAAGATGCTGAAAGAGGAGAAATGTTGATTAACAGAAGAGTCCTGTTGAGTGGTGATAATGAACTTGAGCAAAGAAGGAGCCTGTTTCGCACCAGGTGCAAGTGCGAAGGTAAATGTTGTGATATGATTATTGATAGTGGAAGCACTGACAATTTGGTGTCAGAAGAGATGGTGACAAAGTTGAAGCTCAAGAGACAGAAACACCCACATCCATATCGGATTGCCTGGGTACAGGATGACCACAAGGTCATGGTCAATGAACAATGCCTGGTGAAGTTCAAGATTGGCGGATACCAAGATGAGGTATTGTGTGATATCATATCTATGGATGCATGTCATATGTTGTTGGGTAGACCATGGCAGTTTGACAGATGTGATGTACATGATGGTCATGCAAATACCTATTCCCTGACAAAGGATGGAGTGCGACATAAGCTAAAACCATTGAAGGAGACTGAAGAAAAGGTATGTGGTAATGCAAGGATAAATTTTGTTGATGGAAGAAATTTCCTAGATGGTATGAGGCATGAGCATGTATGTTTTCCTTTAATTCCAAAAGCTGGTAAAGAGGAAGTAGAAGATGTTCCTGTAGAAGTTGCAGATTTGTTGAATGAGTTTCAAGATATTGTATCCGATAACGTGCCTGATGGATTGCCACCAGTCAGGAAGATCAGTCATCAGATGGATTTGATCCCAGGAGCGAGTTTGCCGAATAATGCAGCACACAGAATGACACCTGCAGAAAGTGAGGAGTTGAACAGACAAGTACATGAACTGTTACAGAAAGGATTGATCCGTGAGAGTCTGAGTCCCTGTGCTGTACCAGCAGTATTAGCACCAAAGAAGAATAAAGAATGGAGGATGTGTACAAATTCCAGGGAAATAAACAAGATCACAATCAAGTACAGGTTTCCATTGCCACGAATGGATGATATTATGGACTATTTGAGTGGAGCTGTGTATTTCTCAAAGATAGATCTAAAGAGTGGATATCATCAGATTCGGATCAGAGAAGGAGATGAATGGAAGACTACCTTCAAGACAAAAGAAGGACTATATGAGTGGTTAGTCATGCCTTTTGGGCTAACCAATGCATCGAGCACTTTCATGCGGCTCATGAACGAGGTTCTGAAAGAATTTTTGGGTAAGTTTGTCATTGTTTACCTAGATGATATTTTGATCTTTAGTAAGACATTGGATGAGCATATGATGCATATTCGTATGGTATTTGAGAAGTTGAGAAAAGAGAAATTGTTGATTAATTTGAAGAAGTGCAGTTTTGTGAAGAAAGAGTTAGTGTATTTGGGATTTGTAGTTTCAGGAGAAGGTCTAAAAATGGACCCAGAGAAGGTACAGGCTATCCTTGAATGGCCTATTCCAAGGAGTGCTACTGAGGTAAGATCTTTTCATGGTCTAGCTAGCTTTTACAGAAAGTTTATCAGAAATTTTAGCAGTATTTGTGGACCCTTGACTGAAACAATGAGAGGGGATAGAAAAGAGTTTAAGTGGACTAATGGGGCAGAAGAGAGTTTTCAATTGTTGAAACAAAAAGTTACAGAACAACCTGTTTTAGCACTTCCGGATTTTAATAAGGTGTTTCAAGTAGATTGTGATGCTAGTGGTACTGCAATAGGAGCTATTATGAGCCAAGAAGGTAAACCTGTTGCTTATTTCAGTGAGAAATTAAATGATGCCAAGAGAAAATATTCTGTTTATGATCAGGAATTTTATGCTATAGTTCAGGCATTGAAAAAGTGGAGGCACTATCTGCTTCCTAAAGAGTTTTTTTTGTATACTGATCATCAAGCTTTGCAATATTTGAATAGTCAAGGAAAATTGAATCAAAGGCATTTGAAATGGGTTGAGTTTTTGCAGAGTTATACATTTCTTTTGAAACACAGGAGTGGAAAGTCTAATAGGGTTGTAGATGCTCTTAGCAGAAGGCAACTATTGCTGACAGAAATGCAGATTGAAGTGGTTGGGTTCAAGGAACTCAAGAATTTGTATCCAGAAGATCCTGATTTTGGTGAAGCTTGGAAGGCTTGTATAGAACCTGTTACTCTAGATAGAATGAAATGGCTGGATTTTATCATCCAAGATGATATGCTATTCAGAGGGAGTCAGTTGTGCATTCCACGAAGTTCTATGAGGGAGAATCTCATCAAGGAGAAGCATAGTGGAGGATTGGCTGGACATTTTGGTCGTGATAAAACCCTTGCTTTGGTTGGTGAGAATTATTATTGGCCACAATTGCAGCAAGATGTGAAGAAGTTTGTACAGAGTTGCAGAGTATGTCAAATGGCGAAAGGAGTGAAGCAGAATACAGGGTTGTATCAGCCATTACCTATACCAGAGAAGCTTTGGGAGGATATCAGTATGGACTTTGTTCTTGGTTTACCGAGGACACAGCGGGGACATGATTCAATTTTTGTAGTAGTTGACCGATTTTCAAAGATGACACATTTCATTCCCTGCAAGAAGACTAATGATGCTGTTCATGTAGCAGAATTGTTTTTCAGAGAGGTAGTGAGACTTCATGGTTTGCCAAGGGCCATAGTTTCAGATCGGGACACTAAGTTTGTTGGATATTTCTGGCGTACATTGTGGAAGAAGTTAAAGACAGATTTGAAGTTCAGTTCATCACATCATCCACAGACTGATGGACAGACAGAGGTGGTGAATAGGAGTTTGGGAATATTGCTAAGATGTTTGGTTGGAGATAAGCCAACAGGATGGGATTTGATTTTACCACAGGCAGAATTTGCATACAATAATTCTGTCAACAGGAGCACTGGTAAATCACCATTCCAGATTGTATATGGAAGTAGTCCAAGAAATGCATCTGAATTGAAGAAGATAGATAAAGGAAAAATAAGTAGTGCTGAAGCTGAGGATTTTGTAGAACACTTGAAGAACATCCATGGGGAGGTGAGGAAACATATTACCAAGATGAACGCATAGTATAAGGCTAAGGCAGATGAGAAAATGAGGTATAAGGAATTTCAAGTTGGTGATGAAGTCATGGTTCATTTGCGGAAGGAGCGGTTTCCAGTTGGTACATATAACAAGATGAAAATGAAGAAGTTTGGACCATGTAGGATACTGAAGAAACATGATTCAGGAAACGCATATGAGGTAGAATTGCCTACTGAGCTAAATATTTCACCAGTGTTTAACATTTCAGATCTGACAGAGTATCATGAAGGAGGTGTTGAAGATGAGATCACAGCAGCACAGTGGAGTATTCCAGCAACTAATTCAGACACTAAGGAGGTCGAAGATATACTGGACAGTCGTGTTGGCAGAAGCACAAGGAACAGGACATATGAAGAATATCTGGTCAAGTGGAAAGGACGACCTGTTGAAGATTCATCATGGCTGACAAATGAGGAGGTTAGCCGTCTTGGTTTTCCTCTGCACACCTGAGTCGTGACAAGGTCACTTCTCAAATTACCCCGGGTGTCTGATGCAGGAGCATCCTAGGTGTAAGACCAATCTTGCATCACCCAAAAATATTTCTATTTTTTGTATTCAATAAGGGCTATTTTGTGCAGAGCTGCTATTTATGGAAAGTTACTATTTTTGGTAATTTTTGTATGTGCTCAGAATGATCTGATTTTTTTCTTGGAGGTTCAGTTTGGTCATATAAGTCTGCCAGTAAAGTTTCATTGCCAGATCAAGTGTATATTGGAAGATATTGAAGATTTTCGGTATTGGCAGCAGGGTACAGAAACTTTGAACTCAGTTTTGAAGGCTTTAGAGGCCGCGGATGAGGTCAAAAATTTGGGTGACGGGCGATTGCGTTGGTTAGGCCTGTAGAGCGCTTCGTGGCGTTTCCAAAATGGGGTTATAATAGTCGATCGGGTCAACTGGTGATGACTTATGGTCTTCGGAAGTTGGGCCACCTGAAATGGCGAAAAATAATTTTCTTCAAAATTTCTATTCGGGTTTCAAAGGTTATCTTGAGCCGACTATGATGTAATAAAATGTAAAATAAAATAATTTTAAGTTTGGTCGGCCTTATTGGCTAAAATTCTGGAACCTTCCCAGGCGGTGGAAAATTGCCTATATAAGGAAGGCTGTATTATTGTCTTAGGCAGTTCAGAATAATTCTGGGTAATAGTTCAAGGCTTTGTCCTACAGAATATTGTAAGGGAATGCCCATGTGGCTTTGCATATTATAATTCTGAAAGTTTGTAATTCCACATTTGTGGAGATAATAAGAAGCCAATTTTCTGTTCTTGCATATTGTTGTTGTTTCTCTATATCTGTAATGTGTTTGTGGTATTAAGGGGAGCACCCTTCATCAACCCCTTAGGACATGTTATGGCTCTAAAGTGTATTAATGTCTCAAAAAGGGTTGTAAGGGGTCGTAGGACCTATTAGGACCCATTAAAACCCCTTATGGCCCATTTTGATACATTCATACACATTAGAACCATAAAGTGTGTCTGAAGGGGTCATATGACCCTTTAAGACACTTTATGGTTCTAATGTGTATTAATGTGTCAAAATGGGTCCTAATGTATTTTAATGTGTCCTAATAGGTCTTAAAGGGTCTAAGGACCCATTATGATACATTAAGACACAATAGAACCATAAAGTGTGTCTTAAGGGGTCATAAGACCCCTTAAGGCACACTTTATGGTTCTAATGTGTAAATTAATGTGTCAAAATGAGTCCTCATGTGTCGTAAGTGGTCTCAATGGGTCCTAACGATTCTTAGGACACCTTATGACACATTTTGACATATTAATACAATTTAGAACCATAAAGTGTGCCTTAAGAGGTCATATGATCCCTTAAGACACATTAATGTTTCTAATGTGTATTAATGTGTTGAAATGGGTCCTAATGTGTCGTAAGGGGTTCTAGGACCCATTAGGACCCACTGAGACCCTTTGCAACCCGTTTTGACACATTAAGACACATTAGAACCACAAAGTGTGCCTTAAGGGGTCATATGACCCTTTAAGACAGTTTATGGTTCTCATGTAAATTAATGTGTCAAAATGAGTCCTAATGTGTTTTAATGGTCCTAATAGGTCTTAAAGGGTCTAAGGACCCCTTATGACACATTATAACCATAAACTATATCTTAAGGGGTCATAGGACCCCTTAAGACACACTTTATGACCTTCTAATGTGCAAATTAATGTGTCGAAATGGGTCCTCATGTGTATTAATGGGTGCTAATGGTATTTAAGGGGTCTAAGGACTTCAAATAATACATGTAATCTAACATATGTATACAAATTTTATACTTGAATATATTCTATCGAATCATCAAAAGCAAACATAACAACACATGAATAAAAGCATTTCAAAGCATACATAATTGAACCATCAAAGCATGTACACATCAAAGCACATGTACATTTAATTGAACCATCAAAGAATATATATTTAAGAACATATATAAAAATTACATGTACACTTGAACATAATATTGAACCATGATTTAGGATAAATAAAAGCATGTACATCGTTTAACATACATAACAACATGCATAAAAACATTTTATTAGATTACCAATTTATCATTAACTTAATCTAACTAGTAATCAATCGAGACCTAACGTCATATAATTAATTTATCTAATATATTAAGGGGATGTCTTAAGGGGACATACATATATATATGTACACATATATAACAAAATCTATATGTAAAAGCATACTTATTCAAGAACATATACAAATATCATGTACAAGAACATACTAGATTGAACTATGAAAGCATACATGTAACAACACATGCATAAAAGCATTTCAAACCAAACATGTCATAATTATATATATATATATATATATATATCAAAGTATTATTGTCCAAGCATGCATAATTATATAGAAAATCATATCCTTGATATCCATTGTAACATCATTTATGAGTTCTAAGCTAAAAAAAAAACTTGAGTTCAATTGTGAAAGTACAAAAGCTACAAAAAATAAGTTTAGGCTAGAGCTCCTGATACATATAGTATGGATCCTCTCTATCTTTTATTATCTCCAAAAAAATTTCATGTTTTTCAATAGGCAACCTCCACTTTTGGTTTCCACGTCCTCTTTTTGGCAATGTCTCAAATTACAACTTTGTCACTATAACCAAATGACTGTAATGTAGAACTTTTTATCCAATCATGTATTCAACAAATTGAACACCATTTTTTATTATCTTCATTTGCTGATAATATGTGCCTTCAATGACAATTGAACTAGCTGGATATGATTGTCCATCACCATCTACAATTACTTCTGACAACTTATGTTTTCTTTCATGCATCTTAGAATATGCTAATCTACACTTTTTGCATTGTTAGGATCCTCAACCACAATAAAAATGTCACCTACATGTACAAATGTCCATGTAATTTAATATTTAAATAAAAAGAGATAAATAATTTGATCACGACTTGTGATAAATTGAAATTAATAAAAAATATACATACACGTGCACACACCTGTAACAACTAAATCAGAAACACATTCAAAATTAGTTGAATATATAGGATCATGAATGTTTATGTCAATGTTATCATCTTCATAAAGAGGCATTCTGATCAAATCCTTCATATCCCATCGTGAAACATATCCATTTACAATATTCTCACATTGAATCATTGGATTGTCCTCAACACAGTCAACACAAAGACATGATTTTTCTGTTACTTGAATCAACGGTGGCCTGTGTTGTCCTATAGTCATTAGTTGATGTAAACTTCTGATACCACCAATTATTTGACAATTGTAAGGATTGGATTGAGCTATATCTGATATGAATATGAAAAAAATTTGAAATTTGCACATATTAAACTAGATCAACAATTACATGATAAAAGTGGAAAACACATATGATTGAAAATTTTATAAATAAGAAATTCAACAAAATAAGTTTTACCTTTCACTTCCCAAAAATAACATTTTTTGTATTGGGTGTCTTGACCGACAAAATGACCTTGGCACCATTCAACAATTTTATTCGCATTCTCTACCATGTTACATGTGTACAACATGTAAATTTGCATGAACTAAATTAGTTTAAAGAAAATGGATCTAGAAGCTTCTTTCAAGACATTATAAATACTTTCAAACACCATAAATACATGTACCTGCAAGTTCATGTTGGCAAAGTGCATGATTTACACATGCTCTTGCTATGTCGTGCTCCCCTTTTCTATGGCCACTTTCAAAGAAGTTCCACAAAAACTTAACATTGCATCTAGCATGTTGCATGGCTAACCAATTAAAAGCTTTTGCAGATTTAAATTGTCCCACTCGATAACATTGTGTACACACATGTACATGTATATGTAAGATCTCATTTAAAAATACAGTTCATCATGTACAAATTTAATAACTTAAAAAGATGAGAATGAAAATGAATTGAAATACATGTGTACTTACCTGCACAACCATCAAACCATATCTAGTGTTGTGAAGCCTTTATCCCACGATTCGCAAGATCTTCAAAAAACATTGCAAAACAATGAGCCACATAGCTCCTATCTTGAACTATATCATCACTGATATAGAAATGAACCTCCTTGATGATAAAGCGTTCATTTTGATCAATAGTTTATATCTCATCCAAATCAAATTGTTTGTGTCTGTAGATCACTTGCACAAATATTGCAACTTGTTTAGAATGATAATATTGACCTTGAAGCTCTGATTGAGGGGAAAATGTATAGTTCTTAGAGAAATCTACAATTGAAAGAATACAACCAGGTGGAATTTTTTTTTGGAATCACGAAACTGTTTAGCTTGCCATCATGTACCATGAAAATGTTGGATATGTGGATATATCATAGTACAAAATCTGGTCATAAACTCAAGGTAGGGCAATTCACTCTCCTTCAATGCAATTTTTTTGGATTCATCTCCTGTCTTAGTTTGATATGTCTCATATTCAAATCTCTTCCAAAAAACTAGCATTGAAACATCAATATTCTCAATTTATAGTGGAAATTTATGCAAATCTCCACAATCATTGCATGTATTTTTTATACACTGTCCTTTGAACTCATCTGAATCTTCTTATTTATCACATAAAATAGACTTCACAAATTATGTCGTACTTCCAGGGATAACCATATATGGATTAAGTATTGCCATAATATTTTTATATGATTGCAAGTATAGATGAAATTCAACATGATTTTGACAACAACAAGTTTCGCGTGCCTTATTTATGCATAGAAAGATGTGACACAACCTCTCAAACATTCTCTAACATATTTTCACATCTAAAAACTCTTGCTTGAATGCTTGAAATAGTTCACTTTCTGTTATATCTATAAAATGTTTTCGATGTTGATATTTCATACCTGTCTCTTCATCTTTCATCTGTATAGTATCTCTTCTATTGGAAGAAATACAGGAGCAAGTAGTCCAATATTCAAGGACTCATCTTTTTACATCTTTATAAATTTTGTCTTTTCGAGGAAGTCTACAAATATTTACCCAATTCTTTTCAATCTTTTCATCTAACATATTTCTCCTCTTGATATATATTTGAACAGTTCTTCTAGATACTTGCATTAAATCAAAAATTGCACAAACTTGTGTTCTCTGTGTCAATTTCCTACTAGATATTGTAGTTATCAACGCTCTACGTGCAACACTTAAATCAACTCCTAGAGTTGTGTTCTTAATTTTGGTTAATGCATCTTGCAAATTTTCAACTATTGTTTGATTAACATCATCCGTAGAGATTTTCCTGTTATCAACACCCAATAACTTCAAAATAGGAGTCATCTCTCTTTTCCTGAATAACCTTGCAAATAATTGTGCTCTTCAAAACATGCTTTTATTTTCAAAATATTCATCCCAAAAAAATTTACAATGCAATTTAATTGTACTTTCAAATACCACGTGTTTAGATGAAACTTGACTAAAAAGTGTGTCTTCATTCATCTCCATCAAATTTCCCATGTCAAATGATATGTTTCCATGTTGAGAACTACCAATTTGTTCTCTTAATTGAATTGCATCTTCTTCAATATCAATAGGTTCTTCCTCTACTTCAACATGTTGATCTTCATTATGTTTTGTATGACCTTTTAATTTGTCATCTCTTATTCAATCATATTTTCTTGTTATGTTCCTTTTATTCTTCATTGAATTGAAAGCTTCAATTCACCTGCATACAAAAAACCATATACCCAATAAAAACCTATCAACAATATTTATACATTCATAAATAAAAAATAAAATAATATAATGCTTTAAACTAAAAAATAAATAAAATAATGCTTGAATTAAATAAAATAAAATAAAATAATATTTCAATTAAAAAAAATTAAATAACACAAAACAAAGCAAAAATAATATATAAAAATATCTTGCAAAAAAAAACATACCTTCTCGATGAAATTGTCCTTTGTAATTCCCTTTTGAACGAAAAAAGACAATAAAAAACTTCCACCAAATGATTTTATTTAAAAAATCACTAATTATTTCGCATGTATTTGACAATTTGTTTTTCATTTTTTAACTCAAAAAATTTCCTTTTTATAAGGGGTTTAAGCGCTCGGTCGTTGATTAGTCGGCCCTAGTTTCAAATGAATCGGGTTTGGTCAAAACTGCCTATGTGTCATCCTATGTGGCTGCCAAACAAGCAAAAATTGAAGATTTTCAGAACTTCTCAGTTCTATAGCTTATTTCTCCATCAAAACTCAAGTTTCTTCAAAAACTAAAAATACCTTTTTGTAGAGCTTGGAGTCAAGATTATGGGCATATAAATTTAATAATATTTTGATTACAGATAATATATTATAATTGTAAAATACTATAAGTAGGTTCTTTAACATTTGAGAAGACGTTGCTTGAAAAAAAGAAAATAAATAGTAAATCATAACAAAAAAATTTAAAATTTATATTTAACACTAGAGGAGAGAGTCCTCTTCAAGAATATGTAATTTGTTTTTGAAAAATGTACATTTGTTAGGGAAAATTTAACAGGAGACAAAAACTGTCAATTTTAGATAAGTTCGACTTTGAGTAGTCATAACAGGAAAAGCATACATCGGAAAACCAATCTTTTTTTATGCACTAGCTATACATGTCATCTATAACATATTTTGAAATCAAAGGAAAAAAAATTATTTGCATATACTTTTTTGACGGGAACTAAACCCTAGATTTTCAACATTTTTCAACAATTAAAAAATTGATTTGAAAAATTTAAAAACTATATCAATTATTATTCAAAAATATTTAAAAAATTCTAGACATAAATTTCATCTAATTTTACACATTTCATCAGTTTACATCATCTTCAAATTCTAAACACAAATGTGACTTTTGTGTTGTTAATGTTGAATAGTTTGCATGTTGTTGACCTTTTCCTTTATAAAAGTGTGACATGGGTTTGTACTTTTACCCATTTGAGAAATTTTCAAACATTTAGGTTTTCCCTACAGTTTATAAATTTGTATATATTTTTAAAATCTAGAAGAATATAATTATCTATTTTTCTATTAGCTATTGGAAAAAAGAGTAAGGAAAAGAAATAGAATTTATTAGCAAAAAAATAGTAAAAATTCACTAAGAGTCACATTCATTACAATAAATTTTATTTAATGTAGGTCTTCATAGAAGTATATCTATTGTTTTCTAGCTGGAGTGTGCTAGCATAATCTAGAAAAATCTCTGGGGTCTCCATAAAACACATTGGATGAGTGACAAATTTGTTAGTTTCAGGTAATCTCGATGGACCTTCATAGCGTTGATCATTCCTCTATAGATTTGAGAAGAATCTTAATCACAAAGGGAGGTAGGTATTGTGGTTATAAACATCCAATATCCATTTCCTTTTGAAAGCTCAAATTATTCTGTAATCAAATTTTAGAATGTCAATTGTAGTGGAATGTCCCCTTTCTAAATTTTATATCATATTTAAGTCCTCTAATCAGATTATTAAATCAAACAATCAACACTTTGAAAGATTATGCAATTTCTCAATAAAACCCAAATCGAGTATGCCCGAAATAGTGCCAAAAACTTCACAACTTCACATATTATTGATAAATCTGAAAGTAGACATTTTTACAAAAATCTCACCAGCATAACAACCTACAAAATGAGATTTCTAGATCTGTAAAGAGTTTACACAACAACTCCCAAATGGAGGACAAAAACAATGCTCATCGGGCTCCCGAAAACAACACAAAATAGCCCGAAAAAACCATAAAACACTAATAATCTATCACAGAAGTATAACCACAACCCAAGAAATATATTCAACTCTATTTTAACATCAAAATATCTACAATATAGTAGCAAACCAAACTGATCTGAAATACTCAACCGGAAACACCAAACTCTTACAAGAAACACACTTGAAAACTCACAAATTTGCATTGTTTAGCACAAGGGAAAACTCTGCATGAGCTTGCACATGGAATGGCCTCAAACTCTTGTCTTTAGCCTTCCTAGAAACCTACAAACTCCCATCTTTGGGTCTCCTTCTCCACAGGTTTGGCAGCCTCTGAAGAACAACAAAGCAAGGAGCAAAAATCAAGTTCTAGAATGAGCCCGAAATGCCTCCAAACCCCTTTAAAAGAGGACATAACCCTAACTCACGACCAAGAGGGGTCAATAATTATCATTTATTAATCCACTAGTTTCCAAAGATTAGCCCCTTCTCGCGAAACTTCACTTTTTGAGCCTGCCAACCTTGGAAAAAGTTATTATTTTTAATTATTTGAAAAGGGGACATGACAAGTCCTCCCTCCCAGATATTGCTTGTCCTCAAACAATGAAGGTTGGGATGCTCAAGAATATGTTCTTTTTCCCAAGTTGCACCCTCCAATGGTAATCCTTTCCATTTGACCAAATGCTCTGTGATGCTCCTATTTCTCAATCTTTTCTCTCTTGTATCCAAAACCTCTTCTGGTATTAAGACTAATTTCCCTTCATCATCATGAGGTGGTAATTTTGTAGATACTATAGTTTTCTAGCCTAGAACCCTCTTCAGGTAAGAGACATGGAAAACATTATGTATTTTTCTATTTGGTGGGAGCTCCAATTCATAAGCTACCTCTCCTACCTTCTTGATGATCTTATAAGGCCCATAGAACCTTGGCTTGAGCTTCTCTGCCCCACTCCTCTTCAAGGTGCTTTGCTTATATGGCTGCAACTTGACAAATACCAAATATCCCACCTCAAAAGATCTTTCAGTCCTTTTCCTATCAGCGTACAACTTCTATTCGTTCTGTGCATGTTGTAGATTATCCTAGAGGGACCTTATTATGTCTTGCTTTGCTTAACAAAATCACTTGCTGTAGGTACTTTACTATCTAAAAGTACTAGATCAACAAAGGAAAGGGCATCATAACCATAAAGAGCATGAAAAGGAGGCATACCAATAGACATGTGATGAGATGTATTGTAACAATATTCCCCTAGGTGCAACCATTTCACCCAAGCATGTTGTTGATTTGAAACATAGTTCATCAAATATCCCTCTATCCATTTATTAACTATCTCTATTTGTCCATCTGTTTGAGGGTGATAGCTAGTACTGGGAGTGATTTTAGTTCCTGCCAAATGAAAGAGCTCCTTCCAAAAAGAGTTGAGGAATCTAATGTCCTGGTCACTGACAATGTTTCTAGGCAAGCCATGTAACCTAAAAATTTCCTTGAAGAACAATTCTACCACTTGTGATGCCTTGAAATCAGATGTGATGGGAAAGAAATGTGCATACTTAGTTAGTCTATCTACCACCATATATATGCAATCCTTACCTTGAACCTTGGGCAACCCAGTGATGAAGTCCATGGAAATACTTTCCTATTTTTGTTTAGGAATAAGAAGTGGCTGCAACAACCTTGCAGGAAAAATTTTCTCACTCTTGTTTTGTTGGCATACCATACATTCCTTAATGTGTTTAAGGACATCCTCCTTCATACCCTTCCATGCAAACTACTCTTGAAGTTGCATGTATGTCTTGAAGTATCCTTGATGACCAGCCAAAGGTGTGTCATGAAAGGCCCTCAATATCCTCTCCTTAGTTTTTGATCCTAGCACTAAGAAGATCATGTTCTTGTAATAAATCAATTCATCAACAACCTTTTACCTATTATCATCCACTAACTTATCCAAAATTTTGGTGGAAAAGGAATCTTTAGCATACTCTGAAATTATGGAGACTTTCCAATCAGCATAGATAGATGTTAAGGAACACAAAGTGGGCTTTCTTGAGAGAGCATTAGCAACCACATTATTCTTTCCTTTCATGTATTCAATATCAAAATCATAAGCTTGCAATTTGCTTACCCATTTTTGTTGACGATCATTCAAATCCCTTTGGTTCAAGAAGAACTTGAGGCTATTATGGTCTGTCTTTTCAATGAATCTCCCACATACCAAATATTGTCTAAACTTATGAAGCGCATGCATGATTGCCAACATTTCCTTATCATATATGGAGTAACCTTTCTCTGATTGATTTAATTTTCTACTCTCAAATGCTATTCGATGTCCCCTTTGAGTTAGGACAGCCCCTATACCTTCTCCAGAAGCATCACATTCAACAACAACAGGTAAAGAGAAATTTAGAATTGCAAGCACAGGGCATGAACTCATTACCTCCTTAAGCTTATCAAATGTTTTTTATGCCTCTTCTATCCAAATAAAAGCTCCTTTCTTTGTCAAATCAGTCAAGGGGGTAGAAAGCTAAGAAAATCCCTTGACAAATCTCCTATAGTAGCTACACAACCCGAAGAAACCTCTCAACTGTGTAAGCTTAGTGGGTGGAGACCAATCCAAAATTGCCTAAATTTTTTATTGATCAACCTGTACTCCTTTAGAACTTATAATATGTCCCAATATAGGATCTTCGTCAAACCAAACTCACATTTAGATAGCTTAGCATAGAAGGATTGCTGCTCCAAGATTCCCAAAGTAGTGTCTATGTGCTTTAGATGCTCTTTCCATGTTTTACTATAAATCAAGCTATCATCAAAAAATACCAAAACAAATTTTTGAAAATGCTTGCTAAATACCTTATTCATACAAGATTGGAACATTGCTTGTGCATTAGTGAGGCCAAATTGCATAAGAAGAAATTCAAAGTGCCCATAGTGACATTTGAAAGCAGTCTTTTCCACATCTTCCCTCCTCATGCAGATTTGATGGTACCCTGATCTTAAGTCAATTTTTGAGAAGTATACAGCACCATGTAACTCATCAATGAATTCATCTATGTGTGGTATGGGATACCTATTTTTTATGGTCTTCTTGTTTAGAGCCCTGTAGTATTTACACATTCTCATTGTACCATCCTTTTTCTTGACAAGTACCATAGATGATGCAAATGGACTAGAGCTAGGCCTTATGAATTCCATGTCCAGAAGTTCCTTAATAGTTTTTTATATTTCTTCCTTATAACCTCTTGGATGGTGGTATGGAGTTTTTATAATTGGTTTAGCACCCTTCTCTAACACTATAACATGCTCAAAACCTCTATCTGGTGGTAATCCCGAAGGAAAATCATTGAAAACTATACTATGCTTATCAAGAATATTTTGAATTTCAAAATGGAAATTACCTTGATTCTTTGGAGAGCTTGTTGGATGGATTATGACTCCTGCTACCCATGCTACTTGTCCTCTTCAAAAAGTCCTCTCTATCCTCTTTGCAGTGACCACCTTAGGTGCTCCATTCAATAAGCCTCTTAATAAGACTTCTTTGCCATTGGAATGAAATTTGAACTCCATAGTTTGATGGTTCATGTAATAGCCTCCAATAGAGTGCAACCATTGAACACCTAATACAAGATCTATCTCCCCAATGCCAACAACATAGAAGTCATCACATAACTCATAATCTCCTAAGGTCATCCTGAGTTGTTTCACCACCCGTGTGCAAGGCATAGTGAATCCATCAGCTATAGTAAAATTGAATCCCTCAAAATATTCTGCTTTAAGCCCTTTTTTCATGAGAAATCCCTCATCAATAAAATTGTGAGTTGCCCCACTATCAAGAAGAACTGTCAACCTTTGCCCTACTAGTACCCCTCAAATTCGAAAGGGATGGTATCTTGGGACTCCTGATAATATTGCTAAAGTGCCATCCTTGCTGATTTCTTTTTCTTTCTCTTCTTCTTCCTCCTCCTTAGTGTCATGAAATTCCTCATGCTCATCTGAATTAGATTCTAAAGCAACTTCAATATAGTGCACTTCACCTTTCCCCAAACATTTGTGTCCCGAAACCCATGGTTTTCTACAAGTGAAACAAAGCTTTTTCCTTCGTAATTCACTCCTAGTCTCTTCATCTACCTTCTTTTTTGCTACATTTATCACATTCTTTGGTGGTGGTGCTGGAAAAGTCTTTTTCTGAAAATTCCCCTTATGTTGCCAAAGATTTGGGGTTTTTTGATTAGTGACTGGTTTCATAGGCACACAAGTTTCAAGTTGCAAGCTTCTTTTGATAGCTTCTTGTAAGGTTGAGGGTGAGAAATCTTTAACCAAACCCTTAACAGAATCTTCCAAACCATCAAGAAAAAGATAAACAATCCTCTTTTCACTCATATCAGGTACCATAATAGCCACTTTTTGAAACTCTTCTACATACTCATTAACTGATTTGGTTTGCCTCAACTTTGACAATTCTTTAAAATACTCTTCATCATCATTGAGATCAAATCTATCTATAACTCTTTGACTAAAATCATCAAATGTAGTTAGCTGATCATGACCTTGAGTAGTCATTCCATGATACCACCAATCATAGGCTACATCTTCCAAGTGTAGACTTGCGAACTGAACGACATTACTCTCCTTCATGGGGTTAAGTGTGAAGAATGTCTATAATTTTTGTAGCCATGCTCTAGCTAAAATTTTATTTGTTCCATCAAAAGTAGGTGCTATAAACTTGCTTATTTTATTTTTGAGCTCTCTTCCACTTATGTCTTGCTCCCTCTTGTACTCTTTCTTGGGCATCAAAGTGTTCATTATATCCACATATTCTCTAAAAGGAACCGAATTGCGAAAGTCATCATCTAAGCCATTGTAAGTAGCTCTTAATGCAATCAAGTTACCTGTAACCTCTTCCATAGGACTAAGGGCTGGATTTCGTACTGGTGGCTCATCTGTAGGTAAGAAAATAGTTTTTGTTGATTTAGAGAGTGTGGGTTTTATATTTCTTGGCTACTCTAAAGTGCTCCCTCTCTCATTAGTAGATACAACTCCTTGGAGTTTTTCTGTCAATAATTGCAAAGCCTCTCTAGTTTTTGCCAAACTATCCACTGTTTGCTTTTGAGTGTTCTGGATGTCCTGGAAGAATTTTTTTGCCATCTCATCCAGGTCATCTATACTTGTCCCTTCCTTGGATTTTGTACTTCTATTTTCAACTGGAGGTTTGATCAGAATTTATTTATTCTTTTCTCGTTGCAAATATCTCTTTTCTCTTTCACTTAGTTGCATACAAACTTCTACAAACCCTTAGGCTAGCAAGATCATAGCTCCGATACCACTGAAATGTCCCCTTTCTAATTTTTATATCATATTTAAGTCCTCTAATCAGATTATTAAATCAAATAATCAACACTTTGAAAGATTATGCAATTTCTCAATAAAACCCAAATTGGGTATGCCCGAAATAGTGCCAAAAACTTCACAGCTTCACATATTATTTATAAATCTGAAAGTAGAAAATTTTATAGAAATTTCACTAGCATAACGGCCTAAAAAATAACATTTCTAGATCTATATAGAGTTTACACAACAGCTCCCAAACGGAGGACAAAAACAATGCTCATTGGGCTCCCGAAAACAACACAAAAATAGCCCAAAAACACCATAAAACACTAATAATCTATCACAGAAGTATAACCATGACCCAAGACATATATTCAGCTCTATTTTAACATCAAAATGTTTACAATACGATAGAAAACCAAATTGATATGAAATATTCAATCAGAAACACCAAACTCTTATAAGAAACACACCCGAAAACTCACAAATTTGCACTGTTCAGCACAAGGGCAAACTCTGCATGAGCTTGCAAATGGAATGGCCTCAAACTCCCATCCTTAGCCTTCCTAAAAATATACAAACTCTCATATTTGGGTCTCCTTCTCCATAGGTTTGGCAGCCTCTGAAGAACAACAAAGCAATGAGCAAAAATCAAGTTCTAGAATGAGCCCAAAATGCCTCCAAACCCCTTTAAAAGAGGGCATAACCCTAACTCATGACCAAGAGGGGTCAATAATACATATTTTAATAATAATTATCATTCATTAATCCATTATTTTCCAAAGATTAGCCCCTTCTCCCGAAACTTCACTTTTTGAGCCTACCAGCCTTAGCAAAAATTATTATTTTTAATTATTTGAAAAGGGGACATGACATGCAGCTTCTTATGACAACCATTTTTACACAAGATAAATAATTTCATGATTACAGAGCTACCCTATCAATTCTCACATTGTGCCAAAAAATTCTATGAATAACAGTTGCAAATTTTTTTCACCTCCTTAAACCCATTGCTTATCTCCTTAACCTCCTATTTTGGTCTTCTCAATTTTTTTAGTTTCAATGAAAAAAAATTACAAGGATACTCTCTCAATTCTCAAATTGTGCTAAAACATTCTGTCAATAACACAATTGCAAAAAAATTTCACCTTCATAAGCCCATTGTTTGTTGGTGTAATTAAATATTCCTAATTACACTTAACTTAATCTTACTTAGGATAATGCATTGCATAGTAGTTAGTGATTGAGACACCTAGGAGTGTGCACCTCATTCAAGCACATGGTGTAGGAGAATTTCCACTTTAGGTGTGATAGTTGTCATCACATACCTCTTTGTGTGTGAGATCCACCTCTTGTGCTCTTATCACATTATCATCCTAATCCATTGCACATACTTTATTGCATAATGGAGGATGATCCATATTTGGTGGACATGTGATTACACCTAGCATAGGTAATAGCTTATCAGCTCCTTATCATTATCTCTTATCTCCTTTCCTATATAAGGAGGCCTATTATGTACATTTTAATCATGTCCATGATCAATAATATCATTCTTGCATCTTAATGCAATTGTCTTGCCAATCTCTTGTGAAAGTTATCTTGTTCTTGCATTCGATCTTGGGGGTGTTGTAGAGTCACCTAAAACTCTAACATGGTATCAGAGCTCTCAAGGTGTGAAGACCTCTTCTCAAGAAGTATAATTTTGGATTGATTCAATTGTGGGTGTAGAATAAAAGTATTTGGACATCACCATTGCATAGTCTATTTGGAGAAAATTTGGGGTTTTGTATTTTATGACTTTCTATTGCAGGTCAATATTGGTGCTTGCTGATGCAAATCAGAGGTTGGCATCATATTAAAGAGGTCCAAAAAACTCTAAATGAAATTTTATTTCATCCAAATCAAACACCTGAGGCCAAATCTAGAGCTATCTAAATTTTGGAAGTGCGGCGGCGACGATTCAAAAAAAATAATTTCAGAGGTGATTTTCAAATAGCGATATCTCAGTCATCTGGACTCTTTTTTTCGAGCAATTTTTTTTGTGTTGGGGTAGAATTTCATGATCTACACAATGGTTCAGGTGGTTTTTGATCTCTGTTTTTGAATTTTTTTGGAAATCGCAAATCTCAATTTTTGCAACTTCCAAAGCCTCATTTGAGCTCATATGAACTCCTTTTTAGGTACAATTTTTTTTGAAAGTGCATAATTTTTTCTATATTTTTTAGATCTGAAATCAAATTTTAGTGACTGTGATAAAAAATTATACTTTCAGAAATTGGCTTAGTTTTTTCATTTGTAATGCATAAGCCTTAGCTTGGTCTTTTGCATAGTGATCTAAGTCTATTATAGCCTAATTTTGGAGTGTAATAATTTGTTGATCTCAATTTGTAATGAGAGAAGTGTATCATTAATGTAATCATGGGTTATGAAACACATCCTACAGTAGTACTTTTGACTAAGGATAATTATGAGTCATGGGCAAAAGGAATCATCACATATTGTAGATGGCTTAATCTCTTGCCTCATCTTTATAGACTCATTCCTGAGCCAAAGTCACAAGGGAAGAAATATGTTTGGGGAGAAAAGAATGCTCATATTATAAATTTGATTATTGGTAGCATCAGTTTGTGTCTCTTTTATGACATCTACCCAAAATTTAGAGGTGTTCAATGTCCACACATAATTTGGACAATCATTTGGGAGATTTTTGGTGATCCACATGTTCCTCCATTCCCAGATGATCTTGCTTCAGATTGCCTCATTCCTCTTGATGATGCAGATAATATTCCCTATGATGATTATACTTTAGATGCAATTGAAGAATTTGCAGCAATTGAGAGCGAGGATGATCTAGTGGCTCCTCTTGTAGCTCCTACTTCTCTAGTTGAGATCACACAATCATCTCTTGTTGGTGATTCCAGTGATTCATTGCAAGAGATATCTATTTGTCTTCTTGATTGGAATTCTTACTTGTCAGATATTGGTTCATTATTTGTGGAGTCTCATATTTTAGATTTGGGAGACATACCTGAGGGGGTTTCTCTTCTCTTTGATGACAGTTTCATCACAGTTGGAGATACTTTTTCACATTCTTTGGAGATTGACATTCTTGATTCTTCTTCACTTGGTTTGTCACATGATGTGATAGATTCTTTGAGATTGGAGAAGCCTATTCAGTTTTCAAAGATGCATATTTGGAGACCTTCTTCCTTCTTTCATTTGGATATGGATTGGTTCATGGCATCATCATCATACTTCATTTGGATTCCACTTCCTAGTTCCTATCCAAAATGGGAACCACACCTACATTTGTACTTGGTAAATCTTCTTCCCAAGGGGAGAAATGTTGTTTGTAGTCATTGGAATATACTTTGTCCTCAAGCACTCACCATTTTTGTAGGAGATTCTTCATTATGGGGGGGATATCATGTCTCCAACTATCCTTCGTATGGGGGGATAATTCTTTGTATATACATGATGTATGTAGTTCTTGGGGAGTCTTGAGCACTCCATCCATCCATGCATCTTGTTTTCTTCTCTTTTTTGGGGGGAGGGTTTCTCCCATGAGGTTTTCCCTCTTTCTCTACTTTATGAAAGTTATGCATTTCATGTATTGCATTTTGTACATGGGTACCTAACATGGCCTAGTTGCTGGGACCCATCTTGCATTGTGAGTTTAAGTGCATTCCCCTAAGTTGTACTTAAGGGGGGGTGTTGGTGTAATTAAATATTCCTAATTACACTTAACTTAATCTTACTTAGGATAATGCATTGCATAGTAGTTAGTGATTGAGACACCTAGGAGTGTGCACCTCATTCAAACACATGGTGTAGGAGAATTTCTACTTTAGGTGTGATAGTTGTCATCACATACCTCTTTGTGTGTGAGATCCACCTTTTGTGCTCTTATCACATTATCATCCTAATCCATTGCACATACTTTATTGCATAATGGAGGATGATCCATATTTGGTAGACATGTGATTACACCTAGCATAGGTAATAGCTTATCAGCTCCTTATCATTGTCTCTTATCTCATTTCCTATATAAGGAGGCCTATTATGTTCATTTTAATCATGTCCATGATCAATAATATCATTCTTACATCTTAATGAAATTGTCTTGTCAATCTCTTGTGGAAGTTATCTTGGTCTTGCATTCGATCCTGGGGGTGTTGTAGAGTCACCTAAAACTCTAACAGTTTCTCTCCTTAACCTCCTGATTTTTTGTTCTCATTTTTCAAATTTTTATGAAAAAAACCATTACAGAAGATTATATAGATCATGGTATTTGGTTATGCCTAAGCCCAATTCAACATTGTTACAATTAAGGTTATGTTGGCATTTTTAGTTTTTGCCATAATATTACCCAATTTGTCAAGAGGCTAAATAGTGAATGATAAATGGGTTGTTACTCTGATTCTTTTGCTGGAATTTCCAGTTTTTGCCAGAATTTTACCCAAGGGCTAGGTAGAGGCATAAATAGGGGCAGTAATCTACCAAACAATAAGGGCACCTCATTAGAAATAGATAAGTAACAATTTTGCAAATACATACAAACACAATCTTAAAGCTTTGTACACATAGAGGCATGGCTAAAAACATTTACAAACTATAGAGTAAATACAAAAAAGTACCATTTCCCAATAATGTTGAATTGAGCTAACTCGCATTAACAATTGGTTTGATTTGTGCTACTTTTTCAATGTTCAATAGACAGGTGAGATACACAATCAATGATCACTAATTATTATAACACATGACAAGAGGAATCACTCATGAATCATTAAACAAAAAAACCCCAAAAGAAGAATATTTACAACACAATATGGTTTGACAAGAAAAGTTACTATAACCTCTTCAATACAAATGAATCTGCCACCAAAATTATAGCTACTAAAATAAGTTGAGATTAAGATGAATAAATAGGTATGGAAATTAACTCATGTCCAAAGAAGAGTTTGCGGAATCCTTCTGAACTAGGATTAATGATTCTAGAAATAGATGGGGTCTCTTTGCCTAAAAATATAAACAAGCTCGACCTTAGAAGACATTTGACATGGTTCAAACATGATAGAATGCACATAAACAAAGATATTTCCACAAGAAACTGTAATGTAAGTACTAAGAACAACTTTAGGGGGAACTTACCACAAAGGAAGTCAAAATCTAGCATGCGCTGGATAGGAAGCTATTTGTAGTTGTAAAATAATGCCTAAGTTGTGCGAGAGAAAAGCTACCATGTTTCCATGTTTAGCAAAGGGAAATTAGGCAATCACCCCACAAACAATTTCATCTGTTATTTATTTTTTGTCAATTCTAAGGAAAACTTGAAAACAATTGGTTCAAAGATTCTCCAACATGTTAGAAATCCTAAGACATTCCACGAAATTCATTCAAGTAGGCTTAAGATTCAAGATAATATCTTTAATAGCTAGAATAAAAAAAGAAAAAGAAAGTGAAGTACTCTAGTACTCTAGGTTCATGCATGCCTTGTGAAAGATCCTTTTATCAGTTCAACCTCTATCAGATCAATTATGGGAATTATTTCCCTTACTTCTCTATTTGAGCCATTGGTTTTACTTAGTTTAACTAGAAAATATGGTATATTTGGAAGCACTTAATGTGATAGTTGACATATATACAAGCCCATGATAAAATATTACAATATGCAAGAGAATTCTAATATTTATTAATGTCTAATAAGGAAACTTCTTCAAAAACTATGTAAGAAAGAACTTTGTAATAAGCCAGACACTTTTCCATTGTAACCACACACACTCACAAAAATATCAATTCCTAGGATTAACATTATCAACCCAGAAGTCTCATAAAGGGATGGCCAATGAACAATATCCATCAACAACACTTTATAGAACATAAATTTACCACAATGAGCATTGGAAAGAGTGAATTATATGTACTGTCATTCAAGTGATACATTGAAACTATGTTTATAGATTTTATATAAACAATATTAACATCTCAATTAGAGAAGATTGAAGCCAATTTAGTAGTAGTAGAAGAGAAAACAATGTATGGTTTATGCATGCTACAAAATATGAAGGAATAAACATTTAAAGATTGTAAATAACATAGAAAATGTTACTCTATAGTTTGTTAATGCAGAAGAAAATGATTACACTTGCTTCAATGGAAAATATTAACACATTGACCCATAGGTTATTTTTTTGGCTTCTTTTCCTCTACCAGGTCTAGGGCTTTCTAAGACACATTAGAATCATTTGATAAGATTTTATGAGATGTACATAAATGGAGCCAGTTCTAATATTAATGTATATTCAATAATGTCTGTCCAGTTTGCACAATGGTACTAGCTTTAGTTTCTTCTCCTCAAAATATATATGATTGGAAAAATTTAGTTTATCTATTAGTAAAAAAATTTCTTCAAGCTCTGTCACTCTTCTTCTGGGATCTTTTGGTTTCTTATGGTGGAAGTTATCTCTCAATGATAAAGTTATGCAAGTCACTATCATACCCAATCGCTTTGGAAATTATAAATTGGATACATAATCATGTTAAATTTTCAGTCTCTATCCTTGATATTTCCTCTACTGCGCATTTTTCCTAGTCTATTCTCCTTCTATTCCACATGTCCATTACATGCCCAAAAAAAAAGAAAAAAAAAGACTTGCCACTTGTCACATGTCCAGTTTAACAAACAACATGCAAAAACATGTAGAGAAAAATAGTATATGCGACATATTCTTTGATGCACATTATAATTAAAGAACAAATGTCATTTGAGCTAAGATGATTCATTGCACCAATTACTATTAAATAGGATGTCGTGTTTCTCCATCTTTCATGTTAGATGACATTTTCTTATGTCAACTTTAATACTTATATTAAATCACTCACATTCTCATACTTTGTACATTTTAATAGTTTACAAGCTTTGACTTCCTCAAAATATAATTGTTTTAACTAGAATAAATTATTTTTAGTGTGATAGTTGATCAAGCAATTGAATTTAAAATTATAGATTGATTTTTAATTAAATGAAAATTGACCAAGTTCATGGGGCAACTATGGGGCAGCTAAAAGCTTAAAACTAGAAAGGGTTGACATTGTTAAAATGAATTAGATGTAAGAGAGACCTAGGATCAATGAATTATTAAATATAATCATGTATTTCTTTAATTAAATGTGTTGGATTGACATTGTCTTTAACAATGTTCTAGTTTTTTTTTTTTTATGATTTAATTAGGGGAGGTCATAACCACAAGGCTTTATGTGATATATATATATATATATATATATATATATATATATATATATATATATATATATATATATATATATATATATATATATATATATATATATATATTTATATATATATATATATATATATATATTATAGAATCATGAAAATTTGTTATTTTTTAATATATATAAGTAAAGGTTTCATTTGATTAAATTGTATATTTCTTATGATCATCCTTATGCAAACCATTGTTTATATAGCATCTAAAATGTCTTAATTAATTAAGAAATGTAGAATTCATTGTATTTCAATTTTTAATTAATTAATAATCACAAATAGTACATTTTGAGTGCTACGTAGAACATTTTAATTAAAATTAAAAATTTAAATTTAATAAATAAATAAATAAATATATATATATATATATATATATATATATATATATATATATATATATATATATATATATATATATATATATATATGATGATGATGATGATGATTTTAGTGGAAGGGCTATTATTTAGGAATTAAAAATAAGTTGTTAGAAAAGAGGGGGCTAGAAATATGTAGTGGGTGTATATTACCAAAAACATCACATGACTCTATAATTTTTTTTCCTTTTTTAAAAAGATTTTATTTCTAATTTTTTCTATGTTCAAAGATTATTAAATTAATTAATTTAAATTTCAAGTGCATAAGAATAAGTAGCAAATACATTTCATGAGGCCACCAACTCCACAAATATTTCTTAAAAAATTGAGGAGCCACCCCTAGCCAAAATAAGCTGAACCTGGCATGGGAACATGCCTTTAGATTTACTTTAAAATCATATAGCTTATTTTTATTTTTAATATTTTATTTCAAGTAAACTTTAATGCAATATAAAAAAAAATTTATTTTATTTTATTTATGCATGCAATACAATCACAAATTGAGTAATATAAATATGTTTTACATTTGATTAGTTAAAATTTTAGCTTACATTGCTGAAAATACATTATACTATTGCCACTAATATTGATGTACAAGTATGTGGTATGTATAAATATGTAATCAGAATTGATGTACAAGTATTAGATCCTGAACAACATGGGAATTGGTGAATTGGTATAAACTAATTCTAATTTTGGTCCAAAATAAGCATTCAGCCATAAACTAATTCTAATTTTGGTCCAAAATGAGCATTCAGCCAACAGCTGAATGCTCATTTTGGACCAAAATTAGAATTAGTTTATACCAATTCACCAGCTGAATGCTCATTTTGGACCAAAATTAGAATTAATTTATACCAATTCACCAATTCCCGTTTTCCTATTCAGATTAATTCCAGCAACAGAACTTTTTGATTATCCTCCCGCCAGATTGGGTATTCCACAAGGATACGGTGAAGTCACTGCACTTGGGACTTCTGCGATTCCGGGGGGAAGTGGGGCTCAGGGAGAGACGAAGAAATATTCAGAAAGAAAATATTTGTTTAGGAAGTTCCCATCCATGGACTCAGCCTTAGCTACACTTATGGCAATTGCATATTCATTGAAATGTGCATTCTGCTTGACCAAGCTCTTCCACACGCCACAGGTTTTGTTCTTCAATTTTTTCAGAAAACCACAGATTTTCCTTGTGTGTTCTGGCGGAAGTGCGTTTTAGGCATATTGAACCTGTTTTGTGAAGTGGGTCGACCTGGGAACATGGTTTATGTCAGCATACGGGCTTTGCTGGTTTTGGGTGTTTCCATGGCGGTCGCCCTCCACTGCGCTGCTGCGGTGAGTCACACTGTGGGAGGCTCCTCCGGGTGGACTGTGCCCTATGACAATGCATACTACGATAACTGGGCTTCCAATATCACCTTCGAAATTGGAGACACCCTTCGTAATTTTCTGTGCCCGGTTTTTGTCTCGCTTATATGCAGTCATGGGTTTTGTTTAAAATCCTAAATAGCGGATTCTTTTCAGGCTTAGCTTAAAACATTGATTCGAGTTTTTGTTCACTTTGCTCTCAACTTCAACAAATATATGTTTACATTCATATGACTGATTTTAAATTTGCTTATTGCAGTGTTCAATTTCACTACAAATGCCCATAATGTTCTTCGAGTGAGTCGGGGAGTTTACAACAATTGTACTGCGATTGGTGTCTTGGAAACCTATAATACTGGACCTGCCACTGTTAATCTCACAGTATCAGGCCCTCACTACTACATCTATGGCGTTACTGGTCACTGCAGCGCTGGGCAGAAGTTAGCAATCACAGTCTCACTAGCATCAGCTTATGGGATCCCCTCCCCACCATCATCAACACCACCAGCTGCTGTGACGAGTTACACTGTGGGAGGTAGCACCGGGTGGGCTGTGCCCTTTGGCAATTTGCTGCTTTACAACAACTGGGCTGCCAATATAACCTTCAAAGTTGGAGATTCACTCGGTAAGTTTCTGTGCCCGGCTTTTGTGTCGGTTATAGGCAGTCAAGGGTTTAGTTTAACAATCTAAAGAGGGATTCTTTTCAGACCACTGTTTTTCAAAATTTGAATTCTTTTTGCTTCTTTTATGAGGATTTGAGAGATGAGGATGAGTTGTTTTTGGGAGGATTCAGACGAGGCGAGTTTTAAAGTCAAGATTTTGTTTCGTCCGGGCTTTTTAAGCTTGTCGCATCAAATTGAATAGGACCCAGAAGACCCATTTTCTTCCTTGTGTTAGTGATGAAGGGTGTATGCCTAGGATGGCTTGATTCATCCCAGATTATCATACCAACATCCACTTTGCCTCATGACCCTTGATTAAGCAAAGCCTTCAATACAAAGTTCTAGGTGGGAACGGGGAGGGGTTGGATTTGAAATGCAGACACAGTTACACTAAGGGTATCTCATATCTGTTACATTGATTTGAGTTTTTGTTCTCCTTGTTCCCTGTTTTAGTGAAATTCACTTTGAGTTTGAAACAGAGTTATCCGATCCTAGTAGAATCCTCTTCTTAAATCTCTCTGGGTTTCTGTTTATCAAAACTCCGTTTGCACTTTTTTTCAAAATGCATTTAGTTCTGAAGTAACATTGGCCTTCATGGTAAGAACAGGGAGTTTCTATTGTAAGCATTGCTAATCTGACTACATCAGCTGTACAAACCAAGTGTCAAAATGTCATTCTTGTCTGGCAGATTGTATTATGGATCTAATGAATTAAAATATACTTATTGAGAGGGGATTGATTTTATAGATGGACTGTTCTAAAATAAGCTCAGTGAAATTGTGGATGGGTTGTTCGCTTAATTGAATTACATGAAATTCAACTAAAACAATTTGTTAATTCAATAAATATATATATATTTTTGTATGATTGGTTTTATTTATACGTATTGCAGTGTTCAACTTTTCAAATGTTCATAATGTTCTTCAAGTGACTCGGGCAAATTACAATAGCTGTACTGCAACTAGTCCCTTGAAAAGCTATACAACTGGACCTGCCATTGTTAATCTCACAGAATCAGGCGCTCACTATTACATCTGTGGGGTTACTGGTCACTGCAGCACTGGGCAGAAGTTAGCAATCACAGTCTTTGGTAATATAAATTGGCCTATGGCTCGTTTAAAACTTTAAAAACATAGAGCGAATTGAGAAATTGAAACATAGAATTATTTTATTTTAAGTTTTATTGAATAATTCTCCTTTTTGATGAAGGAAAACTTCCCAACCGTAAGAAGAAGTGGATGTCCTTGATTGAAGCAGGTAAATTTAGAGTTCAATTTTTTTTTGTCTGCTGACCTTTAACACTAGATAACTGCATTAAAATTGGGAATGAATTTTATTGCAGCTATAGGAGTTGCATCTAGTGTCTTCATTATCTCAACCAGCATTTTTATTTACATTATAATTAATAGAAAGAAAAGGGAGCTGCAAGAGGAGGAAGAGGACATTAGAGGGTATATGGATCCTCTTGACTCAAGACCCCCTTCAGTTGAGAACTTTTTACATGGAGGAATTCCAACCAGATTTTCTTATCATCAGATCAAAAGATACACTAACAATTTCGCAATGACACTTGGGCAAGGAGGTTTCGGTACAGTTTTCAAAGGCGAGCTTCCTAATGGATGTATGGTGGCCGTTAAAATTCTTGACAAATCAAAACATAGTCGAATACAATTCATGAATGAAGTAGCTACCATTGGAAGGATCCACCACTTGCATCTTGTGCGACTTTTGGGCTATTGCTTTGAGGGTTCTAAAAGAGCTTTGGTTTTGGAATACATGGTCAATGGTTCCCTTGAAAAATATATCCATGGAGATGATCAAAATGTTTTGAACTGGAAACAATTGTATTTAATTGCAATGGGTACAGCTCGAGGCCTAGCATATCTACATGATGATTGTCGAAATAAGATATTGCATTGTGACATAAAACCCCACAATGTGTTGTTGGATGCCGATTTCTCCCCAAAAGTTGCAGATTTTGGTTTGGCAAAATTAACAAATAGAGAGGAAAGCCATGTGTCTCTTACAGGTGCCAGAGGTACCCCTGGTTATGTGGCTCCAGAAGTGTGGTCTAGAAGCAACGGACCCGTGACTGATAGATCAGATGTGTATAGTTATGGTATGTTAGTGATGGAGATGGTTGGAGGAAGAAAGAACTTTGACATGAAAGAAATCAGGTCCAGCAAATTTTACTATCCAGAGTGGGCATTTAAACAAGTGGAAATGGGTGAATTTCGAAAGTTGAGAGAAGAAAATATAGCAGATGTTGAAGATGAAGCTATAGCCAAAAAGTTGAGCATGTTAAGACTGTGGTGTATTCAATACAACCCTTCTCAAAGACCTTCTATAAGTAGAGTGATTCAAATGCTGGAAGGAACTGTTGACATAGCTATGCCTCCTCAGCCCTTTCCTGTCAATACATCAGTTGAAACAGAGGCCTCCACTGAATCATCGTCTCTCATGTGATGTGTTGTCATATGCTCTCATTCATTACATCTCATCTATGTCGCATGGCATATGTTAATTGTTCAATGAATGCTGACCTCACCCCTTACAATTGGGGACAAATTAGCATGCTATCTAATTTACTAAGCAGCATAGTTTATCTGGTCAATGGCGCTGATGCAGAGAATGCCGCTGCTCTCCTCTTGACATGCTCAATAATTTGCATTTAGAAAACTTATGAAAGACCCCATTCAGTCATATGCTTTATCTATCACAAGACAACGAAAAAATCTTAAATAACTCACTTTCACTGAATCGAAATGGATAAACACAAAACAAGAGAGAAACAGAAACACAGTAATGTTTATTCTTTCATTTTCAGGAAAAAAGTTTACAACCCAAACTTCTGCAGAACACTCTTCCCCCAAATCAAAAACTCTCTCCGCAAAAGCCGCCTATAAATAACCCCACAAAAAGGAAATAACAAGCCAAAAATAGAATTTGTCTGAATCCGACAGTTACAAACCAACAATGCACAAAACAACAAAAATAAAAAATAAAGGAAGACTGACAGATAGTTCCATCCATTAATGGAAGGTGCTTGGAGCGTTTAAATTGAAATATAGTATGGATAATGTTTTTTATTAGGTAAGCACGGATTTTCAAAGATCTAAACTTATGTATAGAAAGAAAGATAAATTAAAAAGTTTAACAAGACAACAAACAACCACAAAACAGCAAGAAACAAGACATTACAATATTATGCCTGATGTTGTTCAAAATATAAATTATATCTTATCTCACTTCAAAATATGTCATTGAGTTCCATGTCACATACAAGAGACGCCTCTATCATCATATGTTATATATCTAAAGATCTCTCTAAGTTTAGTAATATAGAACAAATCTATTCAAGCTCTGCAATTTTCAGATTTGATATTGGAGTTTGGTTGTTGTAGAAGAAACTGTAAAAGGAAGACTAGTAATTACAGGGCATTGAGAATAGAAAAATGAAAAACAAGATATGTGAAGTGATGTAAAATATATAAAATTAATGCGTAAATAGGAAGAAGTATGAGAATCTTTTCAAGAGCTTAGAAGGCATTTATATAGTCCCATTAAAAAACATTGACAGAATTTGAGCCTCTCTAAGTCAAATTAGAAGTTTTCATCCAGTCAATCTTTAGTAGTTGTCCATCTATTTATCCGAATTATGCCCCAGATTTAAGGACTAGTTTTTAATCTTTGAAGGTTCTGAGCAGCTATCTTCATTTGTTTAATCATAGTTTGGAATATGAGGGAACATTTGGTAGAATTTTGACAGGGTATTGGAAAACTAGCCGTCATTTTTGGCAGCACAATTTATTCATAGTTTGGAATTTGTAAATTTTTTTAGTACATTTTAAAGATTGGATTGTGTTCTAGATTAATTTAAAACGGTACAAAAAAAATTATATTTAATATCTATTATCTATTTTCAGTACAATTGATTCATAGTTTAGAATTTGTAAAAACATTTAATGTGCTTCAAAGATAATGTTATGTTCTAGACCAATCAAGAATGGTAGGAAAAGTTTGACATGATCTTGGAGATTTCTATTTTCAATTTATATTATAATCATTTCTTAATTTGCAATTTATAAAATTGTTTAATGTGTTTCCAATATTAAATTATATTCTAGATCAACCAAGAATGATAAGAAAAAAAAATCTATATTTTTCATTTTATAATACATACCTCATACAAATAAAAAAATAAATTCATTTATTCAGAATTCATTTAAATCATTTAATAATAAATTTTAAATGCTATAAATATTGTAACTATCAACTTACTGCCTATAACATGCAAAGTTCCTATAATTTAACATGGTGTCAATTTTATTATCATTCTATCTAGATTGCTAAGATTAGAGAATCTACCCCACAACTTAATGGTAATATTATGACAATAAATTTATGCTTTTTAATAAAATGGACAAGAGGAACAAACACAACTTGTAGATATGTTCTTATATTCTAAGAAGATGCACAGTTATTCATTGAAAAATTAATGATTGAAGAAGCAAAACTAATAGTTGTAAAACCAACCTCAGCAAAACCATATAGAAGATGATGAAATGTACAACCCAAAGAAAATAATATTCATAAATTAAATAGATTGCTAGGGTTTCACCTCACCTCATACAGATGCATAAATATAAATGAAACAATTCATCATTAACTCTTTTACATACATATTACCATTACAAAATGACCCATCTGAAACATACAATATCAAAAAGTTTCTTTCATTCAATGACAGATCTCCAAAACAAATCTGAAATATAAATGTATTATAACTATGACATTATGGATGTATAAACAGATTTCTTCATATTCATTAATGACTTCAGTGGGAATGGACATAAGAATTATGATTTCATATTTTTTTTAAAAACGGGGTTATTTAATTGATTGTACAATTGATTTTAATGTAGTTGTGCTTAATTTGTAGCTTCACATTTATGTGCCATTGATTTCAAATCTGTAAAGATAAATTAAAGTATTTTCTATTGATTAATTGTTGAACATTTAAGGATCTTTGTGCATTATGTAATAACTTGTTAGCAATCGAGACCTCTAGATCAATTATAACTACATTCAAATGTAACATATTATAAAATTGGCATGTTTGGACATAACGAGGATTGGTTAGAACTTGTTATGAACCTTTTAAGTTATTTTGTGATTTTGTGAAACTACAAACTACATTTTGAACCCATATTTATGCCACTAGGATTATTTAATCATTTAACCACCTTTATATGAATCAAATTACTGGAGAAGTTGTGACTCAAACTAAACCATCTTGTGACACTTTTAGGAGATTGAATTTGATTACAAACATTTGTAGTTATCTCTAACTTTGGCTTGATAGATATCTAAGTGATATTTCCAATCTCCTTCTAAATCTGAAACTAAATCCAAGACTTAATGTTAGATCAGGTTGTAAATTTAAAGAGAAGAAGTGGACGAACTTAATTGTTCAAATCTAGAGGTCTAGAGTTGAAGCTAATACCCAAAATTTGACATGGAAAATCCTACACTTAAATTGCTTACTAGGGACGAATTGAGTTTTTTAAAGATTTCTCTAGCTAAGTGCCATTTCTCCTAGCATTCTAAAAGCATAAAACATATTTTTTTGGAGTTGCTTTTGGACTAAGAAAAAGTGGATTGCTATTTCTATGTATTTTCCATCTATCTTTGATCATGTATTGAGTTGCGAAGAAGTTGTCTTGGGTATTGGGTTTTAGGAGAATGTTATTGTTGACTCAATGAGATATTATTTTGATGAACATTTAGAAAAGTAGATGTTTAGTTGTATTTTCTAACCATATTACTCATTAGGAAGTAGAGATGCTATAGTTTATTATAATGTCATGTTGGGTGATCCCACAATAGTGGGTTACACTTTTACCCACAAAGGTAAAAGACACAAGCGTTGGAAACACATAAAAAACATGTTTGATCGAATACATTGTTTCAAGAAAACACACTTTACATGTTCAAGTGAAACCCCTATGTATAAGGGGGTTTGATCGAGCATATGATGTTATATATGTTCAATCAAAGCCCCCAATGTATAGGGGTTTGATTGAACATAGGGTTTGATTGAGCCCTATTTTTACCAAATTTTCATTTTAAAAGCCCAAAGTGACAATTATTTTGTCACTTTCAATTGATTGTTTGGGCTCAACAAAAGTGTTTCTAGAGAACCCCCTTTGGCTGGCAAGGCATTTTCGGCTACGAGCATGCTACATCACCCGACTTCAGTACTTCTTTACCAAGTGCACCAAATTCTCCTTTTCTTTGTTCATTTTCGCATGAATGTTATTTGTTTTTTTAATTTTTTAGTCTGTTATTACATATTTTTTTATTTATCTACATGAGTATATATGTCTGGTTTTTATATTTTTGAATTCTTGTATTATTAGGCAAATAAAATTGCATATTTTAGAAAACAAGTATAAAAAAAATAGAAAATGTTTGATTTTTTTTAGAAAACCTTAGAAAATTTCTAGAAAATTGTTAAACATTAGTTTGATTAAACTCTAGCTCAATTAAACATGTGCTAGGGACCTATTAAGGACTAGTAAAAACATCTAAAGTTGTGACTCCAACCACCATAGTACACATGCACACATAAAATGTAGGGACATGTATGAATTTTCTTCAAGTTTTGTGATTGTATAAACTCCTATATTTTAAATTTGTCTAATCTTACAAACTAACTTTTTTATAACTAAATATTTCTAACTTAGATGATAAAGACAAAGACACATAATTCATCATTTTCTCCTATATGAAAAATATAACACATTTCAACTAATTGTTTATCACATACCAATCATTCACATGCAAACAAACACAAAACCACATAGAGGTTAATATCATTCCAAAAGTAGGAGTTGACATAGTGATTAGCTCAATTATATATACGGTGAATAGGTCATACATATCAAAGTACCATAGTGAATACTCATACACATTTTACAAGTAACATAGTCACTAGCTCATATGTGTATTACAAGTACAATAGAACCTAGCTTACATATATATCATATTTGTATAGTTTGAATGTTCAACACATGTACATATAACATGTTTACATAAATAATAATTGGCAACATGAAAGTGGACATAGCCTACTATCTACGTCATTCCATTGCCTAGTTTATTGACACATAATTCCCTAAGTAGATGCTTCTAGAAAAGGAATGCATGTGTATCCTATACTGCACTATAGGTTCCAAATGTTACTAATATGTTACAATTTTTCTTCTTTTATTTTGTTTATTGATTTATTTTTTATTAAGTAAAAACAAAAAACAAGTTTTGGGGACCTAAAACCTAATACAACAGAATTACGTAGAGAAAAGCATGAAAGTTCAACAAAAGAGAGATTATGACTAACAATCAACAAAAAATTAAGCTGGCACAAAAAGAGACAGAGCTAATACAACACCAGAGACTAGCAAAAAGCCAGCAGCCAGATAGAACATAAAAAAAAAGAACTAAAAAAAGTTTTTGAGAAGCTCAACCGCTTCCTTCTCTAGTTGCTCCATATTGGCAATAACACTCTTCAGATCTTTAATGTCCTTGTGTGGCTTCAAAGATTTCTTCTATGTGCTAGCGTGAGTTCTCTTCCTAGGTCCAACAACCTCCTCAGAGCCAACTTCCTTATTATCATCAATATGCACAAAGGCCTTGTCTTTGTTAGCTTGCTCCAGCTTCCCCACAAGGATCTTCAGGTGTTTTATAGCTTTGCTCACCAATTTTCAACAGAGTAGCCTCTAATTTAGAAATCCTAGGCTCAATTTCTCCAAATTTATTCTCATAATTAGTCTTGAGAGTTTCAACATCCTTCACCACTTTAGCATTGTCATCCAAGGCATAGGTCTTTTCACTGGTATTCCATAAATCATTAGCAGCACTAGGCATAATGTTTCTATCCTTTCCCACATCTGAGGTCATTAAATCCTCTAGCTTTCTAGAGAGAGCCCTTTTCTTTATATTAATGTCCTTAAACTCATGGAAAAACCATCTAATAAGCCTATAGAAATTCACAACACCTTTCTTGATAGTCTGTAAAACACTAATGAAATGCTCTCTATTGTGCCAATCCAACTCACTCAGATCAACAACATCCCTAGTATCTGTATCATCCACTTCAATCTCCTCATAACCAAGAGGGGAGACATAAACATCCTTCTCAAAACCCACATCTTTTTATTTTCTATCTCTAGGTAGGGGTTTATTGTGATGTGCCCTATTCAGACTATGATTTAATGATAACATATAATAATAAAATTTAAATAAATAAAGAAACCAATAGAAATAATACAATATATAAATAATATAATAATATATTATTATTACATCTATGATAATAATATATATAATAATGTTAAAATTATCATATATAATGTCAAGATTAATATTATAATATTCATATCTATATTTATTATATATAATATTAATATTATAATCTTCATATTTATATTTTTATTAATATTATACACATATATAATACAAATATATTTTATTCATAATATACAATGTACATTGCTTGAATATAAATATATTCCTTATTTATATACAAATAGATTAATGAACGATATAAATCAATGAATCAATAATTATAAATCACAACTATAACTAGTCGGCTTTGAAGGGATACAGATGAAGAACAATTGAGTGGAAGAGTCGAGGCCATTCAAGGCACTGATTTATGAACATATATCATAAGGACACCGAATAGGAAATTGGGGGAATAAAATAGTTTTGGAGACAAAAATGGAAACTACGAAATAGGAATAAGACAAATTTGGTTTGTATAAATATTATATATATAGTCGATCAAGGATTCCTGATATACTTGGTATGATCGATTCCAAATAAGTGGAAACAAATTACACGTGGTGAAGGCTGTGAGCACAACACTGTAATGATAATTGCCATGGGTTAGAAGAAGCAATTAATTATAATTATCAAAGGTAATAATTGGGCAATACAGTCTATAAAGAGAAAATGATATAAATGAGGTGGTCGATTAATAGACTACTATGAGAAAATGTTGATATTCAAGGAACTGTAGTCTTTACCCATTACATTTTGCCACGTTAAATCCATTACTCTACATAGAGATTGTAATCTTAATAATTGGCTCATATTGTTGTTGGGTTGTACTCCTTTGCTAAGGACAAGGATATAGTGTTAAAAGTTATTAATTTTGCGATAGGAAAAGAATTACATATATTGTCTAAGTCAATAGCTTATAAACGAATTAGCACTATTGTTTAAAGAGGCATAATTAGCAAGAGTTAATGGGATCAACCATTAATTAGACAATCAATGATTAGAAGAGAATAAAAAGTTGTTGTATTATTACCGTCTGATAATTGTAGCTATTAGGAAGAGGTACGATTATAGAGAAGTGTATATTCTAAAGAGGAGTGATCCTTTCATCAAGCAAGATACATAAAGAAATTAAATTCAATCATTCAAAGGAGAGGGGTGATTCTATATTACATATTTGGGATGGAAAGGAAGCAATAAAAACCAAAGAAGACAAAAAGAAAGATAAGTAAAAAGAAGCAATAAAAAGATAAGAACTGTGATCGTCACAACATTCTGAATCTTATATATATGTGTGTGGATGGTATAGACATTTCTCATTTATATATGTGGACATTTACACACACACACATAGTTAAGATACACTCATAGCTTTTGTGAATTCTTTCACTCTGAGATTTATTTTATTATCAAGTCTAAACTATGATTTTATAATCAAGATTAATGCTTGTACATTTATATGTCCACCATAGATGATGATATGGATTCCATATAAAATGAATCTTATATTCATTAGGGATGGATCCCCATATCTGGAGGGGGCTAGAGGAAATTGTTATAGTTTCCCTAGTCTTGAGATTGTTATAATCTCATATAAGCAGTATATATATTGATGTCAGTCATATGCATATGTGTAGGCTTGGATAACATTTATTGTTTCCAAGAGATTCTTATGGGTAGTAATCTATGGGATGACATGTCAATAGCCTAGTTGCTTAGAGTGGATCTTATATCCCCCAAGCCGAGAATTGAGAATTCTGTAAAGCCTGACTTAGAGGCAGCCTTAAGAATCAAATTCCCCCCTTACTAACTTAGAGTAGGGTATGAGTCATGTAAATATTGTGTAATGTTTTATTTGGTTTTACAGGAAATTATAAAAGGAGAATAAGAAGGGACATTACAGTGGTATTAGAGCATGATCCTGCCATCCTGCAAGATAGGGGAAGATCTACAAAATCTTCCACTATGAAGGATTAATGCAAAAATTTAAAGCAAAAGAACTTGAGCAAGATGCTAGTAAAAAAATAGAACAAAGATTTAAATGTTCGTGGTAAGCGTCAAGGCTTGATCAAGGACATTCTTGGTGAGTGTCAAAGCTTGATCAAGAGATGTTCTTGGTGAGTGTCAAAACTTGGTTTAGACATTTTTGGTGAGCATCGAAGCTTGATCAAGGACAATCTTGGATCGACAGATTGGATATCGGAATTATATAGCAGGACACCACTTACATTAAAGTTCGCATTGCTTGAGGACACAATTTCAGGAAGGGCAGACTGTGTTGTGCCCTATGCAGACTACGATTGAATGATAACATATAATAATAAAATTTAAATAAATAAAAGAACCAATATAAATAATAAAATATATAATTAATATAATAATATATTATTATTACATCTATGATAATAATATATACGATAATGTTAATATTATAATATATAATGTCAAGATTAATATTATAATATATATATATATATATATATATATATATATATATATATATATATATATATATATATATATATATATATATATATATATATATATATATATATTATCGATAAAAGGTCGAGGCCAAGATTTTTATTAAATTAAAAATAGGTTACATAATCTTCGTTTAGTGCGGACACTGGTAGGAAGAACAAAGAAGAAAACCTCTAGTCTAGCCTGGGATCGAGGTCCAGATTAAAAAAATACATAAAAATATGAAGGCATTCCTTCATGTAAATACCAAGAATGAAACAAACTTCCTCTTACATAAATATCATTGTCATTCTCCCATGAGCATTCACAATATTTACAAGAGTCTCTTTTGTAGGTGGTTATCGCTATTACATGGTTGTATATGTTTCCTCTCCTTTGACTGAAGTCCCTTGTCCTGCATAGAAGCTTTACTAAAAGATATTTTCGCAACTTGGCTAGTTTGTTGAAAAAAGATAGAATACAATATGTTCTTATTATGATAAGGGAGCTAAAATAAAGTGTAAAAATACTTTGGTAGTGTTTCTTATCTCATGCTTAATTGTGAAGTAGAGAGATAATTTTACCTTTTCTAGTCCCTTCCTTTCATAATTCTAGTTCCATAAATCAAATAACCACTAAACATTCATAGAGCAATATCAAAAAATAGACAACAAAATCTCTGTAAAGGAGTTGATTCTGTACATTTATTGGAATACTAAATCTTATGCCTTTAATTATACTATAAAATAAATTTTCCTTTGCTGTACATACATCATATAATTCATTATGTTATATGAATTTATCTATTTGAATCAAGGAGATAGATATATTTCACTGTTTATTCATTAGAAACTACTAAGATTAGCCTATTCTAAGATTAATAACAATAAGATTAAAAACTTGAATAAAATTCAACCTTCAATATATATATTCAGTTGCTTTAATCTACTACAACTATTGCAAAAGGGGGACTTCACAAGAGGGAACTAAATGCTTAGGGAAGAAAGCTTCTGAACTCAGGGAGCATAGAAGCTTCTGAAATACAAATGAAGATGAAGAATTATATATATATATATATATATATATATATATAGAGAGAGAGAGAGAGAGAGAGAGAGATTTTATCTTCTCATTTTATATATATTCTCATTTTAATAAGCTATATATCTATATCTATATATAAATAAGTAGCTTATTAAAATGAGAAGATGAATTCTATAAATTGGAGAATATGGACACATTTGATAGTTTTTTAGTTCTAATATTTCTAAATCTCACCTTAAAATACTTTCTTAGAACTAAGATAAGAAATCTTAGTTTGGTCTTAAGGTAAGCCCTTGTGATCCTTTTTTATACAAAGACACAAAAAGATAATCTCTAACTCTCCTAAGAAATGAAGGACACAACTGGCCAAGAAAGTTCTTGAGCCAGAAGGATTGAGGTAAAAAGCTAAGGATTAGCTATCTAGAGTTACTAATATAGATTATTAATATGACAATATCACCCTAGATCAGTTTCTAAAATGATCTGAAGCCAAAGACAACTGTATTCAAACTACTAAATTAGATGGCTCCCTATGAAAGAGTATGCTTATGTGTAAATGTTAGAGTCTTAAAGCTTTATATAAATATGTAAGTTATCTACTGTGAATCAACAAAACAAATATGTCTATAACATATCTTAATTATGAAGGTAATCTTGATTATATATTCCTCTAGAGGATAAGAATGAAGAATATATATGTGTGTGTGTGTATATATATATATATATATATGTATGTATGTATGTATGTATGTATGTATGTATGTATGTATATATGTATATGTATATATATATATATACATATATATATATATATATACATATATATATATATACATATATATATATATATACATATATATATATATATATGTATATATATATGTGTGTATATATATATATGTATGTATGTATGTATGTATATGTATGTATATATATATATATGAGTGTATATATATGTATAACATATATATATACACTCATATATATATATATATATATATAATATATATACACACACACACACATATAATGGATTTAAGATTGAATATATGTTTATTCATGCAGACACTTAAAAATCTTTTAGAAAATAAAGTATTTTTATTTTCTGAAAAACCCCTGATGACATCATCATTTGTTAATTAATTAATTTAGTTTTATGCCATTAAATCCCTTTTCCTTAATTAAAAATATTTAATTAAGGAATCCCTCCCAAAAATGTTTAAATTTTATTTAAACACTCTTTCCCTATTTATTAATTATTTAATTAATAAATTGACCAAAAAAAATAAAAAATAATAATTTATTTATTTTTTCCCAAAACTTTAAAAATATCCTAAAGACCACTAACCTCTTCTAGAATCTTCTAATCCTTCTTTAATTTTGATTAAAGGCTAATCCCATCATTTTCTAACCCTAATCCCAACTCAAAATATTTAATTAAGATTAAATATTAATCTTCAATCACTAAATTACCCTACGAAAACTCTAGACTCTTCTAGAACTTTCCTAATCCTTCCCTAAACCCGTTTAGGGGAAATTACCTACTTTCCCTAAGCTAATCTAAGTCTCCTTTGACTCCTAGTCAAACCCTAACCCTAATAAGCCTCAAAATTCATTAAAGCCTTTAAGATAAATAAATCTTTATTTATTTCCTAAATCTATATTTATCCTAAGGAAAGCCTAAACTCTTCTAGAAAGTCTTCATCCTTATCCTCTTGACCCAAACCCTAACCTATCCTCCTAACCCAAGCCCTTCCAAAAGCCTATAAGTACTCCTCATTTCTAAGAGCAAAGCACCCATTCACCTTTTATTTCAAGCATTGTTGTCATGCTAATTTAGCTCTAGATTTAGCATAATCACTCTAATTTAGATCATTTTCAAGCTTTCTTAGAACACACCATAGCTTAGCGATAATGGATTAACTTAGTTTACTTCATTGTTTTGCATAGCTTAGCATAACCTCACACTTTATTTTGGATTAAAATCAATGTAGTTTAATCATTTTTGTTTCTTAAATCTCCATTAAAGCATTCTTGAGTTCTTGAGGCCTTAGGGGAAATTTTGGGTGTTCTACCCAATATTGTGTCATTTTTAAGGTTTTCATGAATCTCAATCCATCTTAGATGCATTAGAGTATGCTCCAAGTGCTTAGAGAGCACAACCACATCCCCTAAGCAAGAGAAAATCAAACAGTGCTTGGGTGCACCTGTTTAAGCTCTATCTGAGGTGGCTTAGCTTAGATGTTTTTATTTTTGAATTGATATAATGTTAGATTAAAACCTAATGTTTGCTTGTCTTAGCCTTTCAAAATAGATATAGATAGCCTAGTCTACATTCTGGCATGCCCGGTGGGACACCTGTCCTGATCATCTACTTCAAAATCAACTTCTCTTGGCCATTTTTCTCTTCTTTTTCTCAAAAATCTGGGTTGTAACATTTCACTCTTGGTCAAATTTGCGCATTTGTTGTCCACAACTGTGCATTTGTACAAGAATTTGTAAATCTGCGCATTTATCCACTAAAACTGTGCATTTGTTAATTAAATTGTGCATATGTCCTGATTTGTTGCGCATATGTCCCGATTTGCTGCGCATATGTTCAAAATTGCTACGCATATGTCAAACAGAGCTGCGCATATATATTTTGTAAAAAATTTGCATTCTAAAAGCATTTTGCCAGAATAGGTGTAGTTGCGCATGCATACTCTGTTGTTTCGCATATGTGCAAAATTCAAAAAGTGTGCATCTATCACTTGTTCCTACGCATATGTCACTTGTATCTGCGCATTCATTCCAGAGAGCGGTAAACTGGTGTTTTTTAAAGTTCTTTAATTTTGATTTTTCTTGCAGATTCTAAACTCTTGTTCTTTTTGCAGGTACAAAATCAATCAACATCATTCCTAAAGTCTTTCAAAATTGCTAAAATGAACTTCAATCATGCAAACTAGGACTTTAGAAATGCATTCATGCAAACTATGAATGATCCTTGTTTTGAAGGCATAAAAAGAACAATCAAATTTGCATTGCAAAGTTTCTAAAAACAAATCAAAAGCAATCCTAAAATAAAATTCAAGAACATCAAAAAGAGATAAAAAGAACTTCATTTGCAAAAGTTTTCAAATCTTGTTAAAAATCCCAAAAGCAAACTAGGAGCAAAAATCAATCAAAATCTTGGCAATCTTTCCTAAACTTTCCTAAATTGGTCCTAAGGCTTTGTTTTTGGTGTGGATATATCTATTGTTGCAAAAATCTTGAAAGTTTTATAAGTTTTCATGCCTCAAAACAATCTAGGAAATCTCGTTTTTGGGCTTAAAACATGCAAACTAGCACACAAAATCTTGAATGAAAAACAAAGTCCAAAAGAGTCATTTTTATTTTGAGTCCAACACAATCTTGAATGACTTAAGGGAAAGAAAGGAATCTCTATTCCCTCCTTTTTAATTCAAGCAAAAGCGCAAATCCAATCTTGAATGCCCTAAGGTCAAAACAAAGCACTTCAAAGTTCTAAATCAAAAATGATAATTCAATCTTGAATGCCCAAGTCAAAGCAACTGCAAACACTCGAAAGTCTTTTGGAGAAAGAACAAATCAAAGCCTAAACACTTGTGTCTTCAATTGTTCAAATTCAAACATCACTTAATCAATTTGGGAAAAAGAACAATTTGATTGATGTGCATCTAGGAGCTTTACTTTTTCTGTAAATCCTTGTTAAAGTAAGCAACGTAGAACATTTGAACTTGGACAAGTTCACTTGTTTTACTTTTAGTGAGGCCTATCTAGGGAGAAAAGTGCTTCCTCCTCGGAGAATGACCTCAAACCGGTATCCCCGCCCGACCGATATATAAATAAAGTGAAGGCAAAAAGTACTCACTTATATCTCCTAATCCATGGGCATTCGTGCCAAATACAGTGACTGGGGATGGTAAATATTCCTCCCCTAGTGTTGTTGGCTAGGCTCTTAAGTGAGTCACAGGCGGTCAGCATAACCGGGTATGGAGACTCCATGGAACTATTAAAAACCTGATAAAATAGAGGCTACCCTATCTACATCCGAAAGTATCAAAATCCTTGTGCAAGGACCGATTCTAAGGGGTTTATCGGGTCGCCTCAAGATTACTCAACATTTGTATTCCCTTCTAGGGGGTACCAAGCTATGGGCAAGCAATTTTGATACTCACCTTCCTTAGGTAGATCTGCTTGAAGTGCTTGACAGTCAAATACTTCATGAAAACATTGTTGGAACATACACTTTTCAAAGCTTTATCAGAGTCAGTTATCCTGTTTGTATCTCGCAAGGTTGCTTTGTCCCTTGTGGAGATTGCTTTTCCAGAAGTCTTTTTTAATCTACCCTTTTCCATTGGGAAACATCAAACTGATCAACAAACCTGGTTCGAGATACTCAGAACATTTTGCAGAGAAACCCTTGGAGTCAGATATCCAAAAGCCTTTTGTCTCAAACCAACTATCAAGAATTTCCCCGAGTTATGCCCAATTTGATCAAACATCCTGAAGCTAAATTGCCCAAATCCAAAGACTATCAAGAGAAGAAAGTTGTAAAGAGAAACCTTAAGAGCTATCAATCCTCTATCCAAGCAACCCGAGTAGAAAAGAAACATCAAGAAAGACTTGATAATATTGGCTATAATGCAAGAGTCAAAAAGTTTACCTACCGATTCCGGGTGAACCATTGCTACGTTAATCTTGAAAGAGAGGACTAGCTGGATCCATCACATGTCCTATTCTACCTTCAGATCTCAAAATCCTATCTCAGCAGTTCTTCATCCCAGTTTCATCCTAGTTTCATCCCTGCATCACCAAACCTTAGTTACATCCTAGAGTCCTTAGTTGCATTCATCATCATCTTCCTAGCAGCATCATAGATCATCCATCCCTGTTGGATCTGCATCATCCTTTTTAGAAAGAGCATTGTTTCATAATCCTTCACCATCCTTCCATCAACAATCCATCAATCAGAATCCCAAATCCTTGATCCAAATCTAGCAGCCATTATCCAAATCAGAACCCACCATCCTTTGCACCATATCCAGAGATCCAAATCCACAAGCACTTAGTGTTCAAGACCTTTGAGTTGTTTCCATCCCCTATCCTAAATCAGAAATCATCCCCTTTTTGACAAAGCATTGTCTAAAGGAAATCCAACTTGTCCTTGCACAACCTCATCATCTCGAGCAAGAGATTGGCTTGCATTGATAAGAATCCAATTGACCGAAGATCATTAGTCTATCCTAGGTTGGCCAAATTCTATCACTGATCCTCCATCGGGAAAAATAGCAGCTCATTGTTGACACTTAGTAATCTTCCACTAGCATCCCACCAATCCTCCACCCAATCTTGACCCAAATCAGAGCATCCCACCAAGCCTCCATCATCACCAAACATTTTACCAATCTGTCACCATCTTCCATCCAATCTTCCACCATCTTTGATCCATATCCAAGCATCCCACCAATCCTTGCATTACATTCTAGAAGTTCATCCATCCTTAGAAGTTTCTTAGCTTGCATCCATCTTTTCATAGAGTCTTTTAGGACCATCTTGCATCCATCTAGCATCTACATCTCCATGCCTGTCGAGACAAGATCTGGATCTAGGAAGCGAAGGAACATGAATCCTTATCCAATCACCAGCTCGTATGATCCCAACATTTTTACCAGTGCAATGGTAACCTATGATCCCCAAATACAAACTAGCAATGCATGGGAAGATCCCAATATCCCCTCAGCTCCTCTGGAAATAGAAACATTTGTGAGTCATCCAGAGAATCCACCAGTAGTCAATACACTCATGGCCCAAAACCAGCAGAGCATGTTCACTAACTTTGCACAAAGGCATACTCCCATTCCACCATATCTTCATCCTCATATTCCCATAAGCACTATCCAAATCCCAGCACAAGTCTACTCTCTATTCATTCAACCATTCCCTGATCCAACCTTGCAAACATCTCAAGAAACCTCCACCATTCCCCTTCTTTTGCAAGGAAGTTTTGCCAGTCCTGTAATGCAAGCTGTAACACCATTTGCTCCATTCCCTATCACAGGTACTTCATCATCCACAATGGCTGCCCAAGCTCTTGCACAAATCCAACGCTTGTCACAAAATCAACTCCCACCTCTTACACATCCCTCTACACAAGCAGTTCTGCCACCTTCCATAGGCCAAGCGACACCATTCTTTCCAGGAGGGATGCAATCATCCTTCCCCCTCACTTCATAAGCTTCTACATCCACACCTTTCATGACAGGAGGGATGCAAACATCCTTTCCTTTCACTCCACAAGCTTCCGCATCCATATCGTCTTTTCCAGGGTCAACACAATCATTTCCCTCTTTCTCCCAACAAGCCTCCACATAAACATCATCTATTCCGGGGGCAGTGCAACCGCTCCCCTTTCATACTCAGCAAGCTTCCACATCAACATCACCCTTTTCATGGGGAACGCAAACATTCTCTTCCTTTCCCCCCCAATAAGCATCTACCCAGGCACAAGCCCAGTAAAATGCCTTCACCACAGGAATGGCTTCCATGGGTTTTTCAAATCCACCATTCATGTCCCAAACTCCCATCACATCTACCTTCCTGGCATCCATTACAACACAATTCCCACCTCACACTAGTTCTCATTGGGGCCTCACTCAAGAAGACATGAAATCCTTTGGCATACCAACCCACTCTCCTACATTCATGTTTGCAAACCAACAAGCCACCTTCCCACTAGCAGCACCACAACAACCATCACAACCTCCACCAGCTTCATCTTTTGCAAGCTATCCATTCCTAGCACCTAGTGCTTTTCAGCAAGTTCCTCCACCTCAGCAAAAAAGTTCATCCCATTTTGCAAGTTATCTTGCCCAGCCACCCTTTGCTTCAAGCTTCCCTACATCAGTTCCACCCTTAAGCAATGCGGGAATGCATCCATCTTATATGAGTCAACCACAAAGCCAAGTTTAGCAAGGGCCATCCTACCAGCAAGCTGCATCATTCCACCAACCTCCCCCACAACAATCATACTTCCCATCATAGCAACAAAACCCCATCAATCCCCAGCAGCAACAAGCTTCCTCCTATCAGCCGCAGCAACAAGTCCCAACCATCCCACAACACCAGCAAGCAGTCTCATATCCGCCACCACAATATCCCCCCGCACCATCTCAGCAGTATCCTCCCCAGCAAACATCACTCCAAAATCCACTCCAATCTGCCTATCCCACTGGGCCATCTCCATATCCTACACCACAATACCCACCTCAAATGGGAATACCCGCTCAAACACCAATCAATGCCGAGTGGGAAGCCATGAAGAATGCTCTTAAGGAGCTTCAAACCGGTACCAAGAACAAAACCTACAAGTTTGAAGAGGTGTGTCCTTACCCATTTGACCGATCCATTGCCGCTATTCCTTTCCCCAAACACTTTGAGACACCTAAATTTCATAAATATCGGGGGAAAGGAGATCCAGTCAACCATATTAAAGAATTCTATATGGCGTGCCAAGAAGTGGCTTACAGTGATAACTATCTCTTACGCCTATTCCCCAAAAGCTTGGGAGGAAATGTTTTTGAGTGGTTCTACAAAATACCATGTGGGACTATCACAACCTTTGCTGAACTCTTTGAAAAGTTCATTGCCCATTATGCCCACAATGTTGAGAATGAGTTGAACTTGTTAGATCTCTGCAACTCAAAATAGAAAGAAGGAGAAAGCCTAGCAGAATACTTGCAATGATGACAGAACCTTACCACCAGGTTATCATACCAGCCACCTGAAAAGCATTTGACCAAAATCTTTATTGATAATCTGCATCCTAAACTATCCCATTTTATGAGGATGAATTTTCTCCAAACCTATCAGGATATCAAGAGCAAGGGGATAGGTATTGAAAAGGCCCTCCTAGATGAAGGCACGATCCGACATTTTAAAAATGATTCCCAAAATAAACCCAGCAATGATAAATCCCGTTATTGGAATCGTAACAAGAACGTTGTTACTAATGGAGCCACTGATACCAAGCATGTCCAGTTTGTTGTGGCTAGTCCTACGCCAACTCCTGCATACCAACAACAACAAGCACCCATCTATCAGCAACCTCCTCAAGTCCATTAGCAACCCACGCAACAATATCATTCTCAGCATAATCAACAGAATTATCAATAGCAAGCCCATCAAGCTTATCAAGGTAATCCAAACAATCCGATCAATGCCGTTAATGTTGCTCCCAAACAAAACAAGCCCAGAGCTCAGAACAATCCAAGGAAGACCTTCACACCACTGGGTGAACCTCTGGATGTTATTTTTCACCAGATGGCCAAGGCCAACTTGATCACATTTCCACCAATCCAGCCAGTTGATGATACCACCCCCAAGCCCGATTGGTACAAAGAGCATGAGTACTATGATTATCATTGTGTCAAAGGACACACTACCCTGAAGTGTATGAGACTCAAAAACTATATCCAAGATCTCATTAACCAAAAGGAGATCCAGGTAGACACACCTGCTCAAGCCTTGCCAAATGCCAATTTGCAAATTTATCAGAATGTGTTCCCACAACATAATGCTGGGAAGAACAAAGCTAATACCAATCATCCCTAGAATCATGAGAAAGGAAAACAAAAAGATCAAACTGGTTGCAAGGACTATACTACTGCCTATATCAATTATGACAAATTTTTTGGATGTATAACCCAAGTTGAGCCCACAGTCAATGCCATCCATGTCAGAGGAGTAGATAGTCAATGTGTTGTTACCACCCGCAGAGGTTGGATAACTATCGTTGGTGCCCGTCCAAGGCCAGTACATAATGCACACAATGCATAGTACAATCTCATAGAATATCTTGGGAACACACCAGCCCAAATTTCCATCTTGGACCTTCTCCACACTTCACCCCTCCATCAGGAGATCCTTGACCAAGCTCTCAAAGAAGGACATGTCCCCATAGACATGAACACCACCCAGTTCGAGACCCTTATGGGGCATCTATCCACAGCCTGTGCTTTATCCTTCAAAACATCCGACATACCAGATGTTGCACCTGACCACACTCTCCCTCTCCGCATTGCCGTTATGGTCAGAGACTTTGCCATCAAACAGGTCTTAATAGATAATGGCTCAGCCCTAAACTTGTGTACTTTGAAATTCATTCAGCAGATTGGGTTCACGCAAGCCGATATATCACATGAAGTAATCACCATCAAAGCCTATGACAACTTGGAGCATACCTCTGAAGGTACTATTACTTTGCCTATTCAGCTAGGCCCAACAACACAAGATACCATTTTCCATGTTGTTAATCTTGACCTACCATTCAATATCCTCCTAGGCCGACCATGGATTCATTCCATCAAGGCTATACCATCTACATACCATCAGTGCATCAAATTTCCACATCAAGGTGCTGAGGTTACCATCCATGCTAATCCCCAACCCTTCGCATATTATCGTGCGATGGAAGCATCATTCCCTCATTCCACTCACTGTCCTGGAACTGACATTGACACTTCTGTGGCTAGCTTGTCCTGATCCGATTGCGATCCAAAGACCATCTTTGCTTCCACCCTCTCTTTCATCAAGATCAATAACCAGGGCTGTGGTGAATATAGCCTACACGATGCATTTTCTATAGGGGCCCTCCCACTTGATCCACATACTCAAGGGCACCCGAGTCACCAAAGCAAACCTGCAAAAGATATCCATGCAATCAAGAGAATGGGACCTATGACTTTTGAATCCCATGGCAACATAAAAAGCCAAGAGATGGATCCTGACATCAATAGGTGGTTGTACAAAGATCCCCCACCACCTAATACTCAACTTCTTGGCTACTTCAAGGATAAATACCCACAATCGCACAAATACACTACTGAGCAATGGAACTACCAAGGTGGCGGTCTAGGACCACAAGAAAGCAGAAGAAAAGACCCTATCATAGCATCTAGAAACCCACAACATCAGGGTCTTGGCTTTAATACCCCTCACCTGCATATACAAGAGCCCAATACCACAATTGGGGGCACCAACATGACTAGTGTTCCCCTCTTGAATAGCCAGGATGTTCTCATAGAAATCGAAGACATCCCTGAAGAGAAATAAATAAGATCCTATGATGACATCTTTGATGATGATACCCTCCTGGGGACTTCTATCCTCTGACAACTTTCCATCAATCTCATAGAACTTCCCCTCATCCACCCTCAGACTAGGACCAACCAAGTATCATACACATTGATGAGTTCCAGAGCATGGAAGCACTCCTAGAGTTCATGGGGGCATCAGGCCCATAATTAGTTCAGGATTTAGAGTCAACTCACATCTATAAGCTTGACCCAGAAGGATACTTCAGGGAGGAGGCAAGCTTTAGCTGCAAAAGAGAAATAGAAAAGGTAAAACATGATTCTTTATGTGAAAACCCTTCTAGGGCACATTCTGATTCCAAAATAGTAAAAATAAAGAGCGTATCTTCTAGTGAAAACTTGGCAATTCAAGCGCTAGAAGATGAAGCCTTGCCTCTTCCTCCTATACAGAATTATAGACCTGAGTAGTCACCTATCATCATAGAAGAAACCAAGCCAGTCAACTTGGGTATAGAGGAATGTTCAAGAATCACCTACATTGCAGCTAATTTGATAGAGGGTGAAGAAATGGCTTTGATTGCACTCCTTAGAGAATCAATCATAAATTTTGCATGGTCATATGCACACATGCTTGGGCTTGATCCTAATCTTGTCATCCATCATCTAGCAGTAGATCCTAATGTCAAGCCAGTAAAGTAGAAGCTGAGGAAAATGCATCCAAAAGTCGCCTTATTAGTCAAAGCAGAGCTTGAGAAAATCCTCCAAGCCAAGATTATCAGAGCTATAGATTACTCAGATTGGATCTCCAACATGGTGCTTGTCACAAAGCCTTCAGGTGACATCAGAATATGCATAGATTTTAGGGACTTGAACAAGGCATGTCCTAAAGATGATTTCCCGCTACCAAATATAGACATGATTGTAGATCTTACAGCAGGTCATGAAATGTTGTCACTAATGGATGGCTTTTCAGGCTACAATTAGATTCGTATCACAGAAGCAGATCAACATAAAACAACATTCACAACTCCATGGGGTACCTTCTTCTACAACATGATGCCATTTGGGTTAAAGAATGTAGGAGCCACATATCAGAGAGCGATGACAGTGATCTTCCATGACATGATCCACAAGATCCTAGAGGACTATGTGGATGATATTCTTGCAAAATCAAAGACACGCCATGAACACCTTGACATTCTTGAGAGTGTGTTTGATCGCTTACATCATTATGGCTTGAAACTCAATCCAAAGAAATGTGTCTTTGGTGTTACATCTGGAAAGCTTCTAGGTTTCATAGTATCATGACGAGGCATAGAGATTGACCCAAAAAAGGTTAAAGCAATAATAGAAATGCCTCCACTAAGAACACTTAGATAGCTCAGAAGTCTACAAGGAAAGCTTCAATCAGTGCATCGGTTCATTTCTCAACTGGCAGACAAGTGCCAACCTTTCATGCATCTCTTATGCAAAAACACAAGCTCCAAATGGGATCCCATATGTCAGAAAAGCTTTGATAAGCTCAAGGAGTATCTAGCCAACTCTCCAATCCTAGTACCACCAGTTCCAGGACGCCCTCTCATACTCTATATCTCGGCAACTACTATAGCACTAGGGGCACTCTTAGCTTAGCATGATGATGAAAACAAAGAGAGAGCCATCTACTATATTAGTCGAACTCTTGTCGACTACGAGCTTAATTATTCACCCATGGAAAAAGCATGCCTTGCAGTGGTCTTTGCCACTCAAAAGCTTAGACATTACATGCTCAGTCACACAATCAGGCTCATTTCAAAAGTAGACCCACTCAAGTATCTATTATCAACGACAACTCTCACAAGTCATATGGCAAAATGGGTCATGTTACTTAGTGAGTTTGACATCCAGTACATAGATTGGAAAGCAATCAAACGGAAATTCATTGCCGATCAGCTAGCAGAGGCACCACTGGTGGATGCTTATCCACTAATTATGGAATTCCCTGATGAACACTTATGTATGATTGAAGAACAACCCATGTGGAAGCTATACTTTGATGGATCCTACACATTACATGGATCAGGGGTAGGAATCCTATTTGTCACACCTCAAGGTGACTACATCCCAAAATCATTCAAGTTGGGATTCCCATGTACTAACAACATCACATAATATGAGGCACTCATCTCAGGTCTCAAAATAGCCATTCAATGGAATATCACAGAATTGCAAGTATTTGGAGATTCACAGCTAATTATCAAACAAGTCCTAGATGAATATTAGACAAAGGACGACAAGCTGCTACCCTACAAAGAACTAGTGGATAGACTGAAAGAGCATTTCTTGAGTCTATAGTTCACATAGATCCCAAGGCTTCAGAACAAAGCAGCAGACGCAATGGAAACTATTGGAGCCTTGTTGGAAATCCCACGCGACGCATCACAGTATGAATTCCTAGTCGAGCAGCTACACATGCCAGCTTATGAGAACGTCGATGCAGAAATGGTGTGTGTCTTGGTTGGTCCTCAGTCCCTGTGGTACCATGACATCCATGCATATCTAAAGAATGGTATCATATCTCCCCATCTCACCAACAACCAATGCCAAAACCTTATTCGCAGAGCTTCCCGCTACACTCTTGTAGCCAACACGCTTTATCGTCGAGGGTATCACAATATCCTTTCTAGGTGTTTAGATTTAAACGAGGTTGTCCTGGCTTTACAAGAGGTCCACGCTGGAATTTGCGGTGCCCACATGAGTGGCATGGTTCTAGCTAAGCAGTTGCTTCGAGTTGGGTATTATTGGCCAACCATGGAACATGATGCTTGTGAGTTCATTAGAAAATGTTTACCATGTCAGCAACATGCAAATCTGATTCATGCACCAGCACAAGACTTGCAGCCCATTGCCCCACCTTGGCCATTTTCATGTTGGGGCTTTGACCTTGTCACCTTAATCACTCCCCTTTCCTCGGATGGACACAAGTACATAATAACTGCCATAGAGTACTTCACCAAATGGGTTGAAGTAATTCCACTCACCCTAACTACTGGCATCCAAATATCCAAATTCATCCTTTACCACATCATTTTCCGCTTTGGCATACCATCTACCATCTTCATAGACCATGGCACACCTTTTGAAAACTAGCATGTGGATGATCTATGTGCTAGACTCCACATCCATCACCATTTCTCCAGTCCATATTTCCCTCAAGGAAATGGCCAAGCTGAGGCAACCAACAAAACTATCTTGAAAATCCTCAAGAAGGTTGTCAATGATTCTGGTCGTGACTAGCACCTCCAAATCAATCCCACCCTTTGGGCCTACCGCACTTCTTATCGCACTCCCACAGGCACCACCCCATATTCCCTTGTATATGGTGTCGAAGCCATTCTATCGATCGAGGTTGAGCTCCCATCATTGTGAGTCTCCATGAAGAACTACACCACTGATGAAGACTATCGTGTGGCCCGTCTCACATAGCTAGACCTGTTAGATGAAAAGAGACAGCAAGCATATGATCACCTGGTTGCATACCAGAATCGACTCAAAAGGAGTTATAACAAGAAGGTCCATCCTAGATAGTTCCGGGTCGGTGACATGGTCCTCAAATAAAATCAGAAGGTCCAAGCAAACAGAGAAAAGAAAGGCAAGTTTGAGCCTACTTGGTTGGGCCCCTATGTTGTCACAGCATGCTTCGGCTCCAGCGCCTATCAGCTATCTACACTAGAAGGTGAGCCTTTGAATGATCCAATCAACATCATACATTTGAAGAGGTTCTATGCCTGAACCAGATCTACATATTTAGAAAATCCATAAAAATTGGAAAAAGGAGAAAAAATGCAAAAAAGCAAAAAAAAGCAAAAAAAGACAAAAAATAATAATTGTCCAATGGTGAAAACTTGGCAATTCAAGCACCTTGGACAAGTATGTTGGTGAAAACCTAGCAAATAGGTGCCATACATAGTGGACCGAGTCATTATCTATCAAATTCCCATCCCTCCATCCCAACATCCCAGTCCTTTTTCACCCATCCCCATCCCCATCCACCATCCCCCAGCATTCCTCTTTTTCATCATCCTCAAGTAAATCCACAAATCCCACTTGCACATATCTTGTACCCTATCCTATATATCCTGTATAGTACAATCCTTTCTGTACCATATCCTATATAGCACGATCTTCCTATCCCCAATCCTGAGCTTTTGTACATATCCATAGTATATCTTTTCCTGTCCGTTGTACATATTGTCCCTTTTTGTTGTACATAGTCCTTGTCAGTCTTGCAACAGCATTTGATCAGAACTCATTGTCCTACCCAGCCTTGTACTTCAACAACATCAATTGTCAACTATTCTTGATCACTGTGATTATTCTTTGACTTCATCATTTGCCAGCGAACAACAACACTCATTCTCTAATCAATCAGTGGGTCCTTGAGGATGTATCCTTCCTCTTGTCAGACCTAATCTTCTACCCATCACACCAGGTTCGTGTTGATGCATCCTTCCACACGTTCAGACCAATCTTCCCCTCATCACTCAATCACTCCGTCCCATCAAATCTCCCTCCTTGGCAAAGGATGTCTTTTTGGAGTTCTCATTTTGGTCATGGATTTTGTCCTTTGGATCTTGTTAATCTTTTACGGCTTCTCATTGTTCTCCACTCAAAGTCGCCATGATCCTTTATATCATGGTGCGCTGCGAATGAGGACAATCTAGGGCAAGGTCTTTTGATCTTTTGATTTTTCCTGTGAGTCAGTCAGATGTGACCCTTGCACGTTTCACATTTGATCTTCTGGGTTACCTGGTGCACTTGGGAAATGTCATTTGTTTGTGGTTTCTCCTGCATCGTTTCCACCATGTTTCCTCTTGGGTTCATGCGTGAGGCTGGGGCAACCTTGCATGTCTTTTTAGCGTTCGTCCTATGCAACACTGGTGACAAGGCCTTGTGTTCTTTCGTAACCTTGGCAGGTCTCTCACATTGCTATATTAAACTAGGTTGTGCTCTCCACATTTGCACTTGGAGCTCCTGCAATCCCCTGCATTCTGCATCATATAGATTAATCTTGCATCTTGCATTTTCATATAGCTGCATTTTGCATTCTGCATTCCATCTCATCTTGCATTCACCCATCTTTGCTCTTGGAAGCTTGGTTATTTATCCTTCCTTCTTCCTTTCTTCTTTCTTCATGTTTCCTTTCGAGAAAATTCCACAAAGTTTCCTCTATGCGTTATTTTCTCAAGGGGGCACAAGCCCTTATTCCTCCAAATTCTAGCTTGGGGCATCTTATTTTCTTGTCTTTGACGGCATGCCACTTGCGGCATCACATCAAAGAGGGGCAAAATGTAGACACCTAAAAATCTTTTAGAAAATAAAGTATTTTTATTTTCTGAAAAACCCCTAATGACATCATCATTTGTTAATTAATTAATTAATTAATTAATTAATTTATTTTTATGCCATTAAATCCCTTTTCCTTAATTAAAAATATTTAATTAAGGAATCCCTCCCAAAAATGTTTAAATTTTATTTAAACACTCTTTCCCTATTTATTAATTATTTAATTAATAAATTGACCAAAAATCCAAAAAAAAATAATTAATTTGTTTTTTCCCAAAACTTTAGAAATATCCTAAAGACCACTAACCTCTTCTAGAATCTTCTAATCCTTCTTTAATTTCGATTAAAAGCTAATCCCATCATTTTCTAACCCTAATCCCGACTCAAAATATTTAATTAAGATTAAATATTAATCCTCAATCCCTAAATTACCCTAGGAAAATTTTAGACTCTTCTAGAACTTTCCTAAGCCTTCCCTAAACCCATTTAGGGGAAATTACCTACTTTCCCTAAGCTAATCTAAGTCTCATTTGACTCCTAGTCAAACCCTAACCCTAATGAGCCTCAAAATTCATTAAAGCCTTTAAGATAAATAAATCTTTATTTATTTCCTAAATCCATATTTATCCTAAGGAAAGCCTAGACTCTTCTAGAAAGTCTTCATCCTTATCCTCTTGACCCAAACCCTAACCTTACCCCAAACCCTAACCTATCCTCCTAACCCAAGCCCTTCCAAAAGCCTATAAGTACTCCTCATTTCTAAGAGCAAAGCACCCATTCACCTTTTATTTCAAGCATTGTTATCATGCTAATTTAGCTCTAGATTTAGCATAATCACTCTAATTTAGATCATTTTCAAGCTTTCTTAGAACACACCATAGCTTAGCGATAATGGATTAACTTAGTTTACTTCATTGTTTTGCATAGCTTAGCATAACCGCACACTTCATTTTGGATTAAAATCAATGTAGTTTAATCATTTTTGTTTCTTAAATCTCCATTAAAGCATTCTTGAGTTCTTGAGGCCTTAGGGGCAATTTTGGGTGTTCTACCCAATATTGTGCCATTTTTAAGGTTTTCATGAATCTCAATCCATCTTAGAATGCATTAGAGTATGCTCCAAGTGCTTAGAGAGCACAACCACATCCCCTAAGCAAGAGCAAATCAAACAGTGCTTGGGTGCACCTGTTTAAGCTCTATCTGAGGTGGCTTAGCTTAGATGTTTTTGTTTTTGAATTGATATAATGTTAGATTAAAACCTAATGTTTGCTTGTCTTAGCCTTTCAAAATAGATACATATAGCCTAGTCTACAATTCATAAAGTGAGAAAATATATTTTTGATGTGTCATTGCCAATATATTCTCTAACTAACTAGCTAAATATATCTTTTTTGAATCTCCCTCCTGGTCTAGATAAATTAACCAAGCAGTTCTTCTCTTTAGCTTATTCCTATTGGGAACTGCTTGCAAGAATTAGAATCTTCCTGGTTCCATTTTCTTTTCACACTCTTGTCTATCCTTTGATAAATTAATCATTCAGATAAGATTAGTTCCTCGGGATTTCTCAGTATAATAATATATGACTTAACTCTTAGAAAGTAGGTCTTAGTTTTATTTGCCTGTAGCTTACTTATTCTGTTTATAAAGTTAATTCCTTTAGTATACATGTGTTCAAGAAGGTATGAGGGATAACCAACTTTACTATTTTATACTAATCTTAACATGGGTCTTCTAAACCATATTAGTTACTATTGGATATCAAAAATGTTTTAAACACAATTAAGCCAGTATCCATTAGCATGTATATCTATTTTTTGACATGGTCAAATAGCTACAGAGAAAAGTAACATATTGGCTTTACTAATCTGTTTGTAAGAATACTTCCGAACTTTTTGCAAGTAACTAATGAAGAGTCTACCTTTTTCTGAATTTACCCAACAATTTAAAATTGATTCTAAAAGATATAACATTGATCGCTTACTAATTGCCAAATATAAGCAAGATCAAACAAAATTCACCCAAATTGTGGGCTTTTATCATTGATGGAGTCTTTGTCTTGACTTTGTTGAATACTATACCGAAAATCCAAAGGGATAATCACAAATTTAAATGATGCATAATTTATCAAAGTGGTTTTGAGTCACCTAACAGCGATCCTCTGGTTTGAATCTCCTTACAGAGATCCCTCCCCTAGAAGCTCTTTGGGATATGTCGCTCTCTAATTAAATAGGGGTTGAGATTGCCCTAGAAACGCCACTATACTAAGGTTTGAAGGAAGGCTTTCTAATCTGAGTTGTTGAATGTTGTTCTTACTTCTATCCAACTACTCGAATGGGGGTATTGTGAGTTGGGGGGTTACTTGAGGGGAGTATTGATTGTTGGAATATGAGTCACCTTATCAGTTTAAAACAATTTCATTTAGGGATAGGTCTAAGAGGGATGGATATCCTTATCTAGGGAAGGTACTTTATTGATGGCAAGATAAAAATCTATAGAGCCGGTTGTAGGTATTCAGATGCCAAATAACCCAATACCTAAAAGCTTTGTAAATAGAGTCTTCTACTCCTTATTAAAAGACTTTTAGCGAGATGTCCATTATAAGAGTTAACCTTAACCTTGCTAGTAATTATTATATATCTTCACATTATTTTGAATTAATTCCTAAACATTCAAAATATTTTAACAGGAAAGATAATAGTGTTATAAAAAATAGCAGAGTCAATTTCCATATAATATCCTTCCATATTATCTTAGGTAAGTAGATTCAGTTCATATATCCAACATCATTTGTTTGTCAAGTTATATCTTAAAATAGAATATAGCTAGAGCTTTTTAAAAAAGATGAATACAGTTTATTGTAACTACTTGGAGTTAACAAAATCTACTATACTATATCAACTAGAGAAAACTACTCTAAAACCTACATATGCTATGAATAGATAATAATACATTTACTCCTTATTTATGATGTTCCAACTCCATGCTTCACCATCCCACCTCAGAATGACTATAGTTTTGATGAAGGGTGCTCCCCTTAATACCACAAACACATAACAGAAACAGTGAAACCACAACAATATGCAAGAACAGAAAATTGGCTTCTTATTATCTCCACAAATGTGGAATTACAAACTTTTAGAATTACAATATGCAAAGCCACATGGGCATTCCCTTACAATATTCTGTAGGACAAAGCCTCGAATCAATACCCAGATCTACTACCCAGAACTATTCTGAACTGCCTAAGACAATAATACAGCCTTCCTTATATAGGCAATTTTCCACCACCTGGGAAGGTTCTAGAATTTTAGCCAATAAGGCCGACCAAACTTAGAATTATTTTATTTTACATTTCATTACATCATAGTCGGCTCAAGATAACCTTTGAAACTCGAACATAAATTTTGAAGAAAATTATTTTTCGTCATTTCAGGTGGCCCAACTTCCGAAGACCATAAGTCATCACCAGTTGACCCGATCGGCTATTATAACCCCATTTCGGAAACGCCACGAAGCGCTCTACAAGCTTGAGCGGCACAAGCACCTATCACCCAAATTTTTGACCTCATCTGGGGCCTCTAAAGCCTTCAAAATTGAGTTCAAAGTTTCTGTACCCTACTGCCAATACCGAAAATCTTCAATATCTTCCAATATACACTTGATCTGGCAATGAAACTTTACTGGCAGACTTATATGACCAAAATGAACCTCCAAGAAAGAAATCAGATCATTCTGAGCACATACGAAAATGACCAAAAATAGTACCTTTCCATAAACAGCAGCTCTGCACAAAATAACCCTTATTGAATATAAAAACATAAATATTTTTGGGTGATGCAAGATTGCTCTTACACCCAGGATGCTCCTGCATCAAGTTTCCTCGTCCTCAGCATAATCTTCAAAGTTTCAGGAGCTCTTTCTCATTGATGGAGAAACAATCCTTACATTGTTGATTTCATCTTCGTCAAACTCCTCAGGAATGTCGTATCCTTCACATCTCTAATAGTTTAGCACCCAATCCAACTCTACTTGCTCTTTTAGAATAGTTTTTATTAGAAAATCAAGGTTCCTCCTCATCTCAGGCCAATGCTTATCGAATTTTCCCTCGTCTTTGAAAAACAACATCGGCAGGCACTGGAAGTTAGCAATGGAAGGTAACTCCACCATCTTAGTTCTCATATAAATTTATGTGAAGGGAATAGTTAAGTTTTTGTCTATACCATATACAACCTTCTCTAGACCACCCATAAAATCCTTTTTAAATATTACTCTGGTTGTTGATATAATATTTTCTTTCTCCACCCCATTAAAGGTTGCGAGCACTATGAAAAGCCCTACTATGTGGCCATTAACTCAGATAGAGAAGTCATTGTCAAATTTATTGTCCCCTAGACCTTTTTTGAGTTCTCTTCGGGCTGCGTTTGAGAGAGGATTAAGGATTCCATTCCATCTCTCAGGCTTAATCGAACCCCTAAACTCCATTTGCCTATTGTCCTTAAGAGGAAAGGTTAAAATCCTCGACTCCATCCTTAATGCTGGAAGATAATTTGGGAAAACTTCAACACTTATTGTGATTTAAAAACCATTTAATCCGGCATTTATGTCAAAATTCAATGCCTTTTAGATCCGTAGTAATGTAATATCACGTGAATCCTTGCCTTCTTAATTTCTCTATCTCCTCACATCGTGCCTTGTACTTAGAAAAATGAGGAGAGATTGCCATCTAAAAATTTAATCATCAAAGGGACATTTTCGGATGCAACATCTAAAATAGGAAGTCTTCAAAATTTACGAGGAGAAGGGTTAATGAAATGGTCATAATTCCTAGAAATCTCATCTAATGTCATGTAACTTTCTCTTAATCCTTTAATGAAAAAGCTAATTTTTAAGGTTTCTCAGGATTTTCATCAATTTTGGAGATTTCCCCAAGATCCTAATTAAACTAATAGTATCCTTTAATCATTGTACTTCCTCTTCTCATCCTAGTTAGATATCTAAGAAGTAAGCTTTCCTTATTTTTTAATAATTGATAAGTAATTATTACTTTGCCTTCCCCTACATTACTCGATCTCCTTACTAATTTAAACAAGGATTGCTATTTCTTGGGCTAGTTAATGCTTTACATATATTTTTAATTAAGAACCTATCCACTAGGTCTGATACAGTAAGTGATCCTACCAAAAGGGGCCCGTTTTGATATACAATTGCTCATTTTGCTTAATTTTAATTTTTGTTTCTTAATTTCCTAATTTAGTGTACCTATGAGTAAGGTTTATAAATTGATTATATTTACCTATTTATGTGTCATTCCCTTTTCCTCCCTCTTTGAATTACTACCATTCGAGGGTGTCTATTAGTAGCTATAAATCTATTGCTAGCCTTCTTCTCTTGTTTTCTTCTTTCAGAGAGAGATTTCTTAAACCTATATGTTTAGCCTATAAGCGCTTCCATAGCCTATTCTATACTATACTAAGGAGTTCTTTGTTAATTCCACATGCACCTTCATTCACTAGATGATCCACTTCTTTATTACCTTCTCTATATATATGGTTAATTATGTAAAGTAGGATGACTGATAATATTTCCATGATTTTTTCAACCATTCCATTCAAATGCCAATTTGGTATTGTTCCGCATTTACAACTAAGTTTGAGTCCCCTTCAATTTCTATTTTATCTATTTTTAGCCTTTTACATAGTCTTAGCCCTTCTAGTAAAGCACTGAGTTCTACAAAATTATTTGTTTCATGTCCTAGGTACAAGGATTTTCTCACTATCGTACTCCCCTTCCAGTTACAAATACAATACCTTGCTCCTACTTCATCTAGATTTCCTCTTGAAGCTCCATCAAAGTTGAGTTTGCATCATCCTTCTGCTGGAGGTTTCCAAAATCAACTAGCCCTTTTCATCTTTGCTTCCTCACTATTATGGCCCATGAAGGGAGGAATCTTCAACCCAAACCAAATTTTCCTAAGGATGCTATCACTTATCGAGAACGTCCTATCTTTCCTGCCTAACATATTTCTGCTATTAACTACTTCTATTATACAAGCCTCTAATTTGGTAAGGAATTGATTAATACTTAAACTAGAATCTTTAAATATTCTTCTATTTCCTTCCTTCCAAATTTCCCAAATTAGCATTGAAGGGGCTATTTTCCATATTTTCTCGTAAAGGTCATTGTTATCCTTCCTTGGCCAGCTCTTCAGAAGGTTGTTTAGGTCTTTTTGGAGAGTTGTTTTCCAATTGAATTTTGATAAAAGCCAGTTCTAACAACTATTTGAGAATTCACAGCCTATCAATAGATGATCTACATCTTCAAATTCCTTCTTACAGAGAACACATCTAGATGGACCATTGAAACCAAATTTAGAAAACCAATCTTCTATATCCTTTTTTGTAATGTCGCCCATGTGAAAATCGTTTCTTTGGGTAAACACTTTGTTCCAGCAAAGATCTATTGGAAGGTATGTTATTCTAGATGAACTCTTTTGGAGATAGTCATAACCTTCTTTGGCAAATAGTCATAACCTTCTTTTGGAGATAGTCATAAATATCTATTTTTTCTCTTTCTCAAATAATCAAGTCTTCCCCTCTTCTTAGAAATATTGTCCTTTTTTAAGGGTATCCATGAGAAGATCTAAGAAATTCCTTGGAAGATTCAAGTGATCTAATGATTTCCACTTCCAACCTTCTATCCTTTCCCCATCAAAGAATTCTATATAATCCTTTAAATAACATCCCATTGAAGAAATAGCTAGAACAGTTGACCTATCATCTAATAGAACTGATCTCAATGAATCATCCCAGAATAACACTTTACCCCCATCTTTAACATCCCATGATACACCCTTCACAATGATGTGTCTACATTCTGAGATAAGATTCCATACTCTAGAACCTTTAGGTAAATAAAGAGTTCTACAAATACTAAGGTGATCTTGCCCATCCATATATTTATACCTTAAAGTCATTACCCATTTAGAATCAAGGTTCTTTACCATACTACACACTAGTTTGAAACCTAAGGCTTTATTTTAAAGAGCAATATTCTTTATATTGATCCCTCCATCCTCTTTCCTTTTGCATATGGCATCCCAAGCTATTAAGGCCATCTTTGAATTTTCCTCAGATCCCTCCTAGAAAAAACATCTCATCTTCCTCACTAATTTTTATTTAACACCTTCTGGGAATCTAAAACACATCATTTGATAGATTGGTATAGCTGACAAAACTGATTTGATCATCAGTGCCCTTCCTGCACAATAGAGCCATTTACCTTTCCATGATTCAGCTTTATTATCCATTTTGTTGCAGACTTCATTCCGCAGATTATTTGATCTTATCCCTTTTCCCAATTGAAACCCTAGATATTTACATGGGAATGAATCTATTTTAAAGTTTAAGATCCTACTGATATCATTTTCTTCCTCTCTATTTGTATTTAGGAAGAAAATATTAGATTTATCCTCTTTAATTCTTTGTTCGAAAGCGGTTGTATAATATTCTAAAATTTTATAAAAAGTAATTGCCTCTTTTATGTTGGCTTCGCTGAAAAGGAGGGTATCATCTACGAATTGTTGGTGAGTGCTAGCTTCAAGTTCTGAGGTTATCTTGATACCTTTAATTATATTTTCCTCCCTAGCTCTAGAGAGGGATCCGGATAGAGCTTCTGCCAAAATTATGAAGAGTAAGGGAGATAATGGATCTCCTTGCCTTAGGCCTTGAGAGATCCCAAAGAAGCCTACTAGGGACCCATTTACTAGAACTAACATATGGGGTCCCGAGATACATTCAAAGATTAAATTGATCCATCTTTTGGAGAAGCCAAAAGCTTCAATACATTTACATAGGAATCTCTAGTCTACTTTGTCACAAGCTTTCCAAATGTCTAGATTTATGAGCATACTAGGGTTTTGTTCATTTGAACTGAGTGAATGGCTTCCTGTGCTATAATTACTCCTTCTAGGATTGATCTTCCAGGGACAAAACTTGTCTATTCCTCAGATATAATTTTTGGAAGAAGAGGTTTTAATCTATTGGCTATGGTCTTTGTCAGAAGTTTTAGTAGACTATTACAAAGGGATATTGGTTTGAAGTCATCTAACTGCATCTGGTTTCTTTGGAATTAATGCCAGAAAGGTGTTATTTATTTCATTCAACAACCTCCCAGAGTTTCTCATACCTTCGAGCCCCTAAAATTTCTAAGCCTATGAGTGACCAACATTTTTTATAGAACAAAGTAGGAAAGCCATTAGGTCTCGGAGATTTATCCAGGTGAAGATCCCTGAGGGCTGCCTCCACTTCTCCCATTGATAATTTAGCATTTAAAATTTTGTTTTGGTTTTCCGTGATGATTCTAGGAATAAAACTTAGTAACTTATTATGTGTCATCAAATTGGAACCCTTTGTGTTATTGAGAATTTTCTCAAAGTAATTTTCTACTTCATCTCCTATTTGGTTAGGATCTTCTAACCAATCCTTGTTCTCTTCTCGCAATTTCCAAATCCTATTTGCTGATCTCCTCTATTTAGAACTGTTATGAAAGAATTTGGTGCTTTTGTCACCCTCGGCCATCCACATCTCTCTAGATCTCTTCTTCCAAAAAATTTCCTCTTTTTCTAAGATGTCTTCATGTTTCAATAGTAAATCCTTTTCCTCTTCATATAATACCTGATTCATTCCTCTTGCGATTACTTCCTCATTAATACTTGTTAACTTACTCTCTATAGCTAGTTTTTTCTCAAACATATTTCCAAATTGGGATTGATTCCAATTGAGTAAATTTATTTTAATTAATTTTAGTTTGGACATCACAATAAATGTTTTAGAGCCCTCAAAACTAGCTTCTTTCCACCATCTTTCTATATTCCTCAAACATTCTTCCTCTAAAAGCCACATTTTTTCGAATTTGAAGGGGTTCTTTTTAGGGAGATTTTCTTCTATAAGTGCTAGTTCTACTAGAAAATGATCTGAGGCTGAGAAGGGCAGTATTTTTCTTTCAAATCAAAATCAAGGTTTGTCATATCTCCTAGGAAAAAGAACCTATCCAATTTTTCTATTATCATGCAAGAATCTGTTCTCCTATTAGACCAGGTATAACCTTCATTCCCTATCCTAATTTCCATAGCTCTCAAATTAAGGATCCATTGATTGAATTCTCTCATAGTCTGAGATAAGCTTCTTGATCCACCTCTCTTGTTTGCTTCACTAAGAATAGCATTAAAACCTCCTATAATAATTGTTTCATTAGGATGAGCTAAGGTAAATTCATAGACTTCTTGCCACATCTTTCTTTTCTTATGGAGGAATTTAGGACGATAGATATTGATTAATAAAAAGTTAAGTTTACTTCTTATACTTCGGACCCTACCACTCATCCAATTCATTCTCATTTCTAACGGTGTATAGCTTCATTTCCAAGGGTTCCAAATAATACCTATTCCCCCTGATGCTCCTACCGAGGAGGAACCACACACTAACTTCCTAATTTCCTATTCAAAAGTTTATAACCGTCCTCATCTAATTTTGTTTCCAACAGCATAACAATTTTTGATTCAAAAAGAGATAAATGCCTTTTAATCAGACATTTTTTGTTAGGGGCATTAAGGCCCCTAACATTCCATGTGATTTTCATTACTGGTTGGGAAGGAACTTCCCCTTCCTTGCATCTAGAAGTTGAATAATTTTAGTTTGTCCTAAGGCCTAGCCAACTTTTTCTCTTAATTCCTTGAGGGACTTCCTTCCTCTGGATTTGGCTACATAAGCACAATCTGGGAGACTCTTCTTAGAGATCTCAATTTTAAATCCTAGGTTTTCACTTGAGTTAAGCTCATTGATCATCAAACACTCTATATTACCCTCCTCTTCTTATTTTTCCAAGGCTTCTAAAATCTTAGGGAGAATATCTTGGTTTAGTCCTTTCTCTTTTGATGAAATAGCCTCCGGTAGAGGGTTAAGTCCCCAAAAGTCCATTATTTCCTCTGTAGATTCCATCCCTATTGGTTCTAGAAAATTCTCTAGAATTGTCTTACCCTTATCTATCTTGTCTCCATTTTCTGAACATAAGATATCCGAATGTACTGTATCTTTCTGGGTCTTAGATGTAATTTCTTCTAGACTATTGTCTTTTGTCATAGATCACCCTGATCTCTTATCCATTGAATCTATATTCTTATAAAAGACCTCCTTGTCCATATCACCTTCTTTTATGTTTCTTAGTTCCTATTCTACAAATATTCTCATTGCCTCTGCTTGATCTTTGACTTGCACCAGTGAATTCTTATATTCTTCTATACCAATGTCTTCTGAAATTGAGTCCTCCAAATTAACCTTAGCAGCATCATCCAACCCTTTTTTCTTAGATTTAGTAGTCTTCCCTGGTCGGGGTGGGACTTCTAGCATTGCTAACTAGCTATACTTTTGAGAGTCTGGAGAGGCTAAAGGATCCTTTCTAAAATTATTAGTTTCTATTTTCCTTGGAACCTCTAGGCTTTCTTTGGACTCAGAGGGAGGAGTCGCAAGATAGTTTATTGTAAAGCCTCCTCCATCTTCTTTAAGTTGAATAATGACATCATTAGGAGGGTCTTTCCTCGATTGAGATGTGTTTTTGTTCTCTGGAATAATTTTGAAGTCTTTAACTAAATATGAAAGCATAATAGGGTTGATACTGAACAACGATGAGCTGCTTTTAATTGTAATAGGGGTCAATAATTTTATTGAGATATCTATGTTAACAATAATTATTATTTCTGATTGGGGATATTTGGTATTTATAGATCTAACAAAGGTTCTTAACCTATTCCCAATTTTCCTGAGGATAATTTTATTAGTACATTCCAAAGGCATATTTATAAGCTTTACAGCTTTGGCCACTGTGATTCCATCGAAATTGTTAGGGTTAAAGGACAACAACCAATCTAACATAGTAAAATTAAAACGTAACAAACTAGGCCATCGATTTTCCAAAAAAAATTCCTTAGTTTCTACATTATAACAATATACAAAAAGAAACTCGTCTGGGAGCAGAGAAATACTTACTTGATTAGAGAAACGCTTTTGGAGCCAATCTGCAATTTTACTTGATGGTAACCCATAGTCATTCCGTCTCAAGAATATACCATTTAGTTTCATTAAATCCTGGGTGCATTCGATAACTCCCTCATCTACTTCTATTAGAAGGGGAGTTGAAGGCTTCAATCTACGGTGGGGGGGCAAGTAAGGGATATTTTTAAGAGAATGATTAACCTGGCTCTGGTTGGCTTCAGTTTTCAGATCTATTGAGGGTGATTCTGGAATCTTAAATCTACGTTGTGGAGGGGAGTGAAGGGTTGTCTTTGGAGGAATATTGACTGGTTTAGGGTTTTGGCTGGGAGAGAGAAAAGAAGAAAACTGGTTCTTTAACAGAAGAACAAAGAGATTCCTATTGTTATGCCTCAAGACTGAATTAAGATTTGCAGAAAGTGAAAGAGGATTTACCCTCTTTTGTTTTTTTTAACCTACTTTAATCCATGGATTCTCCTCTGAATGAGATTGCGAAGGAGAACACAAAGAGCTCACATTTCCTGCAGGCAATTCAGAAGAAGATCTAAAAGTTCTGGCATATCACATTGAGCAGAAAAATTTCCATTACCGTTGGAGGCTATCCACCGTGAACATAATATGCTTGGATCTCACAGTTACAGAGTAGGAAGCCATTTCACTTATATTGTTATGTAAATTCTTTTTATATATATATTATTAATATTATAATATGTATATTTATATCTTTATTAATATTGATACACATGGTATATATAATACAAATATATTTTGTTCATAATATACAATGTACATTTCTTGAATACAAATATATTCCTTATTTATATGAAAATAGATTAATGAACAATATAAATCAATGAATCAATAATTATAAATCACAACTATTACTAGTCGGCTTCGAAGGGATACAGATGCTGAACAATTGAGTGGAAGAGTCAAGGCTATTCAAGGCACTGATTTATGAACATATATCTTACGGACACCAAATAGGAAATGGGGGGAATAAAATAGTTTTGGAGACAAAAAATGGAAACTACGAAATAAGAATAAGACAAATTTAGTTTATATAAATATTATATATAGTCGATCAAGGATTCCTGATAAACTTGGTATGATTGATTTCAAATAAATGGCAAAAAATTACATGCGGTGAAGGCTGCGAGCACAACACTGTAAAGATAATTGCCATGGGTTAGAAGCAATTAATTATAATTATTAAAGGTAATAATCAGGCAATACAATCTGTAAAGAGAAATTGATATAAATGAAGTGGTCGATTAATAGACTGCTATACAAAAATATCGATATACAAGGAACTGTAGTCTTTACCCATTACATTTTTCCACGTTAAATCCATTAATCTACATAGAGATTGTAATATTAATAATTGGCTCATATTGTTGTCAGGTTATACTCCTTTGCTAAGGACAAGGATATAGTGTTAAAAGTTATTAAGTTTGCAATAGGAAAAGAATTGCATATAATGTCTAAGTCAGTAGCTTATAAACGAATTAGCACTATTTTTTAAAGAGGCATGATTAGCGAGAGTTAATGGGATCAATCGTTAATTAAACAATCAATGATTAGAGGAGAATAAAAAGTTGTAATATTACCGACTAATAATTTCAGCTATTAGGAAGAGGTATGATTATAGAGAAGTGTCTATTCAAAAGAGGTGTGATCCTTTCATCAAGCAATATACATAAAGCAATTAAACTCAATCATTTGAAGGAGAGGGGTGAGTCTATATTACATATTTGGGATGGAAAGGAAGTAATCAAAAACTGAGAAGAAAAAAAAAAAGATCAGTAAAAAGAAGCAATAAAAAGATAAGAACTGTGATCATTGTAACATTCTGAATTTTGGGTAAGTTTTTAAATTATTAAATATGATTGATTATATATATATATGGATGGTATAGACATTTCTCATTTATATAGAAATTAATCTACATATTATTTATATGTAGACATTTACATATTTTCATTTATATATAAATTAATATATATATTATATATTATATATATGTAGTTAAGATACACTCATATCTTTTGCAAATTCTTTAACTCTAAGATTTCTTTTATTGTCAAGTCTAAACTATGATTTTATAATCAATATTAATGCTTGTACATTTATATGTCCACCATAGATGATGATATGGATTCCATATAAAATGAATCTTATATTCATTAGAGATGGATCCCCATATCTAGAGGGGGCTAGAGGAAATTGTTATAGTTTCCTGAGTCTCGAGATTGTTATAATCTCATATAGGCAGTATATATACTAATGCTAGTCATATGCATATGCGTAGGATTAGATATCATTTATTTATTCCAAGAGATTCTTATGGGTAGTGCTCTATGGGATGACGTGTTGATATCCCAGTTGCTTATAGTGGATCTTATATCCCTCAAGCCAAGAATCAAGAATTCTGTGAAGTCCGGCCTAGAGGTAGCCTTAAGAATCAAATTCCCCCCTTACTAACTTAGAGTAGAGTATGAGTCATGTGAATATTATGTAATATTTTGTACTAACGTCGGGTTTGTAGGAAGTTATAAAAGGAGAATAAGAAGGGACATTACATTTATCCACTTTCTTGGTAGTCAAGGAAGGGGAAATAATATTTCTTTGCCCACTTGAATAACATGGGATCCACCACTTCACTTAGGTTTCTTTGGGTAGGGAATCTCCACATCAGTGTCCCAACCCTCCTCCTCATCTTCTTTCTCAAAAGAACTCTCCTCCTCCTCTACACTTTTCTTCTTGCAGTCATTAGGATGAGGTTTACCCCTCTTCTTGGAAGAGGGAAAGAGAGCACAAGATCTTTTACCCTTTCCAATCTTCTTGGGATTCTTCATAGGAGTGGAAGATCCCAAGACCTCCTCCACATTAGTATCTCATCCCTCTTCATTAGCTTCCCCCACATCAAACATATATTCCTCCGAGTCTTTGTTTCCCAAAGCATGGTTTTCAATAGTAGTAGCATTAAAATGTTCATAAATTAAAAGCATAAGCCCCTCATGGAGAACATGGTTACCATCAGGGTTAGCCCTAACATATTTAATGCTAGCATTCATGGAATAAAGAAGATAATGCAAAAAGGAAACTTTGTCTCCATACCAAAAAATGATTCAATAAAATGAAATGATACATATGAACTGTTGTAAACCTACCATCAAGAGTGATATACGACATTATAGAAAACATAAGTTGTCTCTAAACTAGCTTGATGGCCTTTGATGCATAGTAGGTCTTTTTAATTTTAACCAACCTCTTATTTTCATCTTCCTCCTTCATAAACTATTTGACATTTGATCGAGTCAGTAAGTTTCTTATCCATGTAGAAATTCCTCCCTTCCAGGGGAAAACCCATAATCTTAGCAATCACACCCTTGTCCACTTTCACCATCCTGCCACTAATGGTAATTTTTCCATCTCTCTACTCTTTCTTGAATAGTCTAGTGAAAGTAGGGTTTCTCCCATGGAGTCCCTAGATATAATTTGTAAGATTACCCTTTCCAAAGAGGCACAAGACCATGGGCTTAGCACAATCAAGTGGCTCTATTCTCTTTCCATCCCCCCATGCTAGCTTTCTCAAATTTTTGCAGACTCTCCCAACTACCTCTATGCAAAGAATATAAAACAATAAAACCCCAAAGATTAATGTTAAAAAATAAAATGAATACGCCAAGAAACTATAAAATATGTGAGGACTTGTCATGATTAAAGGCCATCCTATCGATCGAACAACTGCCATTATTTTCTATAATTAAGCAATTAGCTTGTTCTTTCATTGGTACTTGTGGAGATCTTCCCAGCTTTCCATGGATGCAATCATAATCTAATATATCCTTCACCTCGGTATTAAAATCCCCTTCACCCATCCATGTCATATTTGAGTCAGCCTTGACACAAGCGTTGGCGAGCCAATCGGCCATGCTGTTCACTTCTTGATAGGCATGGGAGATGTAACAAATATCAAAAGATTTTATATGTTTTATAGAAGAAAAAATAATGTTATTAATGGTCCAAGAGGCCTTTCTTAGGCCCTTAATGAACATTATAATGTTTTTTTTAATAACCGTCAATCCACACCTTATGACAATTTAGCTTCTTTGCAAGGATCAAGTCTTGGTAAGCTCCCATAGCCTCAACAACGTGGTTGGTTTGGGATCCCAAGAGGAGTGCCACTATTTTCACACACAATCCTTTATCATCTCCAATCACTCCCCCACACCCTGATACTCCTAAGAGTTATATTGTTTTCATTAGTTATGATGAAGTCATAATTATTGTTAAAGTCATTCGGTAATGAAGGAAAGTCAAGTCAGTAAAATGAAATAAAGGGAAGACAATTTTTGGTAAAAGAAAAGGAAGTTTAGTCACCAAGAAAGGTAGAATTGACCACTAATTTGTACCAAGAGAAAAATAGTTACCGAATCGAGAGATGATACAGTTACCAAGCAACAAGGTAATGTATTACCAAGCATGACAGTCCGACACAAGGAGAATCTACAGATACATTGAATTTGGACACCGAGCAGAAAATGATTTATAAATCTCAAGGAGATTGTATGAAAGATCAATAGAGATTCAAACATGATGATTATGCATGATTACAAGGTGAGATCCACCAATAAGAATTAAAAATGAATATGCGTTTGAGGAGTAACCAATGCTAGCACCGCTTAAGGAGATGACTCTAGAACATCTCTACCACTTCTAAAATTGTATATAAATTAGATATAAGTGAGAAGATCAAAATGAATGTGAGATTAATGTAATGTGAAGATGTGAAGTAGAGATTGTAGAGAAAATGTGATGAGCAGAGATTCCACCAAGTAAAAAAGTAGTAAAGAGAAGAGTGTGAATGTGGTTCAAAGTTGAATCTACTGAGTACAGATTTGACATTGTGACTAAAGCATAGTATGAGGTAATTAGTTAATGAGAACATTGAGTCTGATAAGAATATGATTGATGCAAATACTAAAAACATATTTGTTACTGATTAAGTTTATAATCAGAATTGTAAAGTCTCTTAACCAAACAGATCCTAACAAATCTTACATTGTAAAACCATTAACTGGGTACAGTTCTTAGATTAGAATTGTAAAATAATTTAGCAAGGTAACTGGTCTTTAGACTCTTAACATGGTAAGCTATCATAAATAGCTAACAATTATCTCTAATCGAGAAAACTTTTTATTGCAATAGTGAAGTTTTGTGGGTTTCATCTCCACCGTAGTTTTTATCCTCTAAAAAGGATTTCTACGATACCAAAAAGAATGTGTTATGAGTTATGTTTATTGTGAATGCTTTATATATTTCATGTGATGCATGTAAAGTTATGAATTTGGTGAATGGTTGAGAAAGATAGTGAAAAGTGTTTTATAGTATCGATTTGTTAGAAATAGGGAATACTGAGAGGGGGGGGTGAATCTGTATTCTACAAACTTTTTCTTTTGCCCAATTATGGATATAAAAGATTATCTTAATGCATGCATAACATAGAAAACTAAACAACATGCATAGCAATAAAAAAAAAGAGATCATAACACATTATTTGTTCTCGAGGAAACCCTGGCCAAGGGAAAACCCCGGTGGGGATGGTACCCACAAAGATCCACTAATCAAAAGTATCCTATCAAGGATGTTGACCCTATTAGGAGTCTATTACATATATATAGTGTCTCAGTCCTGATTAAGGGACTATAGGCCTTGTTAGAAGCCTCAACCTTGTTAGGAGTTGGTAGTACAAAATATGATTACCAGATGAGCCCATTGCCCAAACAAGTAATATACAATATTCACTGATTACAAAAATAGGTCAAGGTACATAACCTTATACTACTTGCAACTTCGCATCAATATCTCTTCGCTTCTCTTTCACTATCACTATTACATACATATCATATTTCTTATTGTCACTTTCTTACATTACATCATTACATCTTTATACAAGTTATTAAGATTAATAACTCTTCCAGTGGGCTTACATAATACAAAATATCTTTACCCAAGGGTTAACATCTAGGATGTCATCCCTTTATATTGTTAATTCATTATTTTGATAAACAAAATAATCCCTTAACTCTTTACCAATTCTGCCTTCATATTCTATCCTGTCAGCTTAACATTGTCTTTAGTAAAACTGACATAACTTCTTCCGTACATGCCATATTGAATTGCACTCTTAGGTGAGTCTTCTATAGTCACCATAGTATCTATGTTCAAGTGCACAAGCACTGAACTTACTCCAATCAACATCGCTAAACAAAACTGTCATCAGGTACACTGGCAAAAACACACTATCTCATACTTAGACAATTTTGCATTGCGCTCTGTCATGCTTGCTCTCTAACCTATGCGATCTTCATGTAGAACATATGTTGCCATAATGACAACATCTATGTATCCAACTCAGCCAAATTTCCAACAATCTCCCCCTTTGTCATTGGTGGCAACATATAAGAAAATTGGCTGTCTTAGACTTCAAAATTTCAAAATTGTGGCCATAGTACAAAATATATATAAGCTATGCTTATGACTCCATAAATCTCATCTATATACTGTACTCCCCCTAAGAGTTGTATCCTTATCAATTTTCTGCTATATATTTATCCCCCTTTGACAACAATGACAAGAAAAGTAAGGAGGGTGACAAAACTGTGTTCAGACAAGAGTGTTATACCTTGATTCAATATTGCAAATTAGCCAGTAGGCTTGCAAAACAATCAGAAAAGGTAATCTTCATGGCCTCTAACTCTTTCTCCCATGACTTCTTAATCGAATCTGCAACACTGAGTAGTGCGCACAATCCATAAGATGCAATTTCACATGCTTGGAGATTCTCAAAACTAAACTTCTGAAAAGATGTCTTGGATGAAAGACATTCTTCTAGTTGTCCTTCAACAATGCTCAATTTTATAGAAACATGCTCTCTTAAAAGAGTGAATCTCTTCAGCTTCATGTCCTTGTCATCTTGTAAAATTCTTATTTCATCATATATCTTGCAGATTTTCTTCTCAACATCAAGTACCTTCACATTAGGGCTTAAAAGAAGGTTTATCTCCATTTGAATTTCTTCTTCCTTAGTCTTCATCTTCTGCACTTCCTTTGCTATCAAGTTCTCTGATTTTGTACACTAAATGTACAAAGATTTTCCTCTTTCTAAATTCTTTCTTAAATCTTTTATGCAGATATCAAGATTGTTGATATCATTCTTGATGTTTTGACTTATATCCAAAAGTGTTTTGGCCTCATAGGCTACTTGAGCCTTTACCTTTTCTATATCAGATAAGTTGGTAAACTCATCATCAAATGTGTTCATCACTTTCTTTTCTCTTTCCAAAGGGTCAGCTTCTAAAATTTGTGTGGTTACAATGCCTTGTAACTTCTTAGTAAGCTCCTTTAGACATCCTTCAAGGCTCTTTACCTTCTTGTTCTTACCAATAATCTTGTTCAAAGATGTGATCAATTCCATCTAATCATCATCATCTACTTCCTTTCCCAAATTCTCAAATATAGAACCAATTTGAGTTTTCTTACCAGTCTCAGGTGTAAGACTGACTTCTTCTAGGGTGGGAACTTGCTTCTCTGTCACTTTAGGTTCTAATGTTCTAGTTTCTATTTGCTCTTCTCCTTTAGTACTGTCTAGCTCTTCAAAAGCCGAATTGTCAACAATGTTTTCAAGGTTCTTAAATAAGTTATCATCACTATCCAAAGTGATCTTTGTTCCTTCAACATTCATAGCTTCATCCTCAATATTGATGGCTGGTGGAGAGGGAATGTCCTATTGTTCTGCTTCTTCTTCTTGCTTTGTAGGTTTAGTTGCAATTGATGGATTTCCAGCATTCTTTGTCATAACCTTAATAATTGCTTGTTTTGTTTCCTTGTTTATTTCTTCATATTTACCTCCCATAATCTGAATAGTTCTCTTCTTGGTTCTCAGATGGGTGTTTAGATCCTTCATGATCTATTTGAAGTGATCTTCATCTCTTACATCACATAAATTTCTTACCATATTTTCTCTTATAGTTATATCTTCCTCTGATGCTCTTTTCTTTCTGTTTACAAGCTTCTTATACAAGTCATCAGGTATCTTACCTTGAATTGTATCAAATTTCTTATTAGACAAAATCATATGCTTCACCACTACATTTTCTAGATTCAATCTCTCTACATAATCATATAGATCATAATATTTATTCATCTTTGTGAAATCTCCATCTTGTATAATCTGTTCATTCACTTTTTCAATTCTAGGTTTCCAAGTTTTCTTCTTAACAAGAGTATCTTCATCATCTTTAATCTCTACAATTTTCCTTAGAACTAGTGGCACTAATGTCTTCTGCTTCTTACCTGTTCTAGTAGCAATCTGTTTCATTCTTTTACTAGGTGTGGAGGAGGTTGATCTAATGGATTTTCTTACTTCTCGATCCTGCTCTGTTTCTTCCACTTTTATCTTTACTTGTGTCACTTCTTGCTATACTGCAACTAATGATAAAGGTGGCACAGACAAAAATTCTTTTTGTCCAATTTCTCTAACTGTTGCTGCTATCCTTTTAGCTATCAAGAACTCATGTCCAGTCATTCCTGTGTCTTTTAGAATTTTCTTGATTGTACTTTCAACTCTTTTCTTTGACTGTTTCTCTTCAAGGATAATCTTTGTGGAGTTGAAGTTCTCCTCAAAGGTTCCAAACCTGTTACTGTGAATGTCTATCTTGCTCTTAAGTAGTCTGCTCACATATTCTTCTATCTCAATCTCATAAATTTCATAGCCAAGAGAGTCTATGAACTCTATTCTAGGTTCTACTACTTCAATGTATGTAAAGTCAGTATCAACCATGAAACATATCTCATTTTTATACTTTTCTACAAGAGACTATGGGATCCTTGATCTGCTTGACATCAAATTCTGAAATGTTTTGATTACCAATACTACACTTTCATTTACCTTGTCAATAACATGCCTCATATACACTTTGTTAATCCTTTCCATTGTGGTTTGGTCATCATTCCAATCATTTCCAATGGTGTAAGGAAATCTTCTCAACAAATGGAAAAACATATAAGTGATCAATGATGAGAATCTAAACTATGAATACTTAGCCTTCTTTATCTTTTCCAAATTCTCAAACAACTGAATTCTCAAAATCTCACACATATCAACTTGTACTCTATCAACACACATTAAATATGTTGCATGAATCATTCATGCTGCCATGTCATCTTCTCTAGATTTAGCACAAAACTTAGTTGTAAGGATCTTACACAAATATTTGACATCATCTTGTTGAATCTTGCTAATTACTGAGCCCCTGCCATTGTAAGATGAATTTGTGTTGTCTATAACTATTTTCCTCATGTTCTTCTCTTTCAAAGGAATGGCTCTAGTTTTAAAAAGACCAGTTACTTCATGAATTAGGTCAGCTATGATATCTATCACTCTGTCATCTAACCAAAACTTCCCATTATGAATTTTGCTTAAAATAATCTTGGTACATTCTTCATTGTCAAACTCATATTATAAGGCATACTTAACAATTTCATTATCTTTCAAATGCTCAAACCCTACTTTCAATGACATATCTTGATTGTAGATCTTTTGATACTCTTTTGTAAAATCACTATCACTGAGAGTCTCTAGCTTACATCCTAGATAACTTCTAACATTTTCTAGATGTAAAACTCCATTAGGTACAGATGATAAAGCTAACTTAGGATCATCTTCCAAGGGTTCTACTGGTTCCCTTTTCATCTTAGGCCTATTCTTATCTCTGACATTTTGAATCAAAGAAACATCCATGATTTCCACTAATTCCTTAATTGATTTAAAGATCTACCAAGTAAAATACCTCGATTTCGCAATTTTAGGGCTTGCGTAGATTCGGCATGAAAAATCCTTCACCAAATCCTTGCAAAATGCTTCAAATCACTGCTCTTCAATCTCCTTAACACTTGTATTCAATTTGATAATCAAATAATACCGATCATAACCTTTTATCATCTCAATCTCACATAGATCTGACATCGTATTCAATTCTTTTGCTGCTTCTTTCCAAAAAGTTGATTCTGTTAACTTGCAAAACTTAAAACTCCTTGCGATCTCGCAAAACATGATATTTTTCTATGCGCTCTTAACCATAGCATTATTACATCATATAATACCTTGTGTAAAGTGTGCAAGACTCAATTAATCATATATCAACTTCTACACTAATCTAAGTTCCTATTCTACTGTAATTTTCATGAATTAAGTACTTAGAGATGGGTTAGGTAGAGATTCATTCATACCACTTGATACTTCACCTTTCTGATTATCTTCAATGCTGAATGTGTCTCCTTGATCTGTGCTTTTAACAAACTTCACTTCTTCTGAATTACTACAACATCGTTTCTGACTGTTACTTGCATCTTCATTTCTCCTTGCATGACTTCTAGGGTTAGGATTAGGATGAAAAACTCTATTGTTCATTCTGCAAAACCTTTTTGTATGTCCAATCTTGTTATATATCTAACAAACTATTCCATTGTTTCCATATCTTGGTCGAGGCTGATTTATCTATGATCTACAATTTCTAGCAATGTGTCCAACCTTGTTGCATCTATAACATACTACTCCATTTCTTCTGTTCATATCTTCAGTAGGTTTCTTATCTGCATGGTTAGTATTCCTAAACATTCTACCACTATTGTTATTCTCAACAAATTTAGGATTTCTGCATTCAATAGCTCTATGTCCAAAACCATGACAATTATAACAATAACCATTAAGAGGTTTAAATTCTCTTTGCATACCTTTAGATGACTCTTCTTTCTTAGGTGGTTCTTCTTCTTTAGGCATGTCTTCAGATTTGTCAATTTCATCAGATTTCTTTTCATCTATGCTTTCAAACATTCTCAGATCTGGTTCCTTGCTTTCTTCACTTGCTTTAGTTGTGTTGAATCCAAGACCAATTTTATCATAGAATGGTTTTTGATAAGACATTTGTTCATCAATCTTCTCACTAGTTGTAAATAGTCTTTCAAGTTGCTGCTTAGATTGAGTTAGTTCACCTTTCACAATTGTATTGTATTTCTCAAGTTTGGCATACTGCAAATTGACTTTCTCAAGCTCAAATGTTACTTTACCAAGTTTAGATTTTAGTCCTTCATTTTCAATCTTTAGATTTTCATTCTTAGATTTCAGATTTGCTTCATTCTTGCCATTTCCATATTTCAAACTTAGCTTCAGATTTGCTATCTTCAGTTCATGTTTACGGATCTCATTTTCTTTTTCTAAGTTGTCATCACAATCTTCAATTTGTATTTCAGATTCCTTTTCTGATTTCAGATCTTCCAACTTGTTTTTTAGTTTCTCAATGAGGTTCTTTGCATCATCATATTTTCCTTTTAGAGTATCTCTTTCATCAGTAAGCATATCAATCTGTTCAAGAGCTTCTTCAAGATTTTTTTGTAGCTGATCCATATCCATAGAGATCTTACTCAAGCTGCTAGGTTTTCCTTGAATGATTCTTTTCTGAGTAACTAAGCTCTGATACCAATTGTTAGAAATAGGGAATACTGAGAGGGGGGGGGGGGGTGAATCAGTATTCTACAAACTTTTTCTTTTGCCCAATTATGGATATAATAGATTATCTTAATTCATGCATAACATAGGAAACTAAACAACATGCATAGCAATAAAACAAAAGAATTCATAACACATTATTTGTTCTCGAGGAAATCCTGGCCAAGGGAAAACTTCGGTGGGGATGGTACCCACAAAGATCCACTAATAAAAAGTATCCTATCAAGGATGTTGACCCTATTAGGAGTCTATTACATATATATAGTGTCTCAGTCCTGATTAAGGGACTATAGGCCTTGTTAGAAGCCTCAACCCTGTTAGGAGTTGGTAGTACAAAATATGATTACTAGATAAGCCCACTGCCCAAACAAGTAATATACAATATTCACTGATTAAAAAAATAGGTCAAGGTACATAACCTTATACTTCTTTCAACTTCACATCAATATCTCTTCACTGCTCTTTCACTATCACTATTACATACATATCATATTTCTTATTGTCACTTTCTTACATTACATCATTACATCTTTATACAAGTTATTAAGATTAATAACTCTTCCAGTTGGCTTACATAATACAAAATATATTTACCCAAGGGTTAACATCTAGTATGTCATCCCTTTATATTGTTAAGTCATTATTTTGATAAACAAAATAATCCCTTAACTCTTTACCAATTTTGTCTTCATATTCTGTCCTGTCGACTTAACACTATCTTTAGTAAAACTGACATAACTTATTATGTACATGCCGTACTGACTTGTGCTCTTAGGTGAGTCTTCTATAGTCACCATAGTATCTATGTTCAATTGCGCAAGCATTGAACTTACTCCAATCAACATAGCTAAACAAAACTATCATCGGGTACATTGGCAAAAACACACTGTCTCATACTTAGACAATTTTGCATTGCGCTCTGTCATACTTGCTCTCTGACCTATGCGATCTTCATGTAAAACATATGTTTCCATAATGACAACATCTATGTATCCAACTCAGCCAAATTGCCAACATGATTCAGCCCTCACCTCTCAGTACTCTTCCATACTTAGTCCAACAATTGGTATCAGAGCGTAGTCTTTTATTCAGAAGTTTAATCACTTGAGAGGAAAGATCTGGAGAGATGGAAAGTTATAAGTATGAAATGGTGATTGATAACATATACATAGAATTGAGGATGGTTAATTAGCAGATTGATGAATTGAGGAGAAAACTGAAGCATTGACTCAACAAATGAAAGGATCTAGCACAACAATTGAAAGACACTCAAGATCAAGTTGAAGGACTTGAAGAAAAATTAGAGGGAAGCATGTCTAATGAATCTGAAGCTACAATATTAGAACTAACTAAAAAGAACAAAATCCTAACTAGTCAGGTAAAAACACTGAAAAGAGAACAAGAAGCTCAATCGATAAGGATGTGTGAAGTCCTAGAACAAAAGGGAAAGATAAAGATGACAAAAGAATAGTAGAAGATGAGAGAAGACAAATGAATACAAGGCTGAATGAGAAAGATGGTGAAATACTAAGGTTGACACAAATTCACTACAACTTGAAAGACCAACTAGTCGGTGCAAATCAGAAAGTTGCAAGGAAAGTTGGAGAGATTGCTGAACTAAGATTTGAGAATGAACAACTAAGGAATGAACTGAAATCTGAAAAAGATGCTAATGAAGTCTTGAAAAGAAATGAAGAATCACTCAAGATATTGGATGAACAACTAAGAGGTCAAAGACAACTGAGAGATACTTCTAGACTTCGATTCAATGCAAACAATACTACCAAGAAGGAAGAGTCCTCTAATAAAGAAATAAACTAAGATAATGTTGCTATCCCGCTGAAGACAAATAAGCCTACTTGCTATCACTGTGGGAAACCAAGACACACAACTAATGTCTATAGGAGAAAAAGAGGTAATCCACTAAGCACTCCTAAGTTTAATAGTTATTGTGACAAGTGCAATAAGTATGGTCACAAGTCAAGCTTCAATGGTTACTGTAACAACTGCAATAGATATGGTCACAAGTCTGAAAAATGCAGGTCACAAAGGAAGAATATGAAATGGATCCCTAATCGACAAAATGTTGCAAACAATTGACAAGGATCAACTATACCATGGGACTATAATGATGGTCCCAACTGGTGCTGACAGGGGAGGGGTGAATCAACACCCACTAAGACTTTTGATCCAAATCTGATATACTCTAACCAAAATTGTAAGTAGAATAGATCATATCATAGAAATAACAATCACACAAACAAATAGTAATCAACACTAGATTTATCATGTGGAAATCCAAATCAGGAGAAAACCATGGTGTGAGGAAACCTCACAAATTTTGTACTCTTCTAAAATGCATTCCGTAAGGAGCCTTCCATGTTAAAAGATTACAAATGCACTGTTAGATGCGACCCGGTTAAGAGATTTAGGAAATAAGGATTGTTAGAACTTGTCTGGTTAGAGGACTTAAAACACCTACATAGATGTCACCCAGTTAAGGGATTTAATACAAGGGACATGTTAATGTCCACCCATAATACTGGGATTTCGCTATTGCAATTGTCAAAGAGCAATAGAGGGTTTAATCTTTTAGAAATGGATTTAATGAGCCTGATATGATCATTGTTCTTCTCAATTGAGAATCATCATCAGTCACTATAGGTATGTTCTCCTTAGCTATTGTGCTTCCTCACACACTCTTCTTTCTTCTTCTCTTCACCTTTGTAGCTTCTCAGTTTATGAGTTCACTCTTTTTCTTTGGCAGAATGAAGGTAAAGAATATTTTTTATAGAATGAGGAATATATAGGCTTCTTGCCCTTTCCACTTTTTTTTTACATGCACAACATGTCTAAAAATCACCTTTAGATCCATCACCTAGTGGAGTCTCAGTTCACCAAGGAAACATCTGACGCATGCCATGTGCTTTTTCTACTTTATGAAGGAAACAACATATGCGTGTTGAAAGCTTTCCTTCACAAGAGATTTCTCCATGTTTTAATGCCATAAAATTTGACATTAAAACCTTCAATCATGCCTTGCACCGATCTTCTTGATAACACAAAGTCATTTAGATTTTGTGCAATAAATCTCGATCAATGAGTTACACAAGTGTTTGTCATTTGTGACTTTCCCTAGTTCATTAGTCGTGATGATAACTTAGCTTATCAGTTTATATCCGTAGGTTGTGCATAGGTAAAAACCTTAACCTATCACCATTCCTTTCTCTATTTGTACCAGTTGATCAGTTATGAAACGTTGATTACCAGTTGCACCTTCCTTGGTTACCGGTTACTTTGATGATCAGTTAGAGCTTTGATAGTAACTGAGAGAATGCCTCTTATTACTCACCACATATTTCCAATCTCTCTCCTTGCACTTATTATTGTCAGTTGTACCTGACTGGACTTGACCTATTCCTTGGTTGAACACTATTGGCATTCCTAGTCATAAATGACAACACTTCCTTGCCAATCAATGACAATACATCTTTAACATGTACCAATTACATCCTTACCGATTAATGCCAACAATCTCCCCCTTTGGCATTGATAGAAAAACACCACAACTTACATATATTACTAGTCCTAACATAATCTCCCCCTTTGACAATAATGCCAAAGGCTAGTCAAATGATTACCTTCATGAAATCTACTCCCCCTTCGAGCAGCAGTCCTATTCACCAATCCTGTTAGGATGAGGTTGAATCCTCTGTTTACACACAATGGATTAATGAACACCTTTGTCTTGTTACTGAAGATTAGGAAGGGGCATAAACCCTAATTTTCCTCTGAGATATTGAAATGTGCTCTTCAGTAATGGCTTTGTGAATATATTAGCAACTTGTTCCTTTATAGGAACATACTCCAATTTTACCTCTTTATTTTGCACTTGCTCTCTCAGATAGTGGTACTTTATAGCAATGTGCTTTGTTTTAGAGTGCATGACATAATTCTTATATATTTACTACACTTGTACTGTCATAGTAAATTGCAATCAGTTTAGGTACCTGTTCTTGGATTCCTTCTAATATATGTTTGATCTAGATCACCTGTATGCAATTGATTGCAACAACAACATACTCAACTTTTGTTGTGGACTGTGAGATGCAGTTCTACTTCTTACTCGTCCATAACACAATTCTATCTTTGAGAAAGAGTGCACCTCCACTATTGCTCTTTCTATCATCAATATTACCATCCAAATCTGCATTAGTGAATACCTTTATCTCAAAACCTCATTTGTGAGGAAACCACAGGTCATACTCCTTAGTACCTTTTAAGTATCTAAAAATTATCTTTACTATGTTTCATTTGGCTCAGCAGAGAATATGGCTACAATGCCTACTACATGTGAAATATCAGGTCTTCTTTGCACAACATACTATAACTTGCCAATCATAGACCGACACAGTGTTTCATTTACATCTTTTGTATCATTCTCCTTTAATAACTTGAGGTTTGTTATCATTGGTGTTCCAACCAGTCTTGATTCTTCTAGCCCAAAGGATTTAAGAATTTCTTTAACATACTTGGACTGAGAAATAAAAATACCTTCATTTAGCTGATGGACTTGCAATCCAGTGAAGAATTTTATGGCTCCAATCATGGACATTTTAAATTCTTTCTTCATCTCCTCAGCAAAGTTTCTTCTCATTTTGTCATCTCCTCCAAAGATGATGTCATCCAAAAATATTTCAGCAATAAGTTTCCCTTCTTTTCTAGTCTTGAGATACATATTGTTATTATCTTCTGTTATTGTGAATCCTATGCTTAGGAGGTATGAATGTAACCTTTTATACTAGGCTCTTAGGGCTTGTTTCAGCCCATAAAGTGCCTTTTTTAGTTTATAGACTACACCACTTTTCTTTGTGGATGATAAGCCTTCTGGCTATTCTATGTAGACTTCTTCCTCCAATATACCATTCAAAAATGTAGACTTTACATCCATCTAATATACTTTGAGTCTTTTGTGAGGAGCATAAGCGAGTAGGATTCTTACTCCTATTTTGGCCATAGGGGCAAAGGTTTCTCCATAATCTAGTCCTGCCTCCTGTGCATATCCTTTGCAGACTAGCCTGGTTTTGTTCCTTACCACCTTTCCTTCTTCATTTAATTTGTTTCTGTACACCCACTTGGTTCCAGTGACATTCTTGTCATGTGGTATTGAAACAAGAGTCCATGTTTCATTCTTCTCAATTTGCTCAATCTCTTCTTCCATTGCCTTGACTCATTTCTCATCCTCCAGAGCCTCTCTGGTGGTTTTGGGCTCTATACTTGAAAGTAAGAAGATACTTTCTTTAGCCTTTCTCCTAGTCATAATATTAGCATGTTTTCCACCAATAATCTTATTAGTGGAATGATATGTGACATACCTTGGCAGAACCGGTTGGTGTTCCCGGTCAATATCTTTCAATTGAGCACTATCTTTAGGAAGGTCAAGAACAATTTCCTATTCATCATCTTGATCTCTTCTAGGCTCAAGTAAAATACCTTTCTCTATGGGTTTTTTTACATCTTCTTCTTCTTCATTAGTAGCAATCATTTCATTAAAGTCCAAATGATTTTCAACATCTTGTTCTTGAAGACAGTCTGATTTATCATTTCTAATCTTTTCCCTTGGTTCTGAAAATTCATCAATCTTTACATTGATGCTTTCCACTATTTTTCTTGTTCTTTTATTCAGACAATGGTAGGATTTTCTTTTGGTGGAATAACATAGAAATATGGCTACATCACTTTTTGGTTCAAACTTACTAGAATAAACATCTCTTTTGATGTAATAGTTCCAATCAAAAATTTTGAAGTAGCCCACATTGGGAGTGTGACCAAACCATAACTTGTAGGGAGTCTTACTGGTTCCTTTCTTAACTTGATCTGAGTTCAGTGTATACACTTAAGTACTGATCGCTTCTCTCCAAAAGTGATGGGGAAGATCCTTCTGAATCATAAGATTTTTAGCACAATCAATCAGAGTCTTGTTTCTTCTTTCGGGGACTTCATTTTGTTGCATGGTTCTTGGTGCAGAAAACTATCTTTTTATCCAATGTTCCTCACAGTAGTGAGTGAACTCTTGAGAGGTGTATTCATCTCCTCTGTTTGATCTCAGACACTTCAAGATTTTACTGGTCTCCTTCTCCACTCAAGCCTTATAGATTTTGAACATGTGAAAGGCCTCTTATTTTTCTCTAAGAAAGAGTGTCCACATCATTCTTGAAAAGTCATCTACAAAGAGCATGAAGTACATGTCTCCATAGTAGCTCTTCATCTTCATAGGTCCACACAAGTCTGTGTGTACGAGATCCAACACATTCTTAGCATAAAATGATTTACTGTTGAAGCTTGTTCCTGTTAGTTTTCCTAACTGAAATTCTTTACAAATAGCTTGGTCAAGATTTGTAATCTCAAGAAGCCCTCTAACTGACTTCTTCTTACTTACTTTGACAATACTGTGAAATTTTATGTGACAGAGCCTCTTATGCCACAACCAACCATTGTCCTCTTTAGTTAGAGGTAGATCTTATTTGTCTCACCTTTTTCCATTGTTATAAGGAAAGCTCCCTTGATTGAATTTAGATAGAGTAGGTTCCCTTTTCTCTATCTACCAGTGGCAACATGAGCTTCAGATTGATTCTTAAAAATACAAGAACCTTGCCCAAACTCCAACAAGTATCCTTTGTTGTTTAATTGAGCTACACTCATTAGATTGTACTTGATTCCTTCTACCCAATACACATCCTCACATACAGCTTCATTGCCAAGTACAATTGAGCATTTTCCTTTGATAGCATAGGAAGCATTGTTACCAAAGGTCACCGATCCACCATCATTGAGCTTTAGGATGATCAACTTCTTCTTATCACCAGTCATGTGGTGAGTGCATCCACTGTCAATGATCCAATCATCATATTGATGTGATCTTGAGATAGGTGTCATTTCACTCATAACTTTTCTTTCTTCTTTTATTGCTACAAAGGCAATTTCTTCATCTCCAAAATCTTCAGATTCATTGTCCATGACTCCTTCCTGAGAAAGGTATCATTCCTTCTTCCCTTTGTTCTTGAATCGGTTGTTCTTTTCTTTATTTTCATTATTTGGACACCTTGCAACAATGTGTCCTATCTTGTTGCAAAAAAGCACTTTAATGGAAGTTTCCCTTTGTACTTTCCTTTTCTTCTTGGAAATCTTCTTGCGATGAGTGCTTCAAACTCATCTTGCTCTAACTCTTCAGAGAGTAGATTTTCAACAAAACTTCCAGCCTTACCGATTTCTTTTCCTTTCTTGGTGGAAGATGTATTAACAGAGGACTTAAAAGGAACTTCTAACATGGGTAAATTGTTATCAAAATTAATCAATTCAAATGTAGTCAACTTATCTATTAGGGAGTCAAGAGTAACTTGAGAAGTTATTACTGATCTAAGCTCCTGTATGGATGATATTTTAATAGCATATTGTGGCCTCAATGTCCTCATTATCTTGCTTATCACATCTTCTTCACTTAATGTTCCTCTAGCGCTTTTGATGGAGTTCATCACTTCTTTGATTCTGTTATTGTATTACTCAATATCTTCTCCTTCATTCATCCTCATATCATCATATTTCCCTCTAAGACTTTCTACCTTTTCTCTTTGAGCATGTGAGTCACCACCATATGTTGTTTGTATCTTGGCCCACATCTTGTAAGCAGTTGTCAGATTTTCAATCTCTACATAGATATAATTAGGTAGCGTACTTGCTATCATATCCATTGTAGTTGTATGTTCTATGCTGACCTTTTGTTCATTAGATGTCAAGGTACTGGTGGGTTCAGTGTAATCATGGATTACATGAGTCTTGTATTGATGTTTGATGGTTTTTATGTACAACTTCATTCTGTTGCACCATAAGGTAAAGTTTTCCTTAGAAAACTTTGGTCCCTCCTTTCTCATCATTGGATCTTTTCCTTATTGTGGTTAAGCAACTTTGAAATAGGTAAGGCTCTGATACCAATTGATGGTCCCAACTGGTGCTAAGAGGGGAGGGGTGAATCATCACCCACTAAAACTTTTGATCCAAATATGATATACTCTAACCAAAACTATAAGAAGAACAGATTCTATCACAGAAATAGCAATCACACAAATAAACAATAATCTACACCAGATTTATCATGTGGTAACCCAAATCAGGAGAAAACCATGGTGTGAGGAAACCTCACAAATTTTGCACTCTTCTGAAGTGCGCCCTGTAAGGAGCCTTCCCTGTTAAAGGATTAAAAATGCACTGTTAGATGTGATCCGATTAAGGGATTTAAGAAACAAGGCATGTTAGAACCTATCTGGTTAGAGGACTTAAAACACCTATATAGATGTCACCCAGTTAAGGGATTTAATACAAGGGACCTATTAATGTCCACCCAAAATACTGGGATTTCACTATTGCAATTATCAGAGAGCAATAGAGGGTTTGAGCTTTTAGAAATGGCTTTGTTGAGCCCGATAAGATCGATGTTCTTCTCAATTGAGAATCATCACTAGTCACTGTAGGTATGTTCTCCTTGGTTGTTGTGCTTCCTCGCACACTCTTCTTTTCTTCTTCTCTTCACCTTTGTAGCTTCTCGACATACATGTTCACTCTTTTTCTTTGGAAGAATGAAGGAAACCAATATTCTTCACAGAATGAGGAATATATAGGCTTCTTGCCCTATCCACTTTTTTTTACATGCATGACCTGCCTAAAGATCACATTCGGATCCATCACCCAGTGGAGTTTTAGTTCACCGAGGAAACATTTGATGCATGCCATGTGCTTTTTCTTCTTTATGAAGGAAATTAAAGATGTGTGTTGAAATCTTTCCTTCACAAGAGATTTCTCCATATTTTATTGTCATAAAATTTGGCATTAAAACCTCCAATCGTGCCTTGCTCCAATCTTCTTGATAACACAAAGACATCTGAATTTTGTGCAACAAATCCCAATCAATGAGTTACACAAGTGTTTTTCATCTGTGACTTTCCTTGGTTCATCAGTCTTGATGATAACTTAGCTGATCGATTTATATCCTTAGGTTGTGCACATGTAAAAACCTTCAATTGTCACCATTCCTCTCTTTGTTTGTACCGGTTGACCAGTTACGAAACATTGATTACTGGTTGTTCCTTCCTTGGTTACCGGTTGCTTTGATGATCAGTTAGAGCTTTGATAGTAACCGAGACAGTGCCTCATCTTACTCACTACATATTACCGGTCTCCAAACTAGTCTCTCCCCTTGCGCTTATTATTGTCAACTATACTTGATTGGACCTAACCTGTTCCTTGGTTGAACACTATAGGCATCCCTAGTCATAAATGACAACACCTCCTTTCTAATCAATGACAAAACATCTTTACCATGTATCGGTTACATCCTTACCCATTAATGCCAACATACAATACAAGAATTACTTGTACTAAATGTGAGAGATTTGGTCACATGGCTAGAAATTACTTTCGGATGCATGGTATGAACAATAAAAGGTCATGGAGAAATTATGGAATGACTTGTTTCCACTGTCACAAGGTCTGTCACCTAGCCAAAGACTATAGGAACCGAGGCAAAAACCCATCTAAGGAACAACCGAATTAAAATGCTCAAGTTAATGTTGATGAGATAAGAGATCAAATGAATAGGACTTGGAGAAGGAAGTCTCAAGATGATGGAATTGAACTTGGAACAACTAATGGCACCAAATCCTCTGGATCAGGTGCACCTATCTTCAGTTAATTAGTCAAAGGTATGTGTAGGAGCTGATAACCTAAATTCTATCTTAAATTGGTTCTTAGCATTTGTACAAAGATCCATATTAGCATATTAAGATGCATCTAGATGTAAGTTGTGAAGTTGACATTTCATATTTTGATCGGTAAAGAGTATGAGTTATTTTGTTCCATTCGATGAAAGAAAGTGTATTTGGTAATCAGTGAAAAGGGAGTCGGTAAGTTCAAGCATTTAATGCAAATACTATAGTCGTTGGGAGCCCTAATCAAGGAAAAAGCTATAAATAGAGGTCATGTTATTTCATTTTCACCTTACACTTTTGTGAGCATTTGAAGCACCTAGCAGAGAAGAGACCACCAAGCAAATTCAAGTGATCATTCGAGCAATTCTAAGCATTGTCAAACATATTCAAGGTATCAAATCTATTAGATTTCCACAATCCATGTATAAGCTATATCAGTTTTTGGATTAGATTGTGTAAAGTTTTTTTGAACCATCAACGTTTCGAATCATACTACATGATCCATCATCAGGATGCCAGAGATCAAGAAGAACAAGAGATCACGCAATCACGTAGTTATTCAAGTGAAACCTTATCAATCAAAAGATCATTTCTGAGAATAAAATGACACCCAAAGTTCAAAATCCCATTGTTGTGGAGAAGATTGACCCTATCAATCCAAAATATAAGTTTCCACCCGTCGTTGTTGTTGAAGTCGATAAATATAAGCCCTATCTTTGATTCCACAGAGTTATACTTATTGAAGACGTTCACAACTTCATATATTTCAAGATTGAATATATTTGCGAAGTGAAAATTGATACATCTTACAAGAGTCTATGTGCAAATGAAAAGTTAAAGGATGATCACGTGCATCTGGAAACCAAGGGTTTGGTCCATGCTATGCACATACCAACAATTTTTACATAGGAATGGATAAGAATAGTTCTAATCTGAGTACATGATTAGTTCATGTGGCTCGATGCACCGATAAAGATCACAAAGGATCTACTACACATTGTCACTAGATATTCGATTGGTGACATATCAAGGGAATACAAGAAAACAAACAAGAACAAACTATGTGAGCTCAAACAAGCTAAATGGGATGGTAGAGGTCTGAAATTGTCTACTGTTGATGATCCTGAACTGAGATTCACATGCAAAATCATATCCTACCAAATCTTCTAGTCATCTTGGGTAGATAACATACCCTATGGAGTAGTTGATACAACATACAAGATTGTGAAGAAAGACATGAAGATAGATCTGTGTGAGATCCTATTGAAGAAACTGGATGACAATATGAACACAATCAAGAAGGAAAAACAAACACATTGAAGTTCAGATCCCTACTAGTGCATATTTTTCTACTTTCAAAACTTCTTTCCTATAATCGGTGAAGTAGTGTAGAAAGTAGATAAACTGATTATATATCAAATCAACGAATTCATTCAAAGTATAGGAGACAATTTTGACATGATTCTGAATGATTATTTTTCTAAATTTCAAACTAAGATGCATAAGAGGTTTAGGATTCCACCATGTCTTATGGAACAATATAAGGATGAAATATGTTTTGCGGTAGATACATATAGTTGTATAGTAACAGCTATGGAGCCAAGAACAATGTGGCTACCACCTATGGGATATGAAATGGATATAGATGTTGCTTTTATATAGATTAAAGGACTATTAGAGAAACCAGTTGATCAGAGAGAAACTCGGTTTGAAACTTTTAAAGAAGTCAAGAATAAAATCAAACTAGGTATCTTGATACCTAAGGCAATAAGAAAAACCAACAGGATGATAAAAAATTTATCAAAAAATTTGGGAATCCCTATTGAAGAAGATGTAGCTGAACCATCAGAGGTTAAGGGGAAGAAGATAAAAATTAAGAAGGAAACCCCTAGTCCAATCAGTGTAAGACCACTGACAAGGTCTTCCTCCACACCAAGTAAGAAGAAGAAAGAAAAAATTGAATCAACACAGACTAAAACTTATTCAAGGGAAAATAAGGCTACTAGGAAGCCTAGGAGAAAGTTAAAATTGCAACAAGATAGTGAAACCGAATCTGAGGATGTTTCACAATTCAAGGCTTTGCAAAATTAGGCACCAAAATTTAAAGACCTTGATGAGTCTCTCAAAACACTCAAGAAATATGGAGGTTATTCAAGACTGAAACATCTCAAATATGAGAAGAGGAATGATGAAGAAAAAGACAAAATTGAAGAGGCTATTGTGTTTACCCTACACAAATTTAGAACTACACCAATTGAAGTTTCCCCAAATATGGTAGATAAGATATATCAAAAGATTGATGCTAGATGCAAATATGCCTTAGCATCTGAGAAACAAATAAGGGAAAGATACCTGGCTTTTACACTACCAAACCTATCCAAAAGAGGAATCAAGGATACACTGCAAGAATACTCCAAAAGATTCCTAGTGAAGAGCAGAGTACTTAAAATTATGGTCGATAAGTTAGAAGAAGTGAAAAATGAGATTGATGATCTTTGGAGAAAAATATTTTCTCTTGATCAACTGACTAAAGAAGAGATCAAAGAGAAAAATGGGAAGTCAGATCTAGTTGATTTGACAAATGATAAAGATGAGGTAATTATGGAAGATATCACAGATAAGAACCCTGTGGAGGGTATAGCTGATGATGAAGATATAATGGCAACCAAGGCCAAAGAAAGTGAAGAAATGAACATAGATGATTCTTCAAAGGCAAGACTGATGAAAGAGGATCTTGTAATTGAGAAGATAATGAATTTTCTTGAGATTGAGGAAGTGATCTCAGAAGTAACAAAAGATGTTCCAAAAGACAGTGATGCCCCCATTAATCAAGGAAAGGAAAGTGAACAAAAGAAAGCCATTGATTTGGTAACTCCTATCAAGATAGTTGAACAAGAAAAGAAAAAGGACACAAATGAAGAGAAGAAAGAAGAGAAAGAAGAGAAGGAGGAAAAGAAGCAAGAAGAGGAGGAAAAAGGAGAGAAAACTGATGACACCACTACTACACAATTTGATGCAAAGAAGGAATCTGCAGAGAAGAGAAAGTTGAAGAAAAGGAAGCATGAAAAAGAGGTTGATTTAAGCTAACCTATCATTATTTAAAAGGTTGATATTTCAACTATGAGCCCCAAAGAATTATTTGAGTTCAGAGATTTACTGAAGAGAAAAGTTGCACGAGATAAGTTACTTGCACAGAAGAAGAAGACTAATGTTTTAGAAAGTGTCAAAGATATATTGCATGAAATTGTACCAAAGGCTAACATTAATGAAAAAGGAGATATATACAGCCAGCTACGTGAGCTAGTGAACCAAATAAACCAACCTAGTATTGCAACCCCATAATACTTAATGCAAGTGCATAGAAAGAAGATGGAGCATAAAGTTATTGAAGAACTAATTCAATCAGTTGCATTAGACAAGGTAAATTTATCTGGATTGGTTACGAAATTGTAGAAAGAGTTGAAAGACATTATTTTATTATTCCAAAATATTTTTTGATTTCAAATTTCACCAAGGACATCAAAGATAAAGATGATAATGTTGAGAAGGAGCTGACTCAATGGTTATCTAAAGTATCTAGTGAGCCTAATTCATTCCAAGTATATTATGAAAGGTTGAAGCACTTAATGGGAGTGCAATATGAGCTAAGAGAAGAATACAATAAGATTAGAATGTATATTCTAGAGCTACAAACATTTTTGATACCCCATATTGAATCATTACAAAAATATGTACATAAGGCAAAAGCTTTAGTCAGCACATCAGATGTTAGTGCTATGGATAGTATGGTCAGTTTAACAGATGATATAAGTGAACAAATAATAGTGTTGCAGACACTAAAATATTCATGGAAGGCATCATTGAAGGATGTATAAGATAGATACAAATCTATTTTTTCCAAGATCCCTCCACCAGACAAGCAGTAAGTTATTTATTTTTGGCATTTTTGTTTAAAAAAGGGGGATTTTTTATAAGGCTCGGATATTATGCTGATGTAAAGGGGGAAATATGTATATGAAGATAATAGATAGAGGATGATATGTATAGAAGGATGGATAGATATGATATGATAAGTATTATTACAGGGGGAGTAATAAGTTTACCGAGATATGGATACATGAGCAATTTTGCAAAGGACAAAATTTTGATGACTTTGAAGGTTTTTAACAAAGATACCAAACTAATGCCAAAGGGGCAGATTGATACTCCTAAGATTTATTTTGTTGTCATTAGTTATGATGAAGTCATAATGATTGTCAAAGTCATTCAGTAATGAAGGAAAGTCAAGTCGGTAAAAAGAAATAAAGGGAAGATAATTTTCGGTAAAAGAAAAGGAAGTCTAGTCACCGAGCAAGGCAAAACTAAGCACAGAGCACTGAGTTGTACCGAGATACAATAGTTACCAAGCCAAGAGATGATACAGTTACCGAGCAACAAGATAACGTATTACCGAGCATGACAGGTCGACACAAGGATAATCTACAGATACATTGAATCTGGACACTGAGCAAAAAATGGTTTACATTGTTGGCAGTAGGCCAGCATACCTTGCAAGGTTTGTGACATGGCTTAACCGCCTCTTGTGTCTTCTATAAGTCTAGTGGTTGTATCGCGCATTAACAAGTTGATCTTTTGGTGCAACAACAACCCCTAGCTTGAAATAAGTGATATCAGAGCTTGGCCACAGGTTCAAATCCATGCAAGCCATGATGAGTGACGTTGGGAGGGGGACTGTTGGTAGTGGGCTAGCATCCCTTGCAGGGTTCGTGACATGGCTTAACCGTCTCCTATGTCTTCTATAAGTCTAGTGGTTGTATCAGGCATTAACAGGTCGATCTTCTGGTGCAACAACAACCCCTATCTTGTAACATACATTTCTCAAGGAGATTGTCTGAAAGAGAATTTGAGATTCAAACATGATGATTATGCATGATTCCAAGGTGAGATCCACCAAAAATAATTAAAAGTGAATATACATTGGAGGAGTAACCAATGCTAGCACCGCTTAAGGAGATGATTCTAGAACATTTCCAGCACTTTTAGAATTGTATATAAATTATATATTGTTAGAGTAATAAAGTGTTTACCGATTAATTAAATCATGTTTGATTTAATTACTACATCACTTATTACCTCTTTTTGCTTAAGCTAAACTTTAGACATATAATAATTAATTTTTTTATTAATTATTACTGTGCAACCTAGGTTTTACCCTTTTAGGTTTTTGATCTCCTTTTATAAGGATTGATATCTCTTGTAATCTTATAGAGAAACATTCATTTTATTGAATTGCAACTTTTGTTTTTGCACATCAAGAATGTCTCCTCTTTCATGAATCCATGTGTTCAAGCCTCTCTAGCTTCTTGCTTCTCTCTCTTTTCGTGACAGGTATTTGCGTGCAGGTGTTCTTGGGAGTCGTGGGTTGTTTTCTCATCAGCTCCAATATGGTATCAGAGCTTTAGATCTATTTTCCCCTATCCTTTTCTTGAGAGATTTGACAAGGATGCGTGAGACAAACCCAGTAGAAAGTGCTTGCATAGTAAAATCCTATCAGCTAATAACAATCCACGACTATCTAATTTTTTTTCATTTTTAAACATTCATAAAATTTAGCTTCTTCCAAATAAAAAATAAATAAAATATTTACAACATCCTATTATCTTTTCTTATGAACACAAATAATAACTTCAAGACAATTGAAAATTTGAACAATTACCAATGTACTATTCCAACAATATTTCAACCATTCCTTTTAATTGCAACTTCCTATAATCACTCAAAGCAAACAAATAAATTATGAATCGAGCTAGTCTAATTGCTTCTATGTTGTATATCACAATAAACAAGCCAACCAAAAACAAAAAATTCTACCTATTTCAAATTGAAAAAAACAAATCAAATAGACAATTATCACAAAAAATGTAACCAATACATCAAATACGACATACATTAACATACATGACATTAGTATACACTGCTACCTATATGCGCTAGTATGCCCTCAACATGTCAACACAATTTTATAAAACTATCCAACACCCAAACCTAACATGTATAAATATTATACATTATTTTCCCATTGTCACAAAATAAACACGAAGAACAAAAATAGAATGTCTCCCAACCACTATAATCAATGGGCATTCAATGTCCTCAAGTTATCCAAAAACCTTTCTTATACACAAAATACACCAACTCCTACCATGTATAACAACCACAAATCATACAAAGTAGAACATCAATAAACCCTATACAACACATCTACAAACTTTAACACACTCATCAAAACCTATCATATAACGACCACTTTACACTTCTACTTAAGAAAAGAAAAACTGCAACAACCACATGAAATAACTATGCATCCAACTTTCATCAAACTTCTCACCTTTACCCATTGCCTATGTTGTACCACTTCACCAAGAACTCCACTTCCTTCAACAAAATACTTTACAAGAAAATGGTAGGAACATGACACTTTGCGACCCTTGTTTAAAGTACCAAACTATAAAGCTTGTTATCCTTATCTTTGTTTCAATTTTGGGGGGGTTGCCTTTTATGTATGTCCACACCTTTCATATTTTTACGTCAAATAACTAATTGATACGAAAGATGATTCATTGTCAAACCAATCCACCTCTTTGAGAATCTCCATAAAATTCACTCTTGTAATTTCTTGAAATATTAGAACCATTAACAAGATGATTTTTCAATAGAAAATGTCGATGGATTGCAAAATATAGATTGGTACATGGCTTCTAGACCAACAAAAGGAAATTAATTTTCTCTACTTTCTTAAGAAAGGATTTGCAATGAGAGGTTTATTTAAATATCTTGATCTTTTTATATTTTTGATGAACTATTATATCATCTAATTGAGTTGTAGACATTCTCATGATTGTATATTGTGACCTTGCATATCATCAATTTCCACCTTTGAATAATCTATGTTAAATCCATCTCTTACAACACCATGCCAAATATCAACCAAGTTCACCATCCCTCATTAAGCTAGCCACATCTAATTTAGTTTCCTTAATTGATAGAGAGGAGTCATGCATTTGTACAATGTGTGCTATAATTGTAACCCTTCTATGAGTTAGAATAACTATATTTCTAAAATATGTACAAATATGTGGGTTTTGTGAAATATAATCATTTTTTATTTTTTTCTGTGTAAGAGTTATAAGATGTTATGTTTTTGAGAAATCGATTCATTTTGAACTATCCAATTTCACTAATGATGCTTATTTCTTCTCCTAGTCACCTTTACTTGTTCTAGAAAAATATAATAAATTTTTTTGGGGGGCCTTTTTTAAATTGAAAAAATGCATATATTAATAATAGAAAAAAGAATGTACAAGAAAAATGCTTGAAGGAAGCACTTCCAAACCAAACATTTTGAAAGAGACCACTAAGGTTAGATACAAATAGGCATTACAAAGAAGATCAAATCAGAAAAACAACTGAAAGCAATAGATTTCGATCAGAAACAAATTACAATAAGAGAAAGAATCACTTTTCTTCAAGAGTACAAAGCACACGATCTTCTATAACAATATTGAACATTGAGAGAAAAGACCCATTATGATCTTTGTTGGTAGCTACCAACTGAGACTACACTCTAGATAATTGAGTCTAGAGCTCTAGATTGATGATGTGATTCCTCTTTAAGGCTTTAGCAAGAGTTGCTTGTTGCAAGAAAATATAGGAGAATAAACCATGGATAATCACTTTCGTAGCACTAGAAGAGATAGCTTTACATCGAAGCATCCAAATGATGAAAGGATACATTAACAAAAGGATTCATAGATCATAATCTATGAATAGTGCAGCCCTAAAAGATCTGATTTCTATTTTAATTTTCCGTTAGATATGGCTAGAATAAGAGTCATGATTGCTTGCCAAATTTGTTGAGAATGCTTGCAACTCTAAAAGGCATGTTTGATAGTTTCTAGCTTGGGACAACATGGAAATTTGGTGGATTGATTGGGAAGAAAGGTGAGGCATTCACCCACATAAATTTTATAAGGAATATTCTTCCATCTTAGATATTGAGCTTTGGCCTCAGCTTTAGATTTCCACACAACAATACTCAAACTAAATCATTTGGATCCAAGCCAATTCAAACTTCTTTTCAGATTAAGTCTTAGCTGAATTTGGATAGCACGAAATGATAATAGTCAATTTAAGTTGAAGATTTAAAGAAACAAAAGCTTGCACCTTGTGAATATCATTAAAATAGCTTTGGACAATTTGAATTCATTTTGAATTATAAGTCATTTTCCAAGTTCAAAAAGTGAACTCCTACATATTTCTAAATTTCATAATGCATTTTTTAAGCAAGATTTTGCTATGTAATTGAGAATCAGAAGCAAGAGGCTCCTCTTGAAAGTTTGCCAATATATTCTACCAAATAGAAGAAAAAGAAGAAAAACTCATTCCTAACTTTTGTATGAAGAGAAGACCAAGCTTTCCATACGCATTAAAGATTTGTTTAGAAGCTTGAGATTTGAAGTACTATACCGTAAGAATTTCATCTTTCTATCTAACATCTTTCCAAAGTATTATTTAGCTTTGGCAGAAGCAATTCCAACCTTGTTCCAGGAAAATATTAGTTGTGCATTAAGTCAGTTGACTTTGGACTTCTGCAAGTCAATTGGATTTCCGTGAGGACGGGGGCGGGGAGATGAAGAAGAGACCAAGCTCTTATACACCGTTCATTTATAATCCTGAGCTTTCTTGATATAAACACAGGTTTTGTTCTTCAATTTCCTACAAAGCCACAGATTTTGATTTGTGTTCAAGCAAACTGAGCTTGTTTTGTGGAGTGGGTTGAACTGCAAACATGGCGTTTCTAAGCACAAGGGCTATGCTCGTTTTGGGTGTGTTAATGGCGGTCGCCGTCCACTGCGCTGCTGCGGCGAGTCTCACTGTGGGAGGCAGCTCAGGGTGGATTATACCCACTAACAATTCACACCCATACTACTTCTGGGCTCTCGAGAACACCTTCAATGTTGGAGACACACTTGGTAAGTTTTTGTGCGCGTCCTTTGTGTCGGTTATAGGCAGTCATGGGGTCTAGGCAAATATTTTAAACAGGGGGATTCTTTTCAGGCCACTGTTTTTCGAAATGTCAATTCTTTTTTAGCTTCTTTTGTGAGGACATCAGAGATAGAGGATGGGTTCTTTCGGGGGAGGATTCAAATGAGATCGAACTGAGATTCAAGATTTTGTTTTGTCCGCGCTTTCTAGCTTGTAGAATCTATGGAGTAGGACGGATAAAGACCATTTTCTTCCCTGTGTTGATAATGAAGGATGTGTTAAGGCCACTAATTTTCACAATGTGAATTATTTTTGCTTCTTTTCATGAGGATTCAGAAATGAGGATGGGATTTTTTCGGAGGATTCGAATGAGATGGGATTGAAAATCAAGCTTTCCTTTTGTGCGGGCTTTCTAGCTTCTAATATCATTGATATAGAACGCAGAAAACCCAATTTCTTCCTTGTGTTAATGATGAATGGTGTAAGCCTAGGATGTCTTGAATCATCCCACATTATCATAGTGGCAACCACTCCTTATGAGCCCTTGATTAAGAAAAGCCTTTAATACAAAGCTCTAAGTGAACAAGGGAGGGTTTGGTCTTGAAATATAGACAGGTAGACATAGGATATGTGTTACATTGATTTGAGTTTTTGTTCACTTTACTCTCAACCTCAACAAATAAATGTTTATATTAATATGACTTTTTAATTTTGCATATTGCAGTGTTCAATTTCACTACAAATGCCCATAATGGTCTTCGAGTGACCATGGCAAATTACAACAGTTGTACTACGAGTGGTGCCTTGGAAACCTATAATACTGGACCTGCCACTGTTAATCTCACAGAATCAGGCCCTTACTACTACATCTGTGGCGTTACTGGTCACTGCAGCGCTGGGCAGAACTTAGCAATCACAGTCTCAGATTATCCATTCTCATTCTCACCCTCACCATCGCCACTATCATTAACACCGCCAGCTGCTGTGACGAGTTACACTGTGGGAGGCAGCACCGGGTGGGTTGTGCCCTCTGGCAATTTGCTGCATTACGACAATTGGGCTGCCAATATAACCTTCAAAGTAGGAGATTCAGTCGGTAAGTTTCTGTGCCCGGCTTTTGTGTCGGTTATAGGCAGTCATGGGTTTATAAATGTTCTAAAGAAAGATTCTTTTCAGGCCTGTTTTTCAAAATGTGAATTCTTTTTTGCTTCTTTTATGAGGATTTGAGAGATGAGGATGAGTTGTTTTTGGGAGGATTCAGACGATTTGTTTTGTCCGGGCTTTTTAAGCTTATCGCATCAATGGAATGGGACCCAGAAAACCCATTTTCTTCCTTGTGTCAGTGATGAAGGGTATATGCATAGGATGGCTTGAATCATCCCAGATTATCATACAGACATCAACTCTGTGTTATGACCCCTTAAAACGTTAAGCCAAAAAGAAAAACACAATCATTTCTAGATTGAATATCCCAGATTTGAATTTTTATTTACCTTGCTCCCTGTTTTGGTGAAATTTGGTTTGAGTTCAAAACAGAGTTCTCCGATCCGTGTGGAATCCTCTCCCTAAACCTCTCTGGGTTTCTGTTTATCAAAATGCATTTAGTTTTGAAGTAACATTGGCCTTCATGGTAAGAACAGGGGGTTACTATTGTAAGCATTGCTAATCTGACTACATCAGCTGTACAGACCAAGTGTCAAAATGCCCTTCTTGTCTGGCAGATTGTAGTAAATGAATTAAAATTTACTTACTTTTTGAGGGGACTAATTTTAGAGATGGACAGTTCTAAAATAAGCTTTGCGAAATTATGGATGGGTTGTTGGCTTAATTGAATTACATGAAATTCAACTAAAACAATTTGTTAATTCAATAAATACATGTCTATTTTCATATGATTGATTTTATTTATACTTATTGCAGTGTTCAACTTCTATTCAAATGTTCATAATGTTGTTCAAGTGACTCGGGCAAATTACAATAGCTGTACTGCAACTAGTCCCTTGAAAAGCTATACAATTGGACCTGCCACTGTTAATCTCACAGAATCAGGCGCTCACTACTACATCTGTGGGGTTACCGGTCACTGCAGCGCTGGGCAGAAGTTAGCAATCACAGTCTCTGGTAATCTAAATTGGCCTATGGCTCATTTAAAACTTTAAAAACTTAGAGCGAATTGAGAAGAAGGAAACATAAGCATTATTTTATTTTAAGTTTTATTAAATAATTCTCTTTTTGATGAAGGAAAACTTCCCAACCGTAAGAAGAAGTGGATGTCCTCAATTGAAGCAGGTAAGTTCAAAATTCAAATTTTATCGTTTCGTGACCATTAACACCAGATAACAGCATTATAATTGGGAATGAATTTTATTGCAGCTACAGGAGTTGCATCTAGTGTCTTCATTATCTCGACCATCATTTTTATTTACATTAGAGTTAATAGAAAGAAAAGGGAGCTGCAAGAGGAGGAGGAGGACATTAGAGGGTATATGGATCCTCTTGACTCAAGACCTCCTTCAGTTGAGAACTTTTTACATGCAAGTATTCCCACTAGATATTCTTATCATCAGATTAAAAGATACACCAACAATTTTGCAATAAGACTTGGGCAAGGAGGTTTTGGTACAGTTTTCAAAGGTGAGCTTCCTAATGGATGTATGGTAGCCGTTAAAATTCTTGACAAATCAAAACATAGTCGAATCCAATTCATGAATGAAGTAGCTACCATTGGAAGGATCCACCACTTGCATCTTGTGCGACTTTTGGGCTATTGCTTCGAGAGTTCTAAAAGAGCTTTGGTTTTGGAGTACATGATTAATGGTTCCCTTGAAAAATATATCCATGGAGATGATCAAAATGTTTTGAACTGGAAACAATTGTATTTCATTGCAATGGGTACAGCTCGGGGCCTAGCATATCTACACGATGATTGTCGAAATAAGATATTGCATTGTGACATAAAACCCCACAATGTGTTGTTGGATGCCAATTTCTCCCCAAAAGTTGCAGATTTTGGTTTGGCAAAATTAACAAATAGAGAGGAAAGTCATGTGTCTCTTACAGGTGCTAGAGGTACCCCCGGTTATGTGGCTCCAGAGGTGTGGTCTAGAAGCAACGGACCCGTAACTGACAGACTAGATGTGTACAGTTATGGTATGTTGGTGATGGAAATGGTTGGAGGAAGAAAGAACTTTGACATGAAAGCAACTAGATCCAGCAAATTTTACTATCCAGAGTGGGCATTTAAACAAGTGGAAATGGGAGAATTTCAAAAGTTGAGAGAAGAAAATATAATAGATGTTGAAGATGAAGTTATAGCCAAAAAGTTGAGCATGTTAGGACTGTGGTGTATTCAGTACAACGCTTCTCAAAGGCCTTCTATGAGTAAAGTGATTCAAATGCTAGAAGGAACTGTTGATATAGTCATGCCTCCTCAACCCTTTCCTATTAATACTTCAATTGAAGCAGAAGCCTCCACTGAATCATCGTCTCTCATGTGATGTGTGGTCGTATGCTCTCATTCCTTACATCTCATCTATGTCGCATGACATATGTTAATTGTTTAGTGAATGTTGACCTCAACCCCTTAGAATTGGGGACAAATTAGCATGTTATCTAATTTACTAAGCAATATAGTTTATCTTTTCAATGGTGCTGATGCAGAGAGTAGCTATCCTCTCCTCTTCACGTGCTCAATAATTTGCATTCATAAAACTTATTAAAGACCTTATTCAGACATAGATGCTTTATCCATCACAAGACAACAAAAAAAATCTTAACTAAATGAAACATAACTCAGTTTCACTGAATCGGAAATGGATAAATAAAAAACACGAGAGAAACAGAGACACAGTAATGTCCATTCTTTCATTTTCAGGAAAAAAGTTTACAACCCAAACTTCTATAGAACACTCTTCCCCCAAATCAAAAACTCTGTCTCCGGAAAAGCCTATAAATAACCCCACAAAAAGGACATAACAAGCCAAAAATAGAAACTGTCTGAATCCGACAGTTACAAACCAAAAATGCACAAGACAACAAAAATAAAGGAAGACTAACAGGTAGTGGATCCATCCATTAATGGAAGGTGCCTGGAGCGTTTGAATTGAAATATACTATTTTTGATATTTTTTAGTAGGTAAAAGGATTTTTAAAGGGTCCAAACTTATGTACAGAGAGAAAGATAAATTAAAAAATTTAACAAGACAACAAACAACAACTACAAAACATCAAGAAACAAGACATTACAATATTATGCACGATGTTGTTAAAAATATAAGTTGAAAGATGCGCGCTTAAGAAACTACCACATTGATTGAACTGTCACATACAAGTTAACAAGAATTGTGCCCATCATTTATAAAACTAAAACCCATGGGTTTAATCCCCAGTGGTTATATCTACTGGATGTTCTGATTAACTAAAGTTATAACTATACATTTTTCAGTGAGTATTTGCCATAGTAATAGCCATGACAATCATATCTATGATGTCCTGCTACTAGAATTGTTCGAGGTTGTATCGTGACATCTCAGAGCTATTGTCTATTGAATGCATACGAATTGTCTATTGAAAGAGAACTTGCTCATTTCAAATCCATGAACAGGTTTATTATGAGATTTGTTTACAAATATACCTTACGTTTAACTCTCAAAACTAAATTAAAACCCTACTCGCCTTACATTTATTCGAGACCCATAGTTTGCACAAGAGGATAATTTCTCCGCGGTAATAGAGAATAAAAAAGAAAAACAAGAAAAACCCTATAACATAACAAAAGAAAATGAAAATGAATTGGATTTGAGATTTATCTGGAATGTGTCGTGTGCAATGTGCAGTCATAGGCGCGGTGAAGATGTGTTTTACCCTAGTGAGTCCCTCTGATTTCTATTTCACAGGCGCCCACAGAGCTCTAGTTCAATTTCAGCGGCTCATTTATTCGAGGACTGTATATTTCAGGCACTTTGGCAGTGAAAGATTTTTCATTTGGCACCAATGAATGTTGATATAGTCATGCCTGCTCAGTCCTTTCCTGCCAATACATCAGTTGAAACAGAATCCTCCACTGAATTATCGTCTCTAAAGTGATGTGTGGTCATATGCTATCATTCATTACATCTCATCTATGTCACATGACATATGTTAATTGTTCAATGAATGCTGATCTCAACCCATAGAAATGGGGACAAATCAGTATGTTATCTAATTTACATAAGTAGCATAGTCTATCCGGTTTATGGTGTTGATGCAGGGAGTACCTTTACTCTTCTCTTCACCTCCTCTCTTGGTAAAATTGTTCAATAATTTGCATTCATAAAACCCATGAAAGATCATGTTTCTATAAACAGCCATAGAGGCTTTATCCATGACAAGACAAAAAATAATTATCTTAACTAAATGGAACATAGCTCAGTTTCACTAAATCAAAATTTGCATAAATAAAAAACCAGAGAGCAGCATAAACAGCGTAATGTCCATTCTATAATTTTCAGGAAAAAAGGAAAGTTTACAACCCAAATTTATGGACATAACTCTTCCCCAAATAAAAAATGTCCTCTCTCCTCAAAAGCCACTTGCAACCCCACAAAAGGGAAAGAACAAGCCAAAAATAGAAACTGTCTAAATCTGACAGTTGAAAACCAAAAAAGCATGAAACAACAAAAATAAAGGAAGACTGACAGATAGTGGACTCATCCATTAATGGATTTTTACATTATCTTCCTTTCTTTTGAAAGGTTTTAGATCTTCTAGTTCAAAAATGAGATCTTATTCAGTGATCCATATGTCGCTGGAATCAGGTCAACCCACACATTTGACCAATTATCTTATAATTCTTGGCTCTTTTTGCAGCAATCTTACTATCCACTATCTTTTTTATTCGTTCTCTTTTTTCCTGTGGCAATATACTGGCACATTTTCATCAGGAACTTGTTTACGACCAACATGGTAGGGTTAATGATTTGCAACACTGAAAACATGACAGATATCCAAATCCTTAGGAAAATCTACAAATTAGGCATTCTCAGTAATTTTCTTTTGTATTTTGCATGGTACCACTTTTCTGGGTTTCAATTTGTTATATGTTCATTGAAGAAATCTTTCTTTACGCAAATACAACCATGGCCTGGTCATCCTTCTCATATTCTTTCTCCTAAAAATGAAAATCAACATTCCTTTTATATTGCTCGTTGGTTAGTTGAAGCTTGTGCCTCACTTCTTGTTGTACTTCTTATATATGCCTTACAAAGTCCCCAAAATCTTTGCGAACCCATTTCACATTTGGAAGATCAATAAGATCAACAACTCCCTTAAGGATTGTTTCCTAAAATAACTAGGAAGGGAGACTTACCAATGGACTTATTGATGCTTGAGTTAAAAGCAAACTCAACTTGTTCCAAAATCAAATCCCATTGCCTTGGATTCTCGTCAAGCATTGAATAAAATTACCCATTGTCTTGTTTAATACCTCGGTTTGCCCATCTATTTAAGGGTGATAGGTTGAACTATACTGTATTTTGCTATTAAGATTTTTCCACAAAGTCCTCTAAAATGACTCAAAGATTTTGTATCTTGATCACTAGTAATAGTTTTTGGCACGCAAACACTTTCTTTGAAAAATAAATCAGCAACTTGAATTGCATCGGTAGTCTTTTTCCATGGAATGAAGCAGACCATCTTTTTGAACCGATTAACAACAATAAAAATAGAATCATTCCCTCGCTTAGTACAAGGTCATTTCAACACAAAATCCATGGAGATGTCAACCAATGGTACCCACAGGAACATGTAAAGGTATAACCTTGTGTTTATCTGTCCTTCTTTGAAACTTGACAAACACTATATGTAGAAACAAACTTATTCACTTCCTTAATTGAGGTTGTTGCCTAAGTTTCAGCCCATACTTGGAAACTTGGTATTTTTGGTTATTTACGTAAGTTTATTAAGCCCTTAGTCATATTGTCGGGATTTGAGTCTAGATCTAGAGCAATCATTGAGATTTGATAACCAGTTTGGAAATGAGTTATTTGAGTCTTTTTCTAAGTAGTTGGATTTTATGTGTTGTTTTGGAAGTCTTTTCGGAAACTGATTCTTTATTGGAACACAGTAAAGTCTTGTGTCCATGTTGAGTCTCCATCGTTATTTTGTTCCATTTACCTTATCGGCCGGTTTTGAAGTCATTCTTGGCCCTCATTTATCATTGTCATGTCTACTCGAGTCTTCCTCCAAGTGTCTAAGTCCTAGTTCAAAAGAAATTTTCAAAACTTCAATCGGAATCCAAAAATAAAATTGGAACAATGTTTTCGAATGCGAAGGTGAACTAGCGGGAATGCAAAAAGGTTGACAACTTTCCATTTAGTCAGGCCTCAATCTAGGTTCCAAAACTCACAGCTGAATCTGAAGCTCTAATGGAACATTGACATAAGCAGAGGAGAAGTAAGACAAATGAAAATTTCAAAATTACTTGTCGAAGCCCAGTAAAGTTTTTTTAATGTTCCTATGAAGTATTTTGGGCCCGACAGGTAGTTCTGAAACCCTTGTTGGAACTTAATGTTTAAATGGAACTAAGTTTTAAATGAAGGTTCAAGGAAAAGGTATGAAAAGTCTCATGTTCAAAGTTGCTAGCAGAACCTAATAAGAAATATTGAGCTTCTTATAAAGTGTTTTGGGTTTGCTAGTCAGTTCTAGAGCTAGTTTCATTTTTTGACATTTTATACAAAAGAATATTTATGAAGTCACAAGGGGAAGAACAAATACATTATCTTAAGAGGAAGTTCCATTTTAAAAGGTAGAGCCTAACAAGTCAAAATGAATTGACTTTATTTGAAAAAATTGAGGTGGTGTAATTAATTGAGGAGGCGACAATGACAGGTACAAGTATTGAATGCTCAAATGACTTGCATTTATGGCAGACCTTTAAGAACTTGAATTTCTCATTTTTCTATTCATTGCGATAAAAGTGGGCGGAAGGAAAAGAGCTAGGGCATAAAAAAATCTTTGTGGAGATGAGCATTATCAAACCAGTAAGTTTTCCAAATTGTTCCAAGCTTATTTAAATTTATGCTTTGAGGTGTTTTCCAATAAAAGTCTACACTCTATTGAAATTGAATACATTGATTGAAGCCATGAAATTCAAGCATTTGGGATATGATCATTTGAATGGTCTTGAGTGCTTCATTTTTTATATTAGAGATACAAAATTGGCCATGTTGATTTGAATGATTTTTCAAGAAGGATAAGAGATCCAAGAAGACATCCTATCACTCAAAGACTAGTGGAAAGTGGGTTAATCCAAGTTGTTGGGTTTCCTATAGTTGTACAATATATAGGCATAATCATGGAATGTATAAAAAAGTATGACCCTATTACCAAGTCCATTAAGATGTATCTAATGATGGAGTTTTGGTAACTCTCGATAAATAAATACTGCAAAATTTCTTCCACTTGTCTAAAAGGGATGTGTATGCCCTCTAGGACATGACATCATCACAATGCGATCTTAACAACAAGAAAGGTGTTTATAGAAATGTGATTGCTAAAGAATGGTTCTTAGCCCTGAGGAAGGGACAGTTCAAGTTTCCCACTACAATTTATCACACCTTCATTAAATGGGAGATCACAAACACATTTGTCTTGTTACATAGACTCATGAGTGATGAGGATGCCCTTAACCTAGACGAATGGATGTTCTTCTTCATCCAAGTTATTTTCTCAGGGTTGGGCTACATGGATTGGGTGGTATTATTAGTGACATGATACATCAATTGATCACCATGTTCCCATTGGATAAATTATTTTATATGTCTTCTTATTTAATTTATGCCTTGGCCTACTCTCAACACTAGCCTGGATTGGACCATGTAGAGGATTTTGATGATGACATCCAGACATATGATTTCTATCCCAACTTACAATTGCAAAATAGTTAGGTTGATTTTAGAAGAGTAAATGATGTATTTAGTAGGAAGCTGGTTAGGAAGTTACAAGGGTGTCCAAAACAAAGGATTTCCCCACAAGCTGCAACTTTAATGCGAACTTATGACAATTATTTCTTGCAGTTTCCTACTTTCACCTATATTAGGATTGGTTCTTTTGATGATTTTCCATAGAAACTTCCCAGGTATGAAGATGATAAAATTATAATGGTGGAGTTATGTAGACAAATCTGTGAAGTAAAGAAAAAAATATTAAAAATTGGGTGGTTTTCTATTTAGGCTCTGCAAGTATGAGGAGAGAAATTGAGGAGGCCTTACTCGTGGGTGAAAGGCCATTCTCTGGCAGCATTTATTGCATTAAACTCTTCTACTTTTATGGGGTCAGTTTCACTTGGGAAAGAAAATGGTTCTCATTCTTCTCAGAAACTGTCAATTGTGGAGGCAAGATCATTCAAGGAAGCCCCAGAGGAATCTCACATGATTCCTGATGGAGAAGGTTCTATTGGCAACCCTCAACCTCTTCTTGTTGCATCAAGAAAGGATCAATTGGAGGTAAGGAGCTATCTACCAACGACTTCATTATTAAGCCTAATTTATAGATGGTCATGACCATTGATGTAGAAAAGTGTAGATTGAAGAGTAGTGTTGTTTTTTTAGCGACCCATGAATTATCTAGGCTTCCATCTTGTAACTTTTAAAATGACTAGTTGCATAATGTCTAGGATAAGAAGTTAGGGTTTCATTTTTATTACTTTTGAATGGATTAAAAAGGTCTTTTTAAAATTTTCCTTACAAACCCTAATAGTCAGAAGGAGATTATTTGGGGACAGTTTTGTAGGATTAGACCATGTAATTTTAGGGCTATATCCTAGTTTTCTGAAGCCATTCATGATGATATTATTAATTTATCCTGCCATTGGCTTACTATTGGAAATATACCACATTATCTCTGGAATCTTGTCCCTCATGCCCTAGAACCCATAGGCAATATTATACAATTTGATAAAACTAATACCCTCCTTCCACACACTGATGCAAGGGTTCTCGTATCTTTGAATCTTGGTCTTGATATCCCCAAGGGTATCCATTTTAACTTGGAGGATCATATTTTTTCTTGCCCTATTACATTTCTTGGTGGCATCAATGTGTTCTTTTTGTGCAGAAAGGAGGGTCACATGAGGAATTTGTTCCCTTTGATAAAAAAAAGAATGCTCCTAAGCCTAATCCTTCTGGGACTAATAATAAAGGAAATAATGAGAAGAGTCAATCCACCTCTTCTCCAAATTCTGAAATCTCCAATAATGCATCGCATCCCCCCAAATAGAAGTCTAATTTTGTCAACCCCCACACCATTAGTAATAAGCTTGATTACATTAAAACCACATTCACTAAAGAGGTAAAGCCCTTTGATTGTGATAATTATCAGACTCTTATAGGTTCTCATAACCTACTTGATGTCAATATCCTCACTTTCAAGTTAGACCCCCTAGAACCTTGGCCAAAGTATAGGACCCAAAATGCCCAACAATTAGCTCTTGAAAATATTAGAAGGATCTATGATCCTAAGTTTTAGAAGCAATAAGTCTTTCAAAAGTGGTAAGTTTTCATTCCCTAACCCTTCTTCTCTTGATCAGAATTCTCTTGAGAATACTATCATTTCTCCTTGCCTCATGGGTAAGGATGTTGTTATGGGTGATAGTGCTCCTAAGGAGAAGGTAACTATGGAGAGGATTGGGGGTAGGGTTGAGTCTCTTATTGATTTTTTTGATGCTATTACATCCAGTGATGACTTAAATACCCTTCAAAAGGCTATGGAAATAAATAAAATCTCTCTGACTTTTCACTAGTGGTTATCCCTACTCCTCCAACCCCGCCTCCCCTCCCCAAGCCTCGCCACGTTCTTGTTCCCTTGCGAGCCACTCGTGCCCTTCATACCATCAAGATCTATGGAGTAGAGTCTAATGATACTTATCAAGAGACTTATGTTGGAGAGAAGTTGGAGGATAGAGAGATCCAAGAGTTGTTTTTTGTCTCTTTCAATCCTTCGTTGGAGGAACTTAAGATCTTTGTGTTTAATGCACAAAATAAGAAAAAGAGAATCACAATTAAGAAGATAGTTAAGGCTCAAGAAACTCTAGTTCTCAAACCTGATGCCTCAAAACCTACTATGAAGAAGAAGAGAGGTAGACCAATTGGCTCCCCAAATAATAGTAGAGGCCCCAAGCATCCCATGAAGCAAATCCCAAGTTGTTACAAGAGCTTCAAGGCTCATATGAATACATTTATTTAATTTTTCCCATGGACATAAAATGTGCCTCATGGAACGTTAGAGGGATTGAGTCCCCTGATAGGAAATATGTGATCAAGAGATTTCTTATGATGCCCAAAGACATTGACGTACTCATGTTACATGAGATTAAGGCTATTGGATTCACCTTAGATATAAGTCTAAGATGTATATGGAAAGATGCCAAATGTTTTAAGACTTCCCATCAGAAAGGAAAGGGTGGGGCTTCCATCCTAGTAGGTCCTAAATGGAATAAACTTATCTCTAGATGGGGAACTTCCCCTTGCCATAGACTAATCTAGATCATCTTTAATTTTAATGGTGTAGAAGTTGGGATTTGTAATATTTTTGTAGGTAATGATCACACAAAAAGAATAAAGTTGTGGAAATGGATGTTCCAACCAGATGGTATACCGTGGATTGTAGGGGGTGATTTCAATATGATTGAATCTCCTCAGGATAAAACTAGGGGAAGTAAGTTTGAATGGAAGGGGAGTGAAAGGTTTTTTGGGTACAAAATGACAAACAAGAATAAAATATTTGATCCCTTGGTTGGAAACAAGGCCTCTCACAAAGGCATTTGGAACACTTGGTCAACTTTTAGTAGGGTACCAAAAGAATTTTTTGCAAGCTTGACAAGTTCTATGCCAATAAAAGATCTCTTCAGTTCAAAAAGGATTATAATGGAGTTAGTATCCAAGTAACTCCTTACACCCTATCTAATCACCACCCTATCATTGGTGAGATCTTCCAAATTGGGATGCCTAACAAGGATAAGAGGAAGAAAGATAGAGTTTCTCTGAATACTAGCCTTCTAAGAGATGAAGATGTTTTAACAACTACCAATATCATTAGATGGTATAACACTAAGATTTTGAAACATAATAGTGCAATTGATAGATGGTCTCAATTTATCAACTATAAAACTCTTTTCTAGGTTGTAGGGAAAAAGAAAGCTAAAGATCACAAAATGTTGGAATCTGAACTGCATTGTAATCTTTGTAAGGTAGAAGAGTTTCTCCAAATTAACTCTTCAAGTCTTGAAGCTGGGGATTTTTTGGACCATTCAAGGGACACTCTCAAGAAATTGTAGAATATCAAAATATAAGGGGCTAAAACAAGAGCCAAGATAAACTAGATCAGCCACAATGATAAGGGTTTCCAATACTATTTTCAGATCCTTAAGTCCAAAGAAGCAAGAGATATAATTGATAGCATTTTGGAGGAGGGGGGAGAACTTAAAAATCAATATGACATCCTAAAGGCATTTTTTGCTTACTACAATAAGCTTTTTACCACTGAAGAAGATGGAATATAAATGGAGAAAGCCAGAACTAAGATTAAGGACCTTATTCCAAAAAGGGTCACCCCTGAGGAGCCTGTAGTTTTAGAGAAACCCTTAATAGTGGATGAAATAAAGAGTACTATTTAGGACATGAGTAATGAGAAGGGCCTAGGGCCAGATGGGATCCCTATGGATTTTTATAAAGAAAATTAGAGCTGGATAGGTAATGAACTACTTCAGGTGTTGATAAGAAATGTCTTGGGTCTGAAATCAAATCAAGTATAATCAAGCTTATTCCAAAGGATGGGGATATAACCATAATTAAAAAATGGAGGCCTATTACTCCGCTGAATATTTCATACAAAATCCTGGCTGAAACTCTTTCTTTGAGGTTGGAAAATATATTACCTAAGGTAATCAACCCTACTCAAGCTGGTTTTGTGAAAGGTATATACATTTTGGAGAACTTGATCACATGTTGGGAGGCTATGGATTTGGCTAAGGACTATCGTCAGCAGACCTGCATGATACTCCTAGACTACGAGAAATCCTATGACATAATGTAATGGAACTTTATTAATATGATGTTAAAGAGATTGAGGTTTCCTAGCCTTTTCTACCAAATAATTCAAACTCTCATGAACGGAGCCAGAGCCTAGGTTGAAGTTAATGGTATGAGATATCTATCCTTTGAATTGACTAGATCCATTAGACAAGGGTGCCCTTTAGCCCCTGCCTTATTTTTCATTTATTTTGATGCCTTTTGTTACATCCTCAGAGAAGCTCTACTTCTCCCAAAGTCAAAGTTATTATCCTCCCCAATGGGGAAGAGCTAACCAACACACAATTTGTAGATGATATTGCAATTACTATTGAACTAGAAGAGGCCAATGTTTGCTATCTAATGAACAAACTTGATTTGTTTTGTGTAGCTTCAAGAAGTAAAGTATCTTTTCCTAATTATATTATCTTAGGATGGAGGGCCACCCTTCTAAATGGTGTGAGAGATATGGCCTCACTTGGGGAAGCCCAGATCACAAAGTTAAATACTTGGGTATCCCATTCTCTATCCTCCCCAATATGAGAAAAATCTAGAATTGGATTAAAGATAAAATTGATAAGAAGTTGAACAAATGGAACTCCAATTATCTTTCTTTTGTTGGTAAATTTCAAGTGTGCTAGAAGGTTTTATCTTCATATACTATCTACTATGCTGCAGCCTAGTTATTTAATCAGGCCCAATTCAATTACCTACAAAAGAAGGTGAGAGACTTCTTATGGGAAGATGATAAAGATAAAAAAAGGAGACATGGTATTAAATGTGAATGGTGTACGATGCATAAAGATCTTGGTTTGGGAATAAAGGATTTAAGGATACAGGGCATTACACTAGCTATCAAATGGATAGATAAATCCACACTAGGAGATGAACCTGTTGACACAATCAATTCTTCAAGAATATTTTTTCAATTTTATCATAAGAATAGTTACTGCTAGTTATGTGTGTCATTTGTATCAAGGCCATCACACATATGTACACTCAAGAATATAAAATCCAATTCTCCATTGGGCAGCTTCAAGTTTGTAGATCGGGTTTAGTCTCACAAAAATAAGAACATCAACAGAAGTAAAAAGTTAGATGTATCTGCAAAAGGCATGGAATTTGGCATAGCCTACCATGATGTGATCATCGGTATAACATATGTTAGCGAAAAAATGAGATTGGAGTTAGACCAACAACCAATGGACATATTGCTAGATGTCACACTGAAAAATGTTTCACCAGGGTTTTTGAGTTTCAATGGCGTCGTTGTGTGTATGGGCAAGTGGTTTTCACAAGTTGGTTTACGACATCTTGATGAAAATAGCATAGACAACATATCCCACATTGGTGATGCACAATGCTACATTTGTTCTTTTATATGTCAGCACTCACTTATTCACTTGCCAAAGGCACAATGTATTTTGGCGGAGGGCACACGCGGATGGGGCTAAGCCAAAGTGGAGTCGATTATTGACTTTGGTACACCCAGAAGTAGACAAAGACAAATTTTGGAAAGCCAGAGCTGAAGTGGACCATCAATGTGGCACAAGAAGATAAATTAGAGGGTGCCACATGGCACTTGTTGATGAGTTGGATGATGACCAATTTGGGGTGACAGTGAGTGTGACTTTGTTGGCCAGTTCAATAGTTAGAGCTGACAGTCCCAAAGGTATGCAATGGCCAAGTTGACGGATAGCCTAACTTCCATGGGCTAAAAGAAGGGTCAATGCTAGTAGTTCCAAAGATACATAATCGTTTAGTTGGTAGTTGGCGTGACTTCAGCAGTTAAGTCTGTAGCTAGGATTGAAGGGCCACAAGGTTACGCACATAGTTTGCATAGCTTCAGATGGCTAGGTCGAAGGTTGGAGCTGACGATTATGAAGTTATGAAGGGGTTTGGATGATAGTTAGTGTGACTTTGGTGATTATGACTATGGTCAACAAAGTGTGTTATGAAGCTATGACATTGACATCAGACAATTTGCATGACATCATGAGGCTTGCTTGGTTGTTCAGGGTGGTGGTTATGATGTCGCGTTGGTGCACCAAGCGGTTAGGCATAACTTCGCAAGGTTAGGCCCGTGATTAAAGAGAAAGGTCATGAAGTTATGCATATGGTTAAGCTAGCGGTTGGCGTGACTTTGGTAGTTAAAATCACATCTAGGATATGAGGGTTCTGAGGTTATGCTGGAAGTCTGCGTAACTTTGCAAAAGGAAGGGTATGCCAAAGACCAATGAAGAGAATCCACGTGGTTGTACTAGATAAAATAAATACAGATACAGATTTCCAGAGATATAATCTCAACAGTCAAGTGTATACAATGAGATTTCAACTGATTTTTTGAATACCAACGGTCACAGTTATGAAACCCAACGACCATATCCAGACTAATGGATCAATTATGGATTGAAGACAACTTGCATTTGGATTTTCTTATGTTTTCTAGATTTTCATTATGTAATCTAGTAGTTGCAACCATTGACATAGGATTAGTTTTTCTTTGTGAAGAGTCATGTTGATTTTAAGCTTGTTTGCATCCTTTCATTTGCATATAAATGAGGATACCAAAATCAATAAGTGCTCTGATAACATGAGATAACATAAGATAAGATAAAATACAAGATGGTCAAGGAGAACATGAACTCTTATATACTATTTTTCAAAATCAATACAAGATAAGTGTTTTCTCTCACTTGTGGTGATAAGTTTTCAATTAGTCCCTTGAATAAATCTATTTCATAGATTGTTTCATTGTGCAAATATTTATGTTATTATAATCTAAAATTAAATTTACAGTTTGAGCATCAAATAAAAGGATTGGTCGTCAAACTTTTCTCTGTTCTATTGGTCTCTCAAAGTAGAGTTAAATTCAGTAGAACTAGCTGTAAACTCATAATTGATTATAATTCATATAGAAGCCCTTGAAATGATGGTCTTGTTTTTAATAACAAGTTATTAAAACTGTCTCTGAGGTTGTATGTAGGATTGAAAATGAATTGACTCTATTTCCTAAGTAGACATAATGCACTGATCTTATGCATTATTGGCATTCATTGTTTAAAGTTTTGGGATATTTCATTCATCATTCATTCATTTTATACATCTTTTATCAAACATTCTTGCAATTAACCAAAGTATTCAAGTTTTTGCAGCATTCAATACCCTATAGTTGTGATATTTACAATCGCATTCATCTCAAGAATTCACTTGCCAACTTGAGAGAATACACAAGTTATATAGATTTCCTATCTGTTATAAAAAGCCTTCAACCAACAGATTTGGTTGAGGTATAGGCCCACCAGCCTTAGTCCTATAGAGAAAGAATTGCAGAGGTTCCAACTTTATGCTTGGTTGAACCTGTCAGTTGGCCAAATCACTTTGGTTTCCCATAATTGGATTGGCAAGTCCATAGGAAATCCAATCTGATGATTTGAGCACCAAAAGATTGACGACTCTACCGAGAATTGTTCACAAGAAATTGTTAAAGGATACTTAGAATCTCTAGTGTTATTTTGTTGAAGATTTGATATTTCAATTTTCCCCATCCGAGTCCCACAACCAATAGATTGGTGACTCTGTTGGGGAGTTATCTGTGAAAGATAGTGTTGAAGTTTACTTAGAAGCTCTGGTGATAATTTTTTGAAGATTGGATTGTTTCATTTTTCCCCATCTAAGTCACCTAACAGATTGGAAACTCCATTGGGGATAAAGATTCTAAAGAACCCCTTAAGAGTTTTTGGTATCAGACTAGTATAGAGCAGTGGGCATTTATTTGATTTGTTGAAGCATTTGATAGTTTTCTGAAGTCCCGATTCTGCATAGATTCTAATTGCTTTGCTTGCCCCATCCGAGTCACACAATACCAACAAATTGGCGACTTTGATAGGGAGTTGTTCGTAAAAACATCATTCATGATTTTTGGTGTTACATTAAAGACTCTACTAGAAGAAAAGAACTTAGAATTATCACAAAATTTTCCTCAAAATTGAGGTGGCAACTCTAATATGATATATGTAGTGTTTTGTTAAGAGAAAAAAGAATAATCCTAGGCACGTATCTATCAAATACATGTGGGGTAGAAGGTCTTTACATGAAGGATCAGATAACCATATTGAATTGGATACACACTCTAGGAGAGGCAAAAAATCCAATCCAAATATGAATTTTTTCGGATCCAAAAAAATTGCAAAGAGAGAAAGGAGACATCAAGATGAAGGTGATGATCCACAATCTAGTCATCACACCAGTGATGAAGATAATAGAAACCCATTCTAGATACAGTTGCAAATGAAAGTAATACCCGACAAGATGATGTCAAAGATGAGAAAAATAACGAAGACGATGAAGAATAAAGTGCTAGGACAGGTGAGGTTTTTCGCAAATTGTCAAATCTAGATCCTGGAGATAAAAGGACAACCAAGGCCCTTAGAAGGAAACCTAATGAGGTATTGGAGATGTTTGGAATAACAAGAGATCAAATTATTACCCCAAAAGGAGATAGGAAAATATTTGAACAGACAAATGAAGAGGGAGATGGAACAAGAAGAAATAATGGTGAAGATAGAGCACCAAAATATAATCCCCCTCATAAAAAAAATGTTGAACAAGTCTTAAACAATGGGTATACCAACCCACTATTTAAGGAAGGTAGAGAAAGAAAGAGGAACAATGATGGACATTGGAGGCAGCCAAATAATGGGAATTAGTACCCTGAAAGTCATATGAATTAAAATTCATGGGAATCAACAAAATAATAATCAAAGAGGTCAAAAATCATAGGAATAACAATTATCAAAATTTGGGGCTAAGGATAAATAATCAAGGTGGCAACTATATGAATGCCAGAACCCTTATAGTGATTGAAAGATATAGGCAACTAGACTTCACTGGTATAATGGGAATTCCCAAATCCTATATCTAATGAATTAAGAAATGCTATCCCAAAGTTTTCAGGAAATGGGTCAGAATCTGCTTAATGACACTGCATAAATTTAAAAAATACTATTGAGGAATTGGAAGAAAATAATGAAGATGTGTTCATGAAGCTTTTTGTTCAATACTTGAAGGAAGATGCAACTGAGTGGTACATAGGATTACTAGATAGATCTATCTCTAGTTGGCAAGATATTGTGGATCAATTCGTGGAGCAGTTTGGAGATCATAATGATACTTCTTTTGCCTAACATGAATTGACCAACATAAAAAAGAACCAGAACAAGTCAGTAATGAAGTTTAATAAAAGGTTTAATAAGGTACTCAAAATAATTCCAAGAGATACCAAACTTGTGGATTCATTCTTGATTGAATTTTATTTAGGTGCCTTCGATAGTAAAACCCACTATGAGATTAGGTCTCATAGACCAACCTCATTGCAGCAAACCTTCAAAACTTCCATAACTATTGAAAATAATAGGAAGGTTGCTGGTAGGGTTTCCAAAAGAGATGATCCCAAGTTATTCAATCCAAAGGCCCCTAGGCATAACAAAGAAGAAGATACAATGGATAAACTGATGAATATGGTAAAGAGTCTCTAGGTCAACAAAGGCAGAGATAATTTTCAATCAAACATGAATGAACGCCCATGTATTAAAAATGAAAGGTACATGCTACAGGATATGCCTTATAACAAAACATGGAAGGATGGGAAACCAATTTCCACGAGGAAGGATGGGGATACTCCTGATCCTTTGAAGAAAGAAAATCATTTTGTAGATAGTGGACCTTGGTGTGCGGGTTATGAATTGCCTCATTCACCTGAACAATGCCTAATAATGTAGAACATTTTGGAAGAGGAAAATCAAATGGATGATGAACAACCTATGGTTAATACTCTATCGGTTGACCCATATTGGGGAGGAGACTATGATGATTCATCAGAGGATGAGTATATGCCTGATGTGAGTGATAGAATAATGAGACAGCAAAATTTTCAGCAGGTGTTTTCAGACGATGAAGAAAGCCCCAAAATTAGAAGATTGGCAGATGAAGAGAAGAGAGCATATACTATAGCAACATTGGAATAGGCTCGTAGAAATTACCATCTAAGAAATAGGATAGTCAACAATGACCAAAGAAAGCCGACTGGGATGTTTGCAAAAGTTACTAACAAAGCAAATGAGATAAAGAAAGGAAAGGAGACCATCCCAAAGAAGTAGGTAAAGTAGATACAATTTCCAAAACTGACTAAGCCTCCTGATAAGCATAGTTCTGGTAAGCAAATCTCTAACTACAATTCTTTTGTCTCAAGCGTTATCACAAGTAAAAAAAATGCTCCCCTAATTGAAATTATGAAATCCCTTGATTACAGAAATGAAACTCTTAAAATACAAGCTGATGTAGGAGTTCCTCAGGAAGATATAAAAGAAAAATAGGATAATGAAGAACCACCAAATATTTATTTAGGAACTACTATGGATAAAAGTACTTCTCAAGTTGATCCATTTTATTTGACTTTATTAAGTAATAATAAACTAGTCAAGAATTGTATGATTGATTCGGGGGTAGTAGTGAACATTATGCCATTTGATGTTATGAAATAATTAGGAATGAAGGTTTATACTACTTATGGTAGATGTTATGCTATGGATAATAGATACGTTCCTTTCGTTGGAATAATGAAAGATGTTGAATTTAAATTTCCTTCTTATCCTGAAATCTTTTATAATATTGATATTACTATGGTTGAAGTGCCTGCTAATTATGGGATGCTTCTATCTAGGCAATGGTCTAATTTAGTAGGTGGAAATGTTCAATTGGATTTATCTTACACTTATATCCCAGTAAATGACAGATATGTTAGAATTGACAAGGAGCCAAGGGCCTCCTATATTATTGAAGGAGTAGATCCAAATCAAATGACATGATTTGCCACATTGACATGAAAAATTTCAAGGTAAGTATTTCTAAAGACGCCATGCAAAATATTGAGCTTATTGAAATACATGCTAGAGAAAATGAGAATATGCTTTAGAAAGTGTATTTTGATGGGTCATGTTGTAAAGATGGAAATGGAGCAGGTGTGGTCTTTATTTCTCCAAAAGGGAAATTGTTTAAGTACTCTTTTTTTGTTATCTTTTGATTGTACTAATAATGTTGCAACGTATGAAGCACTACTACTTGGCCTCAGAATAACAAATAGGCATGGTATTAAGTCTCTTTGTGTTTATGGTGATTCAGATATTATTGTTTCTCAAGTTAGAAATAAATTTGTCACAAAAAATTATAAACTGAAAAGATATAGAATGAGGTTTGGGATTCCATACAATGATTTGATGCTTTTTCTATAAATTGGGTAGATAGATCATAAAATATCCTTGCAGATTTTATGGCTAACTTGGCAATGAAGCACAATGATATTCCTTGTGAAGACATCATACAAGTTGAGATTAAGACCAGACCTGCAGTACCTGACAACATTTACAATTGGTAGATTTTTAAAGATGACAAAGATATTATCAAATTCCTGGCATGTGAGGAACAGTATGAAGACCAGTTTGTAGACTTGAATGCTGATGTTGAGATAGTAGATGGGAATGAAATTTTATTTGGAAAAGATGTGATACAACTTAAAACTAATAAGATCCCAAAAGGGTTGGTGGCTTTAGAAATAATGTTTGACAACAGATATGTAAAAAAGGAAAACAAAGCTACTGACACAATAGTAGAAGAAGTAGATAAGGTAAATTTGGGGGATGAACATACTCCTAAAGAAGTTTTTATTGGCAAAAAGTTGATCCCAAAGGTCAAGGCTGCTATTATAGGATTATTAAGGAAATATAGACATGTATTTTCCTGTTCATATGATGACCTCAAAGCATACAAAGAAGATTTTTTCCAACATGAGATACCTCTCAAACCGGATGCAAAACCCTTTAGGCAAAGACAAAGACCAATAAATCCAAATTTGGCTCCTAAGATGAAAGAAGAATTGGTCAAAATGAGGGATGTTGGCATAATAAAACCAATTAGACATTCCACATGGGTTTCAAATTTAGTACATATCAGGAAGAAGAATGGAGACATTAGGCTTTGTGTAGACTTTAGGAAATTGAATGCGTCTTCACTTAAAGACAACTATGTGTTGCCAAATATGGAAACATTATTGTAGAAAGTGACAGGGAATGAATTACTATCCATGATGAATAGTTTCTTTGGGTACAACCAGGTGAAGGTCAAAGAGGAGGAACAATACAATATGGCATTCACTACACCATGGGGAACCTATGTTTATGCTAGGATGCCTTTTGGACTCACCAATGCAGGGGATACTTTCTACAGAGCCATGGATGTATCTTTTGAAGATTTTATTGATTTTATCTTGGTGGTTTACCAAGATGATCTTACTGCCTATTCTAAAAAGGAAGAAGACCATTCTAAGCATTTGGAGCAAATTTTTAAAAGAGCCCTTGAGAATGGAATATCTCTAAATCCCAAGAAGTGCCATTTTGGAGTAACTGAAGGGAAGCTCTTGGGACATATTGTATCTAAGGAAGGAGTAATAATAGACCCGGACAAAATATCAGCTATTGACAGAATTAAAGTTCCCAAGATAGTAAAGGTCATTTAGTCATTTTTTGGGCAGATAAATTTTGTAAGAAGATTTGTGTCAAATTTCTCAGAGATTGTCAAGCTTATTGCCAGGATGCTAAAGAAAGGCACAGAGCTTGTATGGACAACTAAAGCATTGGAATCATTTGCAAATATTAAAAGGGCAATTAAAGAGGCTCCTATCCCTAAATCACCCAACTTATCAAAACCATTTCAATTATTTTCATTTCCTTCATATCACACTTTTTTTGTTGTTGTTTTGTTACAAAAGAATGATGGAGGCTATGACCAACCAATAACATTTTTTAGTAAAACTCTTCAAGCAGCAAAATTGAATTAAGATATAAATGAGAAACATGCCTATACCATGGTGAAAGTGGTAAAATCCTTTAGGTCATATTTGGTAGGAGAAAAAAAATAGCTTATGTTCCTAATGCAACAACCAAAGACATTTTGGCAATCTGAAATCACAGGCAAAAGATGTAGATGGGTGAATCATGTCCAAGAATTTAATATAGAGATTCAGATTACTAAATTAGTTAGAGGACATGGATTAGCCAAACTCATGGTAGAATCAAATTTGGATGCAATTCAAGTTAATCAGATGAATTTAGAACAATCAGTAGTAGGTATTGAGCATTGTCCTTGGTATACTAATGTAGTCTATTTATTAAGGCATATGAAATGTCAAGAGGTCTTAAATGATAATTAGAAAAGAACTATAAATTGCAAGCATCTAGATATGTTTTGATACAAGGTGATCTATATTGGAAAAATAGAGATGGAATCCTCTTGTTCTGTCTAGATGAGTATCAAAAAAATTTGGTACTAAAGGAGTTACATGATGGAGTATGTGGTGGTCACTTTTCATCAAGGACTACTGGTCACAAAATATTAACTGTTGGATATTATTGGCCATGTTTGTTTAAAGATTGTTATGCGTATTTCCAAGAATGTGAAGCTTGCCAGAAATTTTCAAGAAAACTCAAATATGATGGTGTATTGCCTTTCAAACCTTTATCCACTGAGGAACCATTTTAGATGTGGGGTATAGACTTCATTGGCAAGATTGTTGATACTTCGAGTGGAGGACATAAATGGATTTTGATTGCTACTAATTACTTTACCAAATGGGTTGAAGTTGTACCCACAAGACAAGCAACAAGAAAAGTATTGATAAAATTTCTGACTGAGAATATATTAACGAGATTTGGTGTTCCATACAAGATTGTTTGTGACAATGCCATGTGTTTTAGTTTAGAAGAGTTCTCTGATTTTTGTAGCAAGTATGGTATTGACCCATCTTATTCTTCCCCTTACCATCCTCAAGGAAATGGTCAGGCGGAGTCAAGTAAAAAAAAACATAATGAAGATCATCAAAAGGATGTTAGGTAATAATAAAAGAGCATGGGATTCAAAATTGACTCTTGTACTCTAGGCGGACATGATTACAATCAAGAAATCAATAGGATATGCACCTTATGAATTAGTTTATGGGAAGCAAGCCAAGTCACCACTAAATAATCTTCTACTAGTATCCAAATTTGTCAAGGAAGGACAGTTAGAGGATATTAATTTCATGGAAGACAGGATGAATTAACTTGTAGAAGTGCATGAGATGAGAAGACATGCCCAAAAGATGAACTTCAAGTAGTAGCAGAAGGTCAAAACTCTATATGATAAAAGGACCAGAGAGAGAAAATTTCAAGAAGTAGATCGGGTACTAAAATGGAAAACAAAGAATCAAGAGAAGGGAAAGCATAGGAAATTTGATGCTTATGGTTAGGTCCTTTCATCATCACTGGAAAAGGAGGTGAGAACTCTTACTTTTTGTAGGATACATGAGGCTACTTTCAGGAACTCTCGGTACAGGTTAGTATTTGAAAACATTTTTCTCTTAAGGATGTTAAGGAAATATCTTACCCAATGTAAATCATGTATTATGTTTTTCTTTTTCCTTTTCCTTTTTGTATTTTATGTCATGGTCTTGTTTCCCAGAGAAATATGGAATCTCACTATGCTCGTTAAGAGCATACATCCCCACAAAGAGCCATTGTTGACACAATGAATTCTTGAGGAATGTTTTTTCAATTTTATCATAAGAATAGTTAATACTGGTTGTGTGTGTCATTTGTAATAGGGCCATCACACATGTACACTCAAGAATCCCAAAATCCAATTCTCCATTGGGAAGCTCCAAGTTTATAGATCGGGTTCAATCTCATAGAAATAGGAACATCAATAGAAGTAAAAAGTTAGATGTATTTGCAAAAGGTACGAAGTTCAACATAGCCTACCATGATGAGATCGTCAACATAACATATGTTAGTGGCAAAGAGAGATTGGAGTTAGACCAAAGATCAATGGACATATTGCTATATGTCACACTAAGGATGTTTCACCAGGGTTTCTAAGTTTCAATGGCATCATTGTGTGTATGGGCAAGCGGTTTCAACGAGTTGGTTTATGACATCTTGATGCAAATAGCACAGACAACATATCCCATATTGGTGATGCGTAGTGCTACATTTTTTCTTTTATATGTTAGTGCTCACTTATTCACTTACCAAAGGCAAAACGCCTTTTGGCAGAGGGCACACGTCCACAGGGCTAAGCCAATGTGGAGCCGATTATTGACTTTGATGCACCTAGAACCAGACAAAGACAAATTTTGGAAGTCGGAGCTGAAGTTGTCTGTCGATGTGGTACAAGAAGAAAAATTAGAGGGTGTTACGTGGCACTTTCTTATGAGTTGGCTGATGACTAGTTTGGGGTGATGGTGTGTGTGACTTTGTTGGTCAATTCGACTGTTAGACCTGGAGGTCCCGAAGGTACGCAATAGTTAGGTTGACGGTCATTGTAACTTTAGCGGGCTAAAAGGAGGGTTGATGCTAGCAGTTCTAAAGATATGAAATGGTTTAGCTGGTGGTTGGCGTGACTTCAACGGTTAAGTCTACAGCTAGGATTGAAGGGTACAAGGTTACACATGTAGTTTGCGTAGCTTTGGGTGGATAGGTCAAAAGGTTGGAGCTAACGGTTATGAAGGGTTTTCGCTGACAGTTATCATGACTTTGGTAGTTATGTTAGCAGTCTGGGATGAAGGTCATGAAGTTACAAAGGGGTTTGGCTGATAGTTGGCATGACTTTGCGAGTTATGACTACGGTCAATAGAGTGCATTCTGAAGCCACGACATTGACATCAGGCAGTTTGTGAGACATTGTGAGGCTTGCTTGATTGTTTAGGGTGGTGGTTAAGATATCATGTTGGTGCACCAAGAGGTCAGGCATAACTTTGTAAGGTTAGGCCCACGATTAAAGAGCAAGGTTGCAAAGTTACGCACATGGTTAAGCTAGCAGTTGGTGTGACTTTGACAGTTAAAATTATAGCTAGGATATGGGGGTTCTGAGGTTACACTGGCAGTTTGCGTAACTTTGCAAGAGGAAGGGTATGCCAAAGACCAATGAAGAGAATCCACATGGTTGTACCAGATAAAATAAATATAAATACATATTCTTAGGGATATAATCTCAGCAGTCAAGTATATACAACAAGATTTCAACTAATTTTTTAAATGCCAACGATCACTATTATGAAACCCAACAACCATTTGTAGACTAATGGAGCAATTATGGATTGAAGATAGCTTGCATTTGGTTTTGCTTATATTTTCTAGATTTTCATTATGTAATCTGGAAGTTGCAGTCGTTGACATAGGAAATAGTTTTTCTTTATGAAAATTCATGTTGATTTTAAGCTTGTTTGCATCTTTTCATTTGCATATAAATGAGGATACCAAAATCAACAAGGGCTTCAATAACATGAGATAACATAAGATAACATAAGATAAGATAGAATATACGAAGATCAAGGACTACAACATGAACTCTTATGTACTATTTTTCAAAATCAATACAAGATAAGTGTTTTCTCTTAGTTGTAATAAGTTTTCAATTCTTTTCAATTAGTCCCTTGGATAAATCTATTTCATAGATTGTTTCATTGTGAAAATTCTTATGTTATTATAATTTGAAATTAAATTTACAGTTTGAGCATCAAATAAAAGGATTGGTTGTCAAACTTTTATCTATTCTATTGGTCTCGCAAAGTAGATTTAAATTCAGTAGAACTGGTTGTAAACTCATATTTTGATTATAATTCATATAGAAGCCCTTGAAATGATGGTCTTGTTTTTAATAACAAGTTATTAAAACTGTCTCTAAGGTTGTATGTAGGATTGAAAGTGAATTGACTCTATTGTCTAAGTATAAGTAAGGCACTGATCTTATCAATTATTGGATATAGTCATTTGGTTCATTGTTTAAATTTTTGGGATATTCTATTCAACATTCATTCATTTTATACATATTTTATCAAACATTCTTGAAAATAGCCAAAGTATTCAAGTTTTTGTACCATTCAATACCCTATAGTTGTGATATTTACAATCACATTCATCTCAATAATTCACTTTCCAAATTAAGAGAATACCCAAGTTCTATAGATTTTCTATCTGCTATAAAAAGCCTTCAACCAATAGATTTGGTTGAGGTATAGGCCTACCAGCCTTGGTCCTGTAGAGCCAAAATTGTAGAGGTTCCAACTTTATGCTTGGTTGCACCTGTCAATTGGCCAAATCACTTTGGTTTACCATCATTGGATTGGCAAGTCCATAGGAAATCCTTTCTGTTGATTTGAGCACCAATAGAACCCTGGAAGGTTCTTGTTAGAAATAACATAGCTAGAGCCAACCCTATTAATACCTCTTCATGGAAAGGGCTACACATAAATGATTTATCATCTGGTAGGTTTTCAATTAAAGTGGAAGGCTCCAATGTCTTTAAGTCCATTTGGAAAAGTTGGGAACGTGTTAGGAAACTGTTAACTAATAACAAAGTCAATGCTTAAGGCAATAATATTTGTGGTGAGAAATAAATTTGGTGGAACCTCAAACATGAGGAGAAACCCCTGACTCTTATGCAAGGATGCTTTGCTAGGGCTTGGGCCAGAAAGTGCATCAAACAATTCTCTAATTTCATACAGGATGGAAACATTATAAGTTGGCAGGAGTTGAGACTTAAATTTGATGTCACTCAGATCCATTGGAGAACCTATTCTATGTTGAGAGAGGCTTGTCACATACTAGGTCTTCTGAGAGAATGTGAACTTAAGGATGACAAGATATCTAGCCTAAAATGGATTGATGGTACCCTACCGCCTAACACCAAAGCTAAATGCATTTATAGATTCCTCACTAACAACCATGATATCTTTGTCCACCTCAGATCCCGTTGGAACTTGAGCCTAGAACCTTCAAATTGGAGTAAAATTCTTCCATCCTTTTGGTATATACTTGTTGGGCCTAAAATATCATTCTTTATTTGGCGCTTCTTTCTACACAAATTGCTAATCAAAAAGCATAATGGAGATGTAAATATTTGTTCTTTTTGTAAATCTTTTGAAATGGTGCATCACATATTCTTTGAGTGCTCTTTTTCCAAAGAGGTATGGGGTTTATTTGGTCTATATCTTCACCATAACTTCAACATTGTGCACATTATTTCTAGAAAATTCCTGGGCCTTAGAAATAGTAGCAACTTATTTTGTTCTATACCAACTATTGAAATCTTATGGTTAATCTAGAAATTACATAATGAAGACATTTTTGTTGGTAGATTTAGATTCCGTACTGGGTCTCTTCGGAGACTCATATATCATAATGTTTTAATGCAGGTTACCTTAATCGTGAAGGTCAACGAAAAGAAGTTTGTTGATTTATTGAATGAGGGTGTTGTTCAATTACTCAAAAAAGGACATTGCATATGGTTACACTACAGATCAAAACCCTTCTAAAAGTGATTCCTTTGATCATGCATTGAATTAAATCAAAAATTAGTTGAATGATATGTTGGAGAAAGCAAGGGTAGAAAGATTCATTCCTATTCAGGTTCTTCCTATAGCAGATGTCCCTCCACTAGCAGCCTCGCAATAGCCTAGGCCTCCTGTTCGGGCTCATCCATGCAATATCCACATTTAGAATGATAAAATCCTCAAATGGACAAAAGGGCCCAGTGGTTAGACAACCTAGGTAGATATCAAGAATAATGTAGTTTGATCATGTGGTAGGATTTTCATTATGTTACTTGACATAGTATGTGTAGACACCTAAATCTGATTACATAAATTTGTAATAACATTTAGCTCTCTCCTAGGGATTTATTAATTAAATATTTAATTAACTTATTTCATCCCACCAGTCCATTGATCTAATTAATTAACTACAACTTAATTATTTATCAAATGACAACCCATAGTCAGATAATTAATTAAATCCTCCTTCCTCTATTAATCTAAATGAATGAAATTTTCCTATTTAAATTAATTACCAAATTCCCCTTTCCCCTCTTGATTAAATAAATCATTTTTAATCAATTTGAGCACATGGATCCTAAATTTAACCCCCAACCTAACCTCATCCAACTACCTAACTCATATTTCTAACTCAACCCAACCCATTCACACATAGTAACCTCTCTTAATTGGTTAATTAACATTGATTAACTAATTATCTCTTCCACTCATTCTCTCTCCTCCCATCACATCCTCCTAATTCTCTCAGTTTCCCTCTAATCCAAGCCTAATCACCCACTAAACACTTGCACAATCTTAATAATAAAGATTAAGAAATCCTAACCCACTCCAAAGTCAACCTCATGTCTTGTCAACTCCAATCCCAATCTCTATCCAACTTGTCAACCTTAAATGCTTTTACATCCTCAACCACATTCTTACATATTTGTCCCCCATTCTCACTTCCCAAAATGGTCACATTCCTCCAAACTTGACCTTTGGAGTATGAGACAAGATTTTCCTTTATGGCATATCTTCCCAACCCCCCATGTCCTCTCAACTCTCTCCATGTGCTTTCCCTCAAATGCATCCTAGCCACTCCTAAGCCTTCAATCCTAGCCCTCCATTTAACCTCTCTTTGCCTATAAATTGACCCTTCATTCCTTCACAAATCATCCACCATTTGAAGAAAAGTTATCATGTCCTTTTGAGAGACAAAAACCATAATCATACCCTCATAATGCCAAAATACTCACTCATCATTTGAATCTTGAGCAAGTATCATTGAGCACACATCCTAAGCATTGGACAAATCTCTACATCAAGAAGGCTCTTTTGGGTGCTCTTGGTTTTCACTCTCTTACTTATTTTCTTTCTTTGTCTTCTCATATATGTTGTTTTGGGTTTATTGGTTTAATATCTTAGTTCACTATTGCATTCCTAGTTAGACTAATATTTTCATTACATACAATATGTATCTAGGATCTGATTAGATATACTCACTCTCAAGTGTTTTTTTTTAATATAATCTTGATGTAACTGAACTTATGTATGGCACACCATGTGAACTCTCGTATGATACATACATGATGTAAACATTATTTTTTGACTATACTCGATAGAAAAAAAATCTTTGAAGTAAATAAAAGGTGTAGTGAAAGACATAAAGGAAGTATTTCATTCCATATTAGTTTAGTTTCCAATCATCTTCTAATGCTAATAATATTGTTAAAGTAGCTAGAAATTTTCAAATGGACAAATGATACTTTAAAGGTCCAGTTTGACCCAAAGGATTATGTTAAGAACACTTTGTTCTTATGGCCCTCATAGCACCACATTCCACATTTAGAAGATTTTTGGGAAGATTGTGCTAATGAGTTTGAACTAAGGAAAAGAGATTGGTTGAGGTTAAGTTTAAAGAAAATAAAATATTATTGCCTCCTGATGGATGTGATTGATGTTACAGGTGATGAGTTGGATGCGGTTGATCCCATGTGTACCACACGTGTGAGCCTGGACCTTGGATTCCATTGACTAGAGTGCTTCTAAGGAGTATAATATAGATAGAAGAGAAACTAGAGTGATAAAGAGGACCCAAATGTGGGTTGCTAAAAATAAAGGGGACAACAAGAAATTTTCATCTAATAAGAGCCAACAAACCCCAAGAAAGAGAAGCTTAGTTACCTCCACTTAGTCTCCTACTATTCATGTTGCATAGGCATCATTATCAACTAGTCCAACTAGAGGTGGGAATGGACAACCCTTGAAGGAAAATACAAGTCTTAAACCTACGTGTGCGGAGGGATCAATCCCCAATGGTGGAACTGAAGAAACAAATGAATAATATGGGGATGGTGATCAAGAAAGGAATTAGGAGCCACAAAAATCAAAATATGACGATAAAGGAAAAATAATGGCTCAAGATGTACAACAATAAGACACAATAAGTAGTAAGGCTAAATCTCCATCTCCCTTTTTTGTTCAAAATATTAATAAAACACCCCCGGTCAAAAGGACTTTGTTTCTCTCCCCTGATGTAATGCAAAGTGCATCTCAAGTGTTATCCTCTAACTCATGGCTTTAAACTACCTTATCCAATAAAAGGAGAAGGGAAGCCTATAAATAACCACCTAAGGACTCTATTGAACATATTTTGCAATCTCCTCCACCTCCTGAGAATAAAACCACTTCCTTCTTGGTTGACAGTCAACAATTGGATCTCTGTTTCCTTGAGATTGCTCATACACATACTCAGAAAGATCTCGGTCAAGCCAACCTTGTTGATTTCAATATCACACGGATAGACTTAGGACCCCTAGCATAGATGCATAGATGCATATTTGCATAACTGGCAGATCGCAACCAATAGGGTCATGGAAATGGCCAAGAAGACTTAGCTTGACAAAGATAGCTTATAGGCCATGGTTGAAACATTATTTGAATATTTAAGATCTTTGTTGGGCCCACTATCAATATAGTCACAATCCACCAATGCTCCTCCCAAATTCATACATCCAAAATCTGATGAAAATAAAGAGTTAATTGCATAGTTGTAGTCATATAACTAGTTTGGCAAGAGCACTCGGGAGTGGAATGTAGACTTGAAAACTAGGGGCTTTCCATTTATTGATAATTTGAGTAGGTCTTTGTGATGAATTAGTAGTGACAAGGAATTATGTGTCATTTGAGATCGGGGTTTCAAAGATGGAAGGCATAGCACACAAAGATACAATAAGACTACTACAAGAGATCATTGATATGGGGCCCAATGTTGTTGTGACCAAAGGCATACTATCTTTAGAAGATGCTCCTCTTAAGACATGGATCTACAACCTTAGCTTTAAGTGGGAATGTATATAGAAGAGTGTGGTCAATTTGAAAAAATTAATTGAAATAGTAAAATATATGATCACTCAAGTAATGTAGGATTTTGAAGACATAGGTTGTGAATTGACAAGGAAAGACAATTTAGGGGTAGTTATTGATGATGAGTTAAAAATAGAGTACCAAGAAAATATTCATACTATAGCCCATCTTTCACTTTTCCACAAAGAAAAATACAAGGAGTTGGCCTATATAGATGTCATATTGATGTGGTGTGTCAACCATCACTAGACCTTCCTTGCCAAAGCCAAATAAATTAAGGAGAAAAAGATATTATGGTTTGTTGTTATTAAAGCTTTGCGGGCATACAAATAGTAATAGACCACTTAGAAACCACTAGCAATAGTTTAGGAGAAGCTAAAAAGACCTCATAAGATTCTTTTTTTGGTTTTTATCTTTTCTTAGGTGATACTTGTTATTTTAGGTTGTCTCTAAGAGAATTATTTATTTTTAATATAGATTATTTTAAGAGAATCGATTTTATGTAGCTGAAGGGAATTATTGAAGGACTTAAATATGTGAAATGTAAACATGACAAGGGATCAACAATTTTAGAACCCCCTTATACTTTGACATATGAGTGAGACTCGATTTTGATATTACAAGTCAAATTCCAATTTGAATGAAATTACCGGTGACAAAGTTCTTAGGATATCTTTGTGTATCTAGTGTATTCCTATATGTGTTTGAAACTTTTCTTTCTAGAATTCTTTTTAGTTCAAGGGTTTATATGGGTGTTTATTGTACTTTGTGATTGGTATCTTGCAACTCTTTTTAAGTTAAATATGGAATAAGTCTTTTATTTATGAATGAAATATCTTTTCAGAAGAAGTTATCTATGTAATAAATATCGATCTTTGAGTCAGCATGTGAATGTAAAAGATTTTATCTTTGCAACGACTTCATGGTGATGGGTAATTATTAGTTCATTTACTATTTGTGCATTAAAATAATACATCTTCACATTATTTTATCCACAAACCCAAAATTATACCAAGAAAAGGGATATGTACCTTCATATTAAAATGCAGAGAGAAGCTGTTAATAAATTCTCTCAATTGTTGTTTAATTGTTGGTCTTAGTGAGGGTGTTAGAGTCTGAATTTGATTAAATTTGTGAAAAGGCCAATTTGTTAACCAAAAAAGGTCGAAAAAATCATTACGACCAAGTTGAAGTTTTGTCCCTTCCAAAGTGTACCCCTAAGCCATTTGAATTCATTTCTCGAATTAGTTTTTCCCTCTTTAAGTATGTGGGGATACAAAGTTGGAGTCCTTAAAATAAAAATTGACATACCAACAAGTAATTCTCTAGTTTCTATTTTTGAAAAATAGCATATCATTATTTATTGTAAGTACCAAACTTGTTCTTGGCATCATCTAGTTTCCTACTAAAGCAAGCAATTGGCTTTCCCTCTTGAGTCAAAACACCGCCAATGACTAGTGTAAAAGAATCACAATCAATTTAGTAAAAAAAATATCAAACTCTCCTAAGACAGGTATAGGGCCTCTAGTCATCTTCTTTTTAACTTGTTCAAAACTTCTTTCAACTGCTTGTGTTCAAATAAGTAGACTTTCCTTTTAGTGCAATCAATCAAGGGAGTACTTATTACACTGAAATTTATAATTAACCTATTATAAAAGTTTAGTAACCCATGAAAACCTCTTATTTTTATAATACTTCGAGGGATATACCATTCAAGTATAGTCTTAACCTTTTTGGGATCCATGCTTACTTCTACAAAAATTAAATTTTCAAGGAAATTCAAATTGTCTCTACCAAACTCACTTTTTTCAAGATTTATAAACCACCACTCCATTTTAAGTGTATCAAAAATTATTTCAAGGTGTTTCAAATGTTCATCCATGCCCTTACTAATAATATCGTCAAAATAGATTATAACAAATTTGCCAATGTAAGATCTAAATACTTGGTTTATGGTGCACATAAAAATGGCAGAGGCATTAAACATTCCAAAAGGCATCATCAACCATTCATATTAACCATCCTTGACCTTGAATGTTGTCTTCCATTGATCTACTCCTTGGATTCAAATCTGATGGTAACCATTTCTCAAATTACTATTGAAAAGAATCTTAGCACCTACCAAACGATCTAACATGTCAAATATGGTCTAACTGATATGGACAAAGCTCTAATAAAAAAATTTATTTAACCTTAACCTTTATCTCTCTCTAATTTTTCCTTTCTCCAACACCTTTTCATCTTACTATTAAAATAAAAAATTTGACTATCTTTTTGTCTAACAACTTTATATATGCACCCAAACTTTGACCAACAACTCCATGAAATTGAAGACCAATTGTAGAAAAATAAAATTCCTTCCTTTCTATTTTGAAACTGTCAAGAAAGAAAAAAATACACTCGAGACTACACTTTCCACATTTATCTATAAACTGAATGATAAAAGAATGTTAAAAAGACTAAAATGAGTACTGTAAATAATATTTCAGGTAAACATTTATAAATTTGTTTTCTCTTTATATGACAACAACTTTTACATACTTCTAATAATATTGTTGCATTTTTGACAAGTGACTGGCGTTTTAAAATTACAAATGCATTCTCTAATTCTTTCCATGCATTCTGCATACAATTACAAATTTGACAACTACAACCCACTTGAAGAGAAAACTGCACATTGTTTCAAATGTGATGAAAATGTCACTTACACATACTCCATGCATCTCAAAACTATCCTCATAAATGACAACTAGTAGACAATATATTATTTTAAAGAAAAAAAATGTTGTTCAACAATTGATTCCTTCCCTTAAAAACATAAGTTATCAAGCCTATCTTGAAGAAATATTCGCAATTATATTCATGTCGTGGGACTTTGCAATGAGAGGTGGTTTTACTCTTGATCAAAATAACATTATTACTCGTGTTGTTGCACTCGATGAATGAACAAAATATCTTGTGAAACAAGTAAAAAAATTTCTCTTCCAATGGAGTGTTATCTATAAAATCTTGTTATTCATAAGCTTCACTAAAAAACCAAATAAGTTTCATCAACTAATGATGATACAAAATTTGTAGGGACCAGATCAAGCTTTAACGAGACAATATTGTGTAGATTTGACTGAACAAAAAATAGCTTCCTATATTTGAAAATATGTTTTGCACACATCGACATTCTAATTTATGGCCTTATTATAAAGACAAGTATAGCTATATGCTTTGTTTTGAATGCTTTTAAACTCATTAAACATGTTTAAACCACCTATTTTACATAATACTTAGATGTTTCTTTTTGTATTTTTCTAATTACATTTATACTTAATATTCTCTATTTTAAACATTCTATGTTGTTTACTATTTCCCTTTCTGTAATACTTGAAATATTTTAATGTATTTTTCCATAATTGTATAATTGCCTTCTATATTTGTTGACAATGACATAATGTACAACCATGGATAACTAGTTTTAACTGCAAAATGCTAAACTCATATTCACTAACACACACACTACTTCTATTACAAACATTTTATTTTTCATATATTCCATTCAATAACTTCTACATCCATTGCAATCTTTTCAACCTACTGCATTTAAAAAAAAAATATTAAAACATACAAATTTATTTCCATGTCAGTTGTCTTCTACTTTCATATTATAATGATTTTGAGTACGCTTCAATCATCTATGCCTACAAACTTTGTAACTACGCCTTCTTCAAGTCAAATCCACCTATAACTATGTATTCACTTACTTTTAATTCAATAGACTACATAATATAAATTAGCCAAGACATATTTGACAATTAAGATTGGATGTTTTTGGCATTTCTAGATATCTGCCAATGTTGCTTTTCTCTAAATATTTATACTGAAAAAGGAAAAATTCTACAATTTCTATTTGACTTTGGCATCTACAGTATTTTATGCTACAATATATGTTTCCTATTCCCTTAATTTTCACCTTTTTCTTTATGAAAACTTTTGAAATTTCAGCTATATAAGCTAAACTTTTTATTGCTTATGCCTTCTAAAAAAATAACTGTTCAAGAAGGTTTACAACATTGTCCACTTTCATTGGATATTTCTAGAGGTTTCTTGAAGGGTTTGTTTATCTCCGTCTTTCTTTACCTCTCGAAGCTACGATTTCAATTTTTGTTTCTTGGCTTTCTCTTCACACATTATGAGCTATTAACACTTTTGTGGCTTCAATCAACCTCTCTATAAATACATTATCGAAAGAATAGTTTCAATAATTTTATCATGGAAAATTGAAATGGTTGTTGGGTCTCCTTGTCCATTGTTCATAGGTTCAATTGACATTTGACCACTTCTTTCTCCTATCTCATGTACATTCCTAACTAGGAAAGCTAAAACTATCCTATAACTATGCATTGACTTACTTTTATTTCTAATTTCATTATTGACATGTCTTTTTACACATATCAATTTTCTCAGACTTTACAAGCCTTAATCAGGTTGTTCATAGAAGCATTTCACATATAATAGTTTGAATCTCTTTGTCATCATAGGCTAAAATGGATGTCATTTCTCCTACTATATATTTTGGAGGTGAAATTTCCATTTCAGACTGCCCTTTCTCCTTTCCCTTATGCACTTGTAAATAAGAATCCTTAAACTATGATTTGGATGGCATTCAGAACAAATAGGTTTAACAACTACATCATTCATACGTGAAATGCAAAAGATTTTTGTAGAAATTCAGTAGGTTTTTTTTAAATACTTAAAATTTTCAATATGTTTTTCTCTACAATAATTACTATGTAATTGTTGCTCTCTACGACCATTCAAAAGTTTGAAGCAAGCTTTTCTTACCCTATGATCTATTGCGAATACAATGTTTGACTTCTGTTATTTATTTCTCTACATTGTTCTTAGACTTTTACAATTTTCCAAACTATACAATCACTAATCATGCTATCTATAGGTATATTCAGAAGACAATGGTTTGGAAGCCACTACTATCAAAAGCTAAATGGCTCTTGTTTTCTCATCTCTATTATAGTTGAGGTTTCTCCTTGTCCATTATTCACACGTCAAATTTCCATTTATAGCTAAGCAGAGAAGCTTTAACTATCATATAACTATGGAGTCGCTTTTATTTTTGTTATTGTTCTTTTCTTTTTTTACATATTTGTAATATATCACACTTTTCAATTTTTAATCATGATCTTTACAGAAACATTCTGCAAAAAATAGTAAACTATGATTTCAATGGCACTTGGAATAAATAGGTTTAAGAACTATGGCATTCATAACTAAATTCCATAATTTTTAGCAAAAATTATGTGGTTTTTTTCAAATGTTAAAGTTTATCAATATCTTTTGTTGTGCAACAATTTCCTTGCATTTCTTGCTTCCTCGGACTATTCAAAGATTTCTAAGATGACCAATCTTACAACTCCTCTTTTATATTTCTTCTCGTCAAAGATTAACCTATCATATTTTAAGTGACATCTGTAAGGAATGGGTTTAATGTCTACGATATTTACAACTAAAATGGAAAATCTTTTGCACACCTATGCAAAAGCCACACGAAAGTATACTATTGCAAATCCATTGAAGTGCTCTAGTGCTAAATTACTTTTATCTATTTTGTAACCCTCCAAGTATGTTGTGTACTTTACAAATTTTAGCATATTTTAGATATCAAAAAAATGTTGTTTATTAGAATTTCTATTAGCTACGAAAGAAAGTAACTATGATGGGGAAAAATTTCTACATTCTGACACTTTACAACTTTGAATCATTATGTTTATAGGCACGATACAAAAGAATAGTTTAATGTAATGCACAATCAAAAGTGAAATACTTATTATCTTTGGCTCTCTATTTCACATGCGTAAAATTGCTAACTATCACATTTAAATACCTCTCTACAACAATTTTTTTTAAGATCTATGGTATTCAAAGAAAGTATAAGGAAAACATTATTATTATAAGGAAAACATTATTATTGTGTTTCTCCTTTTTAGGTTTGTTTTAATATCTCCTCTTTATGCAGTGTCGAAATATTTAGTTTCGTGAATGTCATTTGTTCGCAGTCTATTGGTCCTCTACCAAAAAGAAATGTTTCTACTGACTGGTGGGGATGCTCAGTTAGCCCGATCTCTTAGTTCTCATGTTTTGCAATCAAACACAAAATATACAAGGTTTGAATCTGATTTTGAAATGCATACGCTCTCAACAAAAAAGACTACATAAGTATAAAAATGAGTCTTATTGTTTACCTTGTGCTTTATTTTAATGAAATCATGGATTACATGTAAACATTTGATCCTCAATTTCAATAAACAATTATATTCAATGCACATTATTTTATTTGGAAGCAATAGTTGGAACGACTCTTAGTGTTTACCTCTTCCTTTATTTTAATCAAATAGTTGTTTAAAAGTCAACATGTCAACCTCTACTTGATTAAACACTTCTCTACTTTGTGCCACATTTTTTACGAGAGCAATATTTCTCAGTTTAATGTTGTGGACAAATATACATAAAATCCTCTATTTCATTCGACAACTATGTACTTTGCACCTCATTTGTTTGGAAACTAATTATTCTCATTTCTATGTTATGGGAAACAATATATAAATGAATTGCAAAGAATGATATCACAATTTATGAAAATAATGTTAATGATAAATTAAAATATTAATATAACCTTTTAGTAATCAAGTTTTTTTTTTTTTTTGGTATTTACATATTCCATAAATTATGACCTTTTACTTTATCATTTATAAATAATAGATATCATTAGCACTCAATGTGATTTTCATTCAACTAAAGTATAAAGTATTCTATCATTTAAATACTTTACATAATGTCTTCCCCTTTTACTTTAACAACATTCTATTCACTATTTAAATTATTCACATAAATATTGTGTTCTTATTTCTCTTTATTATTATTTAAAATCGCTTCACATTTCCACAAATACAATTCAAAATGATTCGTGTACACCAACAATATAATTTTATACGTTGCCAATATATAATATGCTCTATTGTAAAAAGGTATGATGTTCTAAAGTTCACTATGCATACATAGATATTTAAATAATTCATGTATACTTTTAAAATGCATTCCTGCATCTTTAAAATATAACTTGCTCTAACTTAAAAATCTATGCTATTCAATTATTCACTGTGTAATACCCCAAAAATGAGCTATAAGTTCATTAATCTCCCACATCTTCAATTCGAATGAAATCGACATCAAAGTCCTAACCTAAGGCACATCTAAACATCATCGAATCATAATTGATTATCTTAAATTCTGCATCGGGGAATATTCTTAGTAATATTCTTAATTATCATAATTATCTTTAATTTTATAATTATTTGGCAATAAATCACATTTATCCTAAAAATTTGATTAATTAAATATTTTGCATATTTAATTAATTAGATAATCAAATTTGCCACTTAATTATTTAATTAAATTTAATTCTATCTATTATTAATTGTATTATTTAATTTTGACAATAAATCAAAATTCCTATCTTTAATTGATTAAATTCTTATTTAATTAATTAAAGCATGTTGTCATTATTTAATAATATAATTTTTAATAAAAATTTGGTAAAATATTTAATTAACCCATAAATTAATTATTTTATTTCAAAAATCAGTTGAGTTGAGGATAAATCACTTTATTTATTTATTTAATTCTTAATTATTATGCATATTCAAAAGAAACAGTTAAACTCCAAATCAGAAAATCAATGCAAGTTATTGACTTTTTGGAACTCAACATCCTTTTGGAGTTCAAAAAGCTGATCTAAACTCTAATTTGAGTTAAAAAGCTATTTTTGCATGATTTTGAGAATTAACTATCTTTCATGATCAGATAACTCAAAAATCAAGATGAGTTAATTTGAGTGATTTATGGCTTTTCCCATGCACCTCCAAAGCCCTAGATTTCTATAAATTAAAGGCTTCAACTCTTCATATCTCATCTCATATTTTGCACAATCACGCTGGAGAATTGGAATTGAAGAATCAAAGCTCTTGCGAATCGACATCTTTGTGAGATCAATCTTTATTTTTTTGCATTCATTTAGATTCATATTTCATATCATTTCTAGATTAGCATAGCATATCAGTTTTCAATAGCATAAATTCATATCAAATTTTTATCATTCTTATTGCATAGAAAAATCCAAAAAAATAGAATAATTGCATTCAATCTCATATCTAGATCAATTGCATTCAAATCCTTCATTTAGGTGTCGTCTAGGTCACTGATCTCGATAATAATCTGAGAACATTAATCTCGCACCTACTAGAAGGTAGTAAATCGCTTGGTTAGATTAGATTTCAATTTTGCACGATTTTGATTTTTGCTAACCTCTAATGTTTTACTAAGTGTTGTGTCTACAGATCAGGTATAATTTTTACACACACATTTCTGGCGCCCACCGTGGGGCAACCCACTTTTGCATGCTGGTTTTGATTTTTTTGGGAGCTAAAACCCCAAAGTTTCAAAGATTTAATTTTATCTCCCAAACGGCTTAAACTTTTGGTCTAAATTTTTTTTTGCAGGTTGGTGACATGTCATGAAAGCTATAGTAAAAAATTTAGAATTTTTTGAGATGTTTTGAATTTTTAATAATTTTTTCTTAAAATTTCAGAAAAAATTAATATCTGACGCAAATCAGCATATTTTTCAAAAACTTTTATATTTTTGGAAATTTCTTTAAATTCTACAGGGGGTCCATTCTTTGTGTTTTAAATTTGGACATGATATCATAGCTCAAATAGTCAATTTACAAAAACTGGTCTGTTTTGATAAAATGGGTCTCTAGGGCACAAATGAAGAGATTTTTCTAAAATTTTTGCATTTTTGGAAAGCTCTCTATTTTTTAGTAGGGGTCTTTATTTTTAATTTTTATTTTTGTGGCCAAAATCATATCAAAAAAATTAGATCTTGTTGACTAGGTCAAATGCAGCAAAAAAAATAAAGTTTTGTGATGGGTATGCACTTATTTTTTTACATGGTTCAATGAATGATATGAGTTGTCATTTGGGTTGATTGCTGGTTATTATTACTGATAATAATTGATTTTTAGAGCTAACCCTATGGTTTTCATAAGTTAAATATATTTTGCATATCTTGTTTGCTTGTTTGCTTGTTGGAGAGTTCGTCACTTGCTTGCATGGAAAAGCTCAACAAAAATTGCTAAAAATTAAGTAAAATCTACTAAGCGCGTTGCAAGGATCCCAGGTATTCTCCTTCATCTAATAATATTTTGATTTGGGACTTAAAATAAATCTCTTATGTGTCAAGCTTGTGTGCATCTTTTCATGCTTTTGATCTATTTCTACACACTTGCATAATTGATACTAGGTTGTGAACCCTTAAGGATTCATTAAGTAGTCTTAGAATACTTGTGATTGATCTTGATTGCTATCTTGGGTTATTGGACTCGCTAATCCGTCGGCCCCTCATTTTCGCCCCGTGGTTGCAATCTCAGCGCCATAAAGGGGAGGGGTCAACATGACAGAAGCGTTAAATGTTCCACTTGGCAACCCTTTTGTGCTTTTAGGAACTCACTTATTTTCTAAGTTGGGGACTCATTTTCAGCTTGTGTGAGGTGTTAAGTGTTCCACCTTGTGGACTCATCTCATATTCGCTTTAAGCGTTAAGTGTTCCTCTTTCTACTTTTTGGGTACTTTTGGTAGATTTACTTTCGGAAATATATCTGTGCTCACATAGTAATTAGACCCTATGAACACTATTCGTGATTCTTGAAAGATTGGATTCCCAGCGAAATCTTTCTTGACGACAGAATCCTTGTAGGTAGGGAGGATACTTAGTGCGTTTCACATTCAACTTGGTTAGTGCATCCTCTCTTATTGATCGACACATTCTCTCTCCGGAGAGGTTGATAGATCACGTAAGGTTGATATCACGAGCTTTGGTGAATCAAAATTGGTTAGTGTGTCTTCTCTTATTGATTGATACATTCTCTCCCCGGAGAGGTTGATAGATCACGTGGAGTTGATATCACAGACCTTGGTGGAACAAAACTTTGTCTTAGCGTGTCAGATTAATCTGCTTGTTTTGTTTGGGTTAAAAATGAAGAGGTGTCAAAACTTTGAATCTAGAGCCAAGTCCCCTTGTGGTATAAATCTGTGAGTCATCTTTAGAGAGGGTTAACCGTAGCGGACAATCCCTTCACAGGGAAAACTGCGTTGACGGAACCTCAAGCGGTCATAGCCATTTTCGCCGTGGTAGTGACAGCCGCTATATAAATGTCCTTGTGGAAGAAATCTCCACGGGTATGGTTCATTGTTGGGTTGTCAGATCTCCCTAGCAGCTCTTGAAGATTAAGTTCTCGGACTGTGTCAAAACCCTGGTGCGTCGGGATTGGAGTTCACCCCTTTGAATCATAAAAGTTGCAGAGTCAAACCATTACTAAAAACCTTAGAGAGGCCAATTTTTCATTCTCAGGTATATGTGTGTTATTGCAAAACTTTTTAGAACATACACAATTAGTACTCTCAGGGATTAGCACAATTTGGTCACTTGATTGTTCATGCGCAAGGTTGCTTTTGCCCTTGTTCATTATTTTCAGACGTGCTTGGAATCACTTGCTTTCTATTCTGCGTGCTTATTTATCTACTTGGCTATTAAAAACAATCAAATCTGGTATAACCTTCAAAATCTGGACAGTACAATTTGCAAACAATCCAAAATTGAAGACCTTAAATTTTGCAAAAATTGACGTAAAATCTTTCTGGAGTCAAAAGTCATTTCAGGAAGTCAAAAGTCGTACGAGTTTTGTCAAGTGTCATTTCAGTATTACCCAACTATCGTATGAGTTTAGCAACTGTCATTTCATAGACTACCCAGTGTCGTACGAGTCTGCAAAGTGTCGTTTGGAAAAATTTGAGAGAGTTGTCAGAAATTGTCAAATTGCAAGATATCCAATGTTTCCAGCCTAGTTCTAGAATCTGTCAAAAATATCATTGTGTCAAGAACAAATTAGTAGCTATTGAGAATCAGTACACATGTCTCAAAGAATTAGTACACAAGAGGAAGAAGCTATAATCACCGCTATGATGAAGCAGCTGCAAGCTATGCAAGTCCAACTTGACAAACTTGAGAAAGAGAAGGAATCTAAAAAGTTCTCCATGGAATCTCTATACTCTTTTCCATTTGATAAAGACTTGTACATGTCACCATGCCCCCGAAAAAAAATTGAGCAATATGATACCTCTTCCACGGAGAGTGACACATCTAGCTTTGAAGACTATGATGACTATGACGACAGACAATGTAATGATACCTATGACACCTCTGTTCCTAAGAGTCCTCATCATCCATTCCTGCTTACTACAAATGGGCCGTCACATTGGATAGATTGTGAGGGTGATCCATATGATTCTGATTATGAAAGAGACTTTGATGATTTCTATGCACAATACCTAGATGATCCATCTATTTCACTTGAGGAAGAGAAAGTTACCACGCTGATTATAAACATGCATACTATAAGGATCTCTCCTCTAAGAACTCTCAGGCTGAAAATAAAGATTACACTCTCAAGCAAGATCATGTTAATGTTGGACCTTTGTCTTGTGATGGTTCCCTTCCATCCCCTACTTCCTCCAATACCCATACATTTCCTAAAGCTTTCGAGTCTTTCAAATCTTTCACAGAACCTTCATCTGACACAAGCCCTGATACTTTTCATGTGGTTCCCTATAGTTATCCCCCAGGGCTACCTCTTAAAGAAACTCAAGCTAACCTTCACTTGGCTGCAAAGATTTTCAATAATGATAAATCTAAAGAGCCTAAGCCTTCATATGCTATAATCCCTACTTTAGCTAGTCCTCCACCATCTCTTCCAAAGTCATCCATACAATCCCAACATGCTTACTTGTCCTTAGAAGTGGCTCCATGTCAAGAGGACTCTAAAAATGATAAAGAAAAGAACATAAAGAAAGATCAAGATCAAGAACCCTCCATGTCATCCACTCCTTTTTCCGATGTCTCTTATCCGCTTCATGGTTCTTTTGATCCTATACACCCTTTTTCATGCATTCCACCATGTCTTAAGTCTTCTCTTAAGCAAGATCAGGCTACTACTTACACTAATGAGCTTATTGACAATCAAAATGACCTTACTACACTTGCGCTTTCCAAAGATGATACTTCCATTAAAGTTGGTAAAAATGGTGTTCCTTCCAATGTTAAGCCTATTGAAAAACAAGAGAAAAATTATGCGCTTATGCTATCCGAAGATCCTTGTCAAGATCAAAGTCTTTCATCTTCTTGTTCTACCACTCCATGTTCACTTCCACTTTCTACTCTTCCTAAGTCTTCGCAAGCTTTGAATGATCTTATCAAAGAAAATGCTCTTATTCAAGATGTCCATGATTTTATTGAAAATTCTAATTATCACTCTAAAGATGCTGATATCCTTGGTTGTCATATAGATGATGATGAACTTATTGATTATCCTTTTGCATCTTCCACTTCCATCCTTGGACCTCTTCCACCACTACTAAGGGCTTCATGCCTTCCTTCCATCTTGGGTCCTTATGTCCCTTCACTTTCCCCTCCTAGCTCTCTTGATTTGCCATCCATCTTAGGTCCTTACATACCTCCATCTCCCATCTTTCCTCAAGATCAACATAGATGCATACCCTTGAATCCTTTTCATCCACCCACCCATCTAAACCAGTCATATCCTCCTCCTTCTTCCACAAGTCCCAAGTCCTTTGGAAGTAAATTGAATGTTCAATACAAGAAAAAGAAGCAATACAAGAATCCATCAAAAAAAGATCACCATGTCTCCTCTAATAGACATGGAAACATAAAGTCAAAAGAGATATCTAAGAAAAAAATTACAAGACAAGTATGGGTTTCAAAATCCATCATTGAAGATATTATCTCTAAATCATCAAAAGGAAATAAAAAGCCTACGACTATATGGATTCCAAAGTCTCTCTTGAAAGAGTCTGGTGTTGAACAAAAAATGAAATTGACATTCAAGCTTCCAAAGGCTTCCACTACATCTCCTTCCAAAAATATTCTTCCATTTCATGCGCCCAAACCTCAACCTCTGCTATCCATTCACCATATTCCTTCACGTATTCCTTCATTCATGTTTCCTCCACCCTCTCACCACCCTTCAGGGTGTGTGTTTACATTGATCTTGCCTTCCTTTCCATCTACCCTGTCACAGTCCTTCCATTCATTAACCTTCTACCTTCTATCCTTTTTCCTCATTTGCCTATTCCTCCTATCTTCCAACCTCACTCGCTTTACATAAAACCCTATCCTCCATTTTTCTCTTCCATGTTCCTTTCCCTATCAGCATCTTTGAGCATATCATTTTGAATCCTTGACATATCATGGTTTATCCTTTCAAGGAGAATTATCTAAAAAGCTTGCCTTCTTCTAAAAAAAAAAAAAAAAAAAAAATAAATTTGAAAATGTGCCTTGGTGAAAACCTGGAAACAGGGACCTTGATAGCAAAAGTAAAGATAAATAAATTCGTCCTATGGTGAAAACCACTTCCTTGTGGCACCTTGGATAAGTACCATGATGAAAACTTGGCAATCAGGTGTCATGCGTAGTTCTTCTACATATTTCATCCATTCCATCTTCTCTCTTTGATCTTGACAATGTTGATCTATACACGAATATTTGGCTATTTTGTGAGCTATCTTACGATGATCTTGCTTTCATTCCTTCCATGTTTAGCCTTCATATCCATCTTCCTCCATTCATTCTAGCCTTTCGCTATCCTTTTTCCCTTTGGTCTTGATCTAAAAAAAGAAAAGAGAAAGAGTAAAACACGATGCTACGAAGCCTCTTGACATGTCTACTCTTTTGGACTACATCCTTTCCTTCTTTGGCATTACACTATTGTGACTTATCCTATGATGGCCTTTCATTGCTTGTCCAAATGTGCTTTACATGACAATTTTTTCCCTAGCTTGAGTATTCTTGAGGAGTTTTCCCTTGAGGATTTCTTCCCTTCATTAGCTTTCATTCTCTTGTCTTCTATCTCTTCCACCAGCTTGCCAATCCCTCTTGTTCTCCACCTTGCTAGACATTGGGACTGCATGATATGATCTTGCTTGGGAGTTTGCAAATGGAAAAAGATGCTATCAAGTATACCAAGTATCAGAACAATTATCATAACAAGTATCACAACCAGTATCAAAACAAGTATCACAACCAGTATCAAAACAAGCATCAGAACCAGTATCAGAACAATTATCAGAATTAGTATCAGAATCAATATTAGAACCAGTATCAAAACAATTATCAGAATCAGTATCAGAATTAGTATCAGAACCAGTATCAGAACAATTATCAGAATTAGTATCAGAATCAGTATCAGAACAAATATCAGAATGGGCCTACAGAACAAGTATCACAACACCTACTGGGGCTACACCTTTCACTTTAGTTTATGGGTCTGAAGTGGTACTGCCTATTGAGGTTGAAATTCCATCACTCAGAATCAGAATGCATGGTCTAGTAACTGATGATGACTACAGAGTGTCTAGGTTACAAGAACTAGAACTAATAGATGAGCGCATACAAGTAGCATATGATCATCTCAGAGTGTATCAGAAAAGAATGTCTAGAGGCTACAACAAGAAAGTCAGACACAAAGAATTTCAGGTTGGTGATCTAGTGTTGAGAGAAAATCCTAAAAATGAATCCCATCGAGAATGCAAGGGAAAGTTTGAACCCAACTGGCTGGGTCCCTTTGTTATCACTGCTACTTTTGGCTCTGGTGCCTATCAACTCTAAAAAACTGAAGGAGAACAGCTTCGAGAACCAATCAATGTTCTCCATCTAAAAAAATTCTACGCCTAAGGCATTCAGTGCTTGGTAAATGTCCTGAAAAAATCTTAAAAATCGGAAAAAGTCCTGAAAAAATGAACATCTTGGTGAAAAATTAGCAATAGGCGCCTTGATGATTCACAAAAAAAATTTAAAAATATCAAAAATTCAAAAAAAATTGAAAAATGAAAAATACAAAAAAAATAAAAAAAATGAAAAGTGCCTTGGTGAAAACCTGGAAACAGGCGCCTTGGTAGCAAAAATAGAATCTCTACCAAGATGGTGAAAACCCGGCAAACGGGTGCCACTTGTTCCAAATGCTCCATCTATCAGCACAATCTTGGTCTTTCCCAGCTTTCAGTCTTGCTTTAGTTTGTACATATCTCCTGGTTTGTTTCTGCACATCCTGGTTTCAATAAGTTGGTCTTTACACCAATCAGCTCAAGCGACTATATCCTATCAATGTTCAAATTTGAGGGCAATCAATGTCATATCCTATGGTCTCCCATGTATCTTAGATGGATCATATCTAGTCCGAGTCCTTTGAAGCTTCATGTGAGTCAATCAGTCAGTCTTGTCTTCAGAAAGGATTTTGCATCAACAACAATGCAATCAACATCAAACTGAAAATAATCTGTACTTTTCATGCTTTTATCTCCTTGTATGCTTACTGATTCGTATTGAGATTTTTGCATATTGTGTCCCTTCGAGCTCCTCAATGATGTCCTTTACAGGATTTAGAGAGTGATGACTAGGGGCATAATCTTTTCTTGGTTTTCTGCTTGTATGTGAAATCTTATAACTTTGAAAATTCTAGATTGAAATGGTGTCCAACTGTAAGAGCCTCTATCTCGAATTGGATGGCCATGCGTACCTCGACCATTGATACCCAGAAAATTCAAGGAAGTTTGATCTAACTATTGTCTTTTTAAGTAAGTTCTTTCTCCTACTATGGAATGCAATCTTGCCTAAGGATGTGAACGATAAAGGGTCACTATGGGTAATTCACATTGGATTTAGAATGATCTCTTGACTGTTTGATGTGTTTGCAACGCAAGGTGTACTCAGGTCATCACAACATTTATGTTTTGATGCTTGTACAAATTGCTATATCAAAATGGACATGATATTCAGGTCATCCTGACGTTTGTGCCTTGGTGCTTATATCTAATCCAACATTCTGAAAATAAATCAATATTCATATGTCCATGGTTGTATAACCAGTGGGTGTTGTATTGATTCTTGTGCATACAAATCGATATTCATATGTCTATGGTTTCATGGCTAGTGGGCATTGTATTGATTTATCCAGTTACCTAAAAGTTCAATGATGATAACAAATCGACATATGATCAGTGACTAGGTCCTAGGTCTTAGGTTGCATTTCATTTTGCATGTCTCATTACATTTTGCATGTTTGCATGATCTCACAATGATTAAATGAACTTCAATGCTTAAATGATTCTTCAAATCGCATCTTCCAGTCTAACAAGAGCTGAATCTCACATGAAGGTTCCTCCAATGAAATAGCAAGTAGAATCCTTTTTCGGGATCAAAAATCAAAATCTGAGATCATTCATATTGTCAACTACTTGCATAATCAACCTTCAATCATAGTAGAAATCCATTTTTCAACTTAACTGATTATCTTACATCAAACTATCAAAATATCAACTTGGTCAACCATGGTCAACTCATGGTCAAACCTAGTCAAACTTGGTCTTTTGGGACCTTCCAACGATGCAGAATGTGTTCTTGAATGTGTTTCACCACACTTCTCAAATCAATTAACATGCTTCTAAACAATAACACTGACTTTTCTTATCAGATTTCAATTTTAATCCCGAAGAGGGCATGGTATTGCACATCATTCAAAGTCTGTAAATCAAATTCTATCGATCAAATCTATCAATATCTTTCATCAGTGATCAAGACAACAATCATGTCTAGTCGTTGATTCATCAAAAGTCCTCATCGCTTGGGGCAAATCTATCATCACTTAGGGCATATCAGATTCATCGATCCATATCAATCTGGTATTCTCCTAATCTTGTAATCTGTATCAATTTTTGCAACCATCAGATCATAGTGTTCTTTCTTTGGTTCTTCGGTAACTGAAGGATTCAGATCTGATACCTGCTAGTTCTGCTAAGACAATCGAGTCTAGAACGGGTCACTCACTTCTTATCAATCCTAAAGTTCAGAATCAGTTGTTTTGACACTTTTTCGCAATCATAGGTTTATTTTCTGCTACAGTGAACATTATCTTTGGTCATTCAGGACCTATTATCTCCATATCAATTCAATATCAATCAACTCCTATCTCAATATCTTTCAATCAGTTTCTATCTTGAGATCGGTTTATCTTTTGAATCAGTTTCATATCTCTATCAAACACAGACTATCTTTGAACCACTATGCTTCGCACAGTAATTCAAAGAGGGGCAAAATGTAATACCCCAAAAATGGGCTATAAGTTCATTAATCTCCTACATCTTCAATTCGAATGAAATCGACATCAAAGTCCTAACCTAAGGCACATCTAAACATCATCGAATCATAATTGATTATCTTAAATTCTGCATCGAAGAATATTCTTAATAATATTCCTAATTATCATAATTATCTTTAATTTTATAATTATTTGGCAATAAATCACATTTATCCTAAAAATTTGATTAATTAAATATTTTGAATATTTAATTAATTAGATAATCAAATTTGCCACTTAATTGTTTAATTAAATTTAATTCTATCTATTATTAATTATATTATTTAATTTTGACAATAAATCAAAATTCCTATCTTTAATTGATTAAATTCTTATTTAATTAATTAAAGCATGTTGTCATTATTTAATAATATAATTTTTAATAAAAATTTGGTAAAATATTTAATTAACCCATAAATTAATTATTTTATTTCAAAAATCAGTTGAGTTGAGGATAAATCACTTTATTTATTTATTTAATTCTTAATTATTATGCATATTCAAAAGAAACCGTTAAACTCCAAATCAGAAAATCAATGCAAGTTATTGACTTTTTGGAACTCAACATCCTTTTGGAGTTCAAAAAGCTGATCTAAACTCTAATTTGAGTTAAAAAGCTATTTTTGCATGATTTTGAGAATTAACTATCTTTCATGATCAGATAATTCAAAAATCAAGATGAGTTAATTTGAGTGATTTATGGCTTTTCCCATGCACCTCCAAAGCCCTAGATTTCTATAAATTAAAGGCTTTAGCTCTTCATATCTCATCTCATATTTTGCACAATCACGCTGGAGAATTGGAATTGAAGAATCAAAGCTCTTGCGAATCGACATCTTTGTGAGATCAATCTTATTTTTTTTGCATTCATTTAGATTCATATTTCATATCATTTCTAGATTAGCATAGCATATCAGTTTTCAATAGCATAGATTCATATCAAGTTTTTATCATTCTTATTGCATAGAAAAATCCAAAAAAATAGAATAATTGCATTCAATCTCATATCTAGATCAATTGCATTCAAATCCTTCATTTAGGTGTTGTCTAGGTCACTGATCTCGATAATAATCTGAGAACATTAATCTCGCACCTACTAGAAGGTAGTAAATCGCTTGGTTAGATTAGATTTCAATTTTGCACGATTTTGATTTTTGCTAACCTCTAATGTTTTACTAAGTGTTGTGTCTACAGATCAGGTACAATTTTCACACACACACTATGCACATTCACAACTCTACCAAATTCAAAGTAACAGAATCCTAATAACTCTTTGATACAAAATTCTTCCTACACATAAATAGTAAGATAAAACATAAACAAGTACTCAGATTATTTGTAAGCAATCATTTTCACGTCTATGTCATGTACTCAGATTATTTGTAAGCAATCATTTTCACTTCTATGTCATGCAAAGCTAAAAAGAGATATATTGCAAAGAACAATATTTTTATTCCCAAAAAGAATATTTAACATACATGGAAAAATTAAACTTTCACCAATCAAGGTATGAAAAAATGATAGTATTTAAATATTTCACAAATTCTTCTCTCTTACTTTACCATTTATGAATCACAAAACTCATTATGACTAAAATACTATTTAGTATCATCCATTTCAATTCCTTTCTAAATATAAATATAAAGATTTTTCTATTTATTGATGTTCTCTTAAAATTGATATTCAAGTATTTTTATACAACCAAACTACAAAATGTTCAGTGGTTAGCAATCTTTACCTGATCAAATCCCCTATTACTAAAACCACATTGGATTGAAAATTTAATTCCAAGCACAAATACTATATTATAAAATATTTATTGCAAAAATTTAATTTGCACGTGGTACACGAAACCAACAATGTCAAACTTAAGGTTTGATGATTTAAATAACTTATTACTAATACCTCCTTATTGGTTTTCTAAAGAGTTAGATGAAATTCCAATATATAACAATCCACGACTATTTGAATGTTTTATTTTCAAACATTCATAAAATTCAGCTCCTTCCAAATAAAAAATAAACAAAATATTTACAACAATTATATCCTATCACCTTTTCTTATTCACAAACAATAACTTCAAGACAATTAAAAATTTGAATAGTCACCAATGTACTATTCCAACAACATTTGAACCATTCCTCTTAATTGCAGCTTCCTATAATAGCTCAAAGTAATAAAATAAATTATGAATTGAGCTATTCTAACTGCATCCATCCTTTGTATCACAATAAACAAGCCAACCAAAAATAAAAAAAACTCTACCTATTTCAAATCGAAAAAACAAATCCAACAAAATAATTAGATCACAACAAAATGTAACCAATACATCAAATACTATATACATTGACATTCAAAACATTAATATACACTACTACCTACATGCACTAAAATACCCTCAACATGTCAACACAATTTTATAAAATGATCCAATGCCCCAACCTAACATGTATACAATCATCAACCTCTTTTCCCATTGTCACAAAATAAACATGAAGAACAAAAATAGAATGTCTCCTAACCACTATAATTAATGGGCATCCAACGTCCTCATAGTATCCAAAACCTTGCTCATAAATAAAACACAACAAATCCTACCATGTATAACAACCATAAATCATACAAAGTAGAACATCAATAAACCCTATGCAACACATCTAAAAACTTCAACACACTCATCACAACCTGTCACATAACGACCACTTTACACTTCTACTTAAGAAAAGAAAAACCACAATAACTAAATGAAATAACTATACAACCAACTTTCATCAAAATTATCACCTCTAACCATTGCCTGCCATGTACCATTTCACCAAGAACTCAACTTTCATCAACAAAAAACTTTACAAGAAAATGGTAGGATCATGATGCTTTGTGGCCCTTGTTTTAAGTACCAAACTATAAATCTTGTTATCCTTATCTTTGTTTTAGTTTTTTAGGGGGATGCATGCCTTTCATGTATATCAACACCATGCATATTTTTACATCAAATGACTGATTGATATGAGAGATGATTCCTTGTCAAACCACTCCACCTCTTTCAGAATTGTTAAGGCCTTGAAATATCACCCTAACTCAGGTATTAGGGTACACTAATATTTCATGGTAACAATGGAAACCTTCTCAAGCTGTGGGTGGACTCTGATTAAGAAGGAATCTCCAGATTCTAGGTCAGTTCCTATTGGATTTGGAATATCACCTTTCACTGAAACTTTGATTGGAAAAGGGAAAAGAGATAACTTTAAAACCAAATGAAAAAGGGGGTGATACACCAAATCATGTTAGACTTGTTGGGAACTTTAAACTAGCATCCACAATACACAAACTACTGAGATTTGCATTAACAAACACTATTCAACATATAGGTTGACCTAAACTCATTACTAGGGTATGCACCACAAACAATGAAAATCTATCAACAAACATACAGATTCTGTAAAAGGTTTAGTTTTTAATAACTTAGAAAAGGAATTGTATTAACTCACTTATCTTTGTTACAAAAAAATAAACACTGAAATGCAGAAAGGATGAATTGGATTCAACAAAACTCAGAAAATATATGGAATATGAAGAACTTGCTATATTTTCCCTCAAAATCTGAAAATGGTTACAAAACATATGCAAAAAGAGGCAATGGAACCAAAATGCTCACAAAAGCCTTCTTCTCCTCAATTCTGAACCCCTAAAACTGAATAAGAAACTCAGTTATATACCCTTCTAAGGGAAAATTCAAAAATCCAAGCCCTCTAAATCAACCCTCTAAAAAACCCTAAGTCACAAGCATAAATTATGCCTTGAATCATGCCCCTAATGTTGGAATTTTTTTAAAATAAACATCTTTTTTTTTAAATTACCAACATATGTCAATAACCTATAATTGAGCCTTAACTCAATACATATAAACAATGCCCTAAACCCTCTATCGACATCAACAAGCCTATATATAACTTAGACTTAATTTTAAAAAAACAACTAAGTCTCAATACCACCACTAATTACATAATACAAGGTCGATATGACCAACTTCATATATCCAGCAATCTCAAAATATCACATGGCAAAGGAATAGGTGGCACTTGGAAAATCGAGGCACTGGCTGTCAATCATTGTAGTTTTCAAAAGCATTAACTCCTCCTGTTGCGGACTTCAAAATGCATTAAAACTTGGCAATTTTTGATTCTTGAGTTGCGTTTGGATTTGGGGAAAAAGGAATCCCTAATCCATGGTGATTATTCTATAATGAACTCCAGCCTACCTTCATTTGCTGTTTGTTTATCTCTTGATCTGGAGCAATATTGCAAAGTGGAGGTCGACTTGTGTTTTAAAGTTCCCTTTGTCTTCTCTCGACATGTAACAAGCTCAATCTCTATGGTTTGAAATCCATTTTTGGCTGCAACTGTCACTTGGGCAAGAAGCTCAGATTCTTTAGCTGGAAGTTGTCATTTGTTCAAAGAACTTGGCTTTGATTGCTAAACTTGACCTTTGATTGATGAAGCTCAGCTTTGATTGTTTGAAGCTCGGCACTCTTGCAAGATCTCATCCTATGACTATGAGATAAGTAACCCATTCCTTTGTTTCTTTGCTTAACTTGTTGATAAACATGATGTTAATATGATTTATAACAATAGAGAGGGGGGCTGAATCAATTGTTCTCAGGTCCAAATGTATAAAACAAACTTCAAAATTTTTTCTTTAAATCAGATCTAACAACCAAAACCAACTCGGTCATCACTGATTCTATAATAAAAACATATAACATTGCAATCCACTACCCAACTATATCTAACTTGTAAAACACAAAAATGTTTAAACCAAAACATTCACACAAGCATTGACACTAGGATTTATAGTGGAAATCCAATCTGGGAAAAGCCACTTTGTAACATGCTACTATTATTTTCACTCTTCTGAAGTGAGCTCGGTTAAAAGCCAACCCTGTCAAAGGTTACAATACACACTGTTAGGTGTGACCCGGTTAAAGGATTTCAATCACTCTTTTAGAAGTGAGCCTTGTTATAGGACTTACATGCATTCCATTAGAATGCAACCTTGTTCAAAGGATTTAAACATATGATTGTTAGGTCAACCTCTATTAAAAGGATTTTGATTGTTACAATGGTTAGAAAGTAGCAGCAGTATTGATCTGAAAAACATACAACTCACTTTGCAAATATCAGATCCAGTTCCATACACAAATGCTGGTTTACTGACTTTGAAACTTTGCCATCTCTATCTCTGATCTGCTCGAAACTTTTCTTCAAGCAATCACCACACTTGTCCTTCAGCCTTTTTGCTTATACAGTCAATAACATCTACTAATCTTCCAACATCCTCTTTTCACCCATGCACACACATACCTCATGCTTAGGTTCTCTTAATACTTCCTCAATTAGGTTAACTCATCTTTTGCCGCTCAATCTCCTTCATAGATCTTAGGGTTAGGTCAGATTCATTGAATCTACCCACTTTATGTTCTTCGGCTCCTTTTCTAGAAACATCTCAAATCTCTTAAAGATTTACAATAAAACATTTTTTAGTGCATTCAATGCTTTCAAACAATCAATAAATAAAGTCAACATGTTTTACATAATCCAAGAATTCAACAATGTCGGCTCCAAATCTGAATTCTCTTCAAATATAAAAATGCTGATGCTTGGTCAATATTGTGATCAACTACTCGGTCTTCATGTAGAAAGCTCGGTCATTACTAAACAAGTTTCCTCGGTTATACTATATTTCTTGGCAATTAACTGATGTTCGGTTGACACTAGAATTTTTCTCGGCATATACTGACTCGGTCGACACTAACATTACTTGGCTTGAACATGATTTCTCCATTTTTGCTCAGTCAAGCCTACCAGTTTAGTCTTCAATCTTACTAAGATAAACAATACATTGTCTCATCATTGTACAACATAATCAAATACACTTTGTAGTATCAAGATAACTCAACCTTTCCTTAGGTGCTATTGTTACCATCCTTTCTTTCCCTTCTTCACAACAATACAATAGATATAGTACTTTCCTAAGTAGCAATAGTCTTACTAGTTAAGGTTTGACATCAATGACAACACAACAATTGCTTCAATTGCAGTTTCCAACAATCTCCCTCTTTGACATTGATGGCAACACCATATGATATCACCTGAATAACACATGGATTACCAACCAATCCAAAAACTTATCTGTCCATCAGAATTTTTTTTTGTAATATCCTTAGCTTCATTTTGATTCAGAATCTATTAGCCTCACTTCTGTGACTGTCAGAAATATCTAGATCTCTCTCTATCCTGATCCTTCATCTCAGTTCATCATCTCCTTACTTTTATTTTCAGTGTCATGTGTTATTATGTCATCTCAGCTCATCTCCCTCTTTGACAAAAATGCCAAAACAACAACTAAAACATACATCCATCAGATGTAGATATTATCTGTGTAGCTCAGTGTTTCTCCCTCTATCATCTTTCTTATGACCGATTCCTTGTCTTTGCTCTTCTTCACAACTCTAGGCCAGTCCTAAAGTGTGACAATCTTCTGCATCAATCTGTCAAATATTTTGTTGTAGCATATTTGATGCAGTTCTCCTAGCTTAACTAGGCAACCTCAGTTAGGGGAAGGACCCCTAATTAACTTCTCAAAACTCATGTGCTTCTTTAGGTAAAACTTTAGTGAATATGTCTGCTAATTGTTCCTTTGTATTCACATATTCCATTCGGACCTTTTTATCTTGTACCAATTCTCTCAAGTAGTGATACTTGATTGCTATGTGCTTGGTCTTAGTATGCATCACTGGATTCTTAGAAATGTTGATAGCACTTGTGTTGTCACAGAAAATAACAACAGGTTTAGTGATTTCTTCTTTCATGCCTACCAACAATTATTTTATCCATACCAAATTTGAACAGTTTACTGCAACATCAACATACTCGGATTCAGCAGTAGATTGGGAATTGCAATTTTGTTTCTTGCTCATCCAGAAGACTAATCTATGTCCAAGAAAGAAAGCTCCACCACTAGTACTCTTTCTGTCATCTACATTTCCCACCCAATCAGCATCTATATATACTCTTAGTTCAAATCTTTCATCCTTCTTGTAATATAGCCCATAGTCAACAGTCCCTTTCAAGTATCTCATAATTCTTTTCGCAGCCATCATGTGTGTTTCCTTAGGATTGGCAGAGAATCTTGCCACAATCCCAATAGCTAGTGCAATATCTGGTCTACTATGTACAACATACTGCAATTTTCCAATCATGGATCTATACAAAGTCTAGTTCATTTCTGTAGCATCATCATTCTTAGATAACTTTTGTCCAGTAACCATAGGAGTACTCACTGGTCTAGAATCTTCCATATTTCATTAACATACTTAGATTGTATAATAAAAATTCCTTTCTTCATTTGATATACTTGTAAACCAACAAAGAATTTGATCTCACCAAACATGCTCATTTCAAATTCAGTTTGCATTTCATTTGAAAATATTTTACACAAAGCATCTTGTCCACCAAAAATAATATCATCCACAAAAAAATTTGCCAATAGGATACCTTTACCTTCTTCATCTTTCATGTATAGATTGCTTGTGTCATTTTTTCTTGAAAATCCAATATGTATCAAGTATTTATGCAATCTCTCATACCATGCTCTAGGAGCTTGTTTTAATCCATATAGTGCTTTATTCAGTTTGCATACCATGTCTCTTCTATTTGGATCAATAAAACCTTCTGGTTGTTCTATGTAAACTTCTTCTTCTACTATACCATTTAAGAATGCAAACTTGACATCCATTTGATATACCTTGAAATCTTTATAAGCAACATATGCAAGCAGAGTCTTTACTTCTTCCAATCTAGCTACAGGGGCAAATGTCTCCCGATAAACTATTCCTTCTTCTTGTGCGTAGCCTTTGCATACCAGCCTAGCTTTGTTCCTCGTTATTTCACCTTTTTCATTCAACTTATTCTGGAACACCCACTTTGTTCCTATAACATTTTTGTTTTCAGGTCTCGAAACTAGAGTCCAAGTATCATTCTTCTCTATCTGGTCTATTTATTCATTCATTGCTTATATCCAGTCTTCATTTTCTAATGCCTCTCTAGTTGACTTAGGTTCAAATTCACATAGTAAACATGTTGGATCCTTTGTCTTACTTTTGGTCAGAATTCCAGTATGTTTGTCTCCAATTATCTATTCAGGCTTGTGATGTCTTCTTACATATTTTGCCAAAATAGGTTCAGATATTCTCTCCTCTATTTCATCAGGTTCCTCAACAAGATTGTCAGATTCAGATTCTGAATGCACGACAAACTCTTCTTGATACTCGGCAGCATTATCTTGTCGCTCGGCATGTTCTTGTTCTCTTTTGACACTGTTTTCCTATTGCTCAACAACATCTTCCTATCCCTCAGCATTGCTTACCCAAGACTCGACATTAGGTGCAAGTCTATTACTTGCCTCTTCTTCTTCTTCAATATACACAAAAGATCTATAATCTTCTGGTTCTCTTTTGCTGTCAACTTCTTTTATTTCTGCATACTCATCAACTTTGACATTCACACTTTCCACAATTTTGTTAGTGTTAGAGTTCAAACACTTATAAGCTTTACTTTTTGTGGAACACCCTAGGAATATGCCTTCATCACTTTTAGCATCAAACTTTCCATTCCTATTGTCTTTTAATATGTAGCACTTGCTTCGAAAGATTCTAAAGTATTTAACACTCGGTGCATGCCCATGCCATAATTCACAGGGTGTCAGATTTGTACCTTTCTTGATCTGTACCTGGTTAAGAGTGTAGACAACTGTACTTATAGATTCTTTCTAGTATTTCTATGCCACATTCTTTTCAATCAACAATGTCCTTGCACAATCCAAGATAGATCTGTTTCTTCTCTCTGCTATACCATTCTATGGAGGTGTTCTAGGTGCAGATATCTGTCTTTTGATTCCTCTACCATTGCAAAATAGATTGAATTCATTTGATGTAAATTCTCCACCTCGGTCAAATCTAAGACATTTTAGGTTCCTACATGTCTCCTTCTCAACCTTAGTCAAATACCACTTAAAGAATTGAAAAGCATCAGATTTTTCTTTTAGAAACATTACATGCATCATTTTGGTATGATCATCAAAAAACAAGATAAAATATCTAGCACCATAGTAACTTTATACACCCATAGGTCCACAAAGGTCAGTATGAAATAAATCTAAAATGTTTTTAGAAGTAAAGGATTTTCTCTTAAAACTTGGCTTTGTCATTTTTCCTAATTGGCATTCCTTGCACATCACATTCTCAAGTTTCTTCAATCTAGGTAGACCTCTTACTTTCTTCTTCTTACTTATTTCTACCAGATTATCAAAGTTAACATGACATAGCCTCTTATTCCATAACCAAATTTCATCAAGTTGTGCAACCATACATGCTTCTTCAGATAGGTCAAGATATAACAAATTACCTCTAGTTTGTTCTCCACTTTCGATCAGTTCACCAGTAGCATCAAATATTTTAGCTTTCTTGTGATGAAATTCCACTCGGTAACTAGTGTTGTTGAGTTGTGCAACACTTAGCAGATTATAATTTAGACCTTCAACCAAATATGCATTTTCACAAGAGATCTTATTAGTTAGTTTAGTCAAACCTTTTCCTCTAACAGGACATGGTGCATCATTACCAAATTTTACACTTTTACCTTTATAATGATGTAAGGTCTCAAACTTACTCTTGTCACCAGTCATGTGATGTGAACAACCACTGTCAATAATCCATTTGTCATTCTTGTTCACATAGGAGATCAATGTAGTTTTCTGATCCTCATCAGATTCATCTTTCATTGCAACATAGAATACCTCAATTTCAAAATCATCACTATCAATGTCAGTTTCTTCTTCAGCAATGTAACAAGATTTCTTACCTTTTCCTTTGTAGTCTTTGTGCCTTCGGTAGCTTCTCTCATCTCTTTTGTCTGTGTGTTTGCTTTTTGTTTCTTCATCTTTATCATTCCTATCAGGACATCTAGCAGCTATATGAACAACTTTATTACATGCAAAACATATAATAGGGAGTTTACCTTTATATTTTCCTTTTCCCTTTCTTAGTCTTCTAGCCATAAGAACTTCTAGATCTTCAAGTTCTTCATCAGAAGTGTCACTATCACTTTCACTTTCACTTTGACTGATGCATCTTTATTTTTCTTTCTTTTTCTTATTCAAAACTAATTGTGACTTAAAAGAAGATTCAACATTACTAATACTACCAACAGTGAAGTTATCATAGTTAGAGAGTTCAAAAGCAGACAGCTTGCCAACCAAAATTTCCAAAGTAAGCACATTTGAAGAGTTACATCTAGATTCTTGAATAGCTGAGATCTTAATAGCATATATAGGACACAGAGTTCTGAGTACTTTTCCAATTATAGTTTCATCATCAATAGTCCCACTTGCTCTTCTAATAGCATTCACAACTTCTTTTATTCTACCACAATATTGTGCAATGTTCTCACCTTCTTGCATTCTCATTTCATCAAACTTACCTCTGAGACTCTCGGCCTTAGCTTTCAGTACATTTATGTCACCACCATAGATCTTTGCAAGAGTGTCCCACATCTCCTTAGCACTTGTGCAATCCTTAATGTCCTCAAATTCTAGATAGCTTAGGGCAAATGCAATTTATAGCATTGCCTAATTATGTTCTTGCTTAGCTCTCATTTCTATGGCAGTCAAACGTGCGACAGGTGAGACATAGTCATTCTCAATGTAGTACTTTGCATAAGCACCAATACCGGCCAGATGTACCTTCATCAAGCTTTTCCATGTAGGGAAGTTTTCTTTATTCAACTTTAGTACCTCCTTCTTATACATCCTGATCATTTGCTTCAAGTCCCTTTAGACTTGATTTCTATAAACACCAATAATAAGCTACACAACTCTAATGCCAATTGTTAATATGATTTAGAACAATAGAGAGGGGGGGTGAATCAGTTGTTCTTAGGTCTAGATGTATAAAACAAACTTCAAAAACTTTTTTTTAAATCAGATCTAACAACCAAAACCAACTCGGTCATCACTGATTCTATAATAGAAGCATATAATATTGCAGTCCACTACCTAGCTATATCTAACTTGTAAAACACATAAATGTTTAAACCAAAACATTCACACAAGCATTGACACTAGGATTTATAGTGGAACCCAATCTGGGAAAAACCACTTTGTAACATGCTACTATTATTTTCACTCTTCTGAAGTGAGCTCAGTTAAAAGCCAACCCTGTCAAAGGTTACAATACACACTGTTAGTTGTGACCTTGTTAAAGGATTTCAATCACTTTGTTAGAAGTGAGCCTTGTTATAGGACTTACATACATTCCATTAGAATGCAACCTTCTTCAAAGGATTTAAACATATGATTGTTAGGTCAACCTATGTTAAAAGGATTTTGACTATTACAATGGTTAGAAAGTAGCAGCAGTATTGATCTGAAAAATATACAACTCACTTTGCAAATATCAGATCCAATTCCGTACACAAATGCTGGTTTACTGACTTTGAACTTTTTCCATCTCTATCTCTGATTTGCTCAGAACTTTTCTTCAAGAAATCACCACACTTCTCCTTCAGCCTTTTTTCTTATAAAGTCAATAACATCTACTGATCTTCCAACATCCTCTTTTCACCCATGCACACACATACCTCATGCTTAGGTTCTCTTAATACTTCCTTAATTAGGTTAACTCATCTTTTTCCGCTCAATCTCCTTCGTAGATCTTAATGTTAGGTCAGATTCATTGAATCTACCCACTTTATGTTCTTTAGATCCTTTTCTAGAAACATCTCAAATCTCTTAAAGATTTACAATAAAACATTTTTCAGTGCATTCAATGCTTTCAAACAATCAATAAATAAAGTCAACACATTTTATATAATCCAAGAATTCAACAATGTCGGCTCCAAATCTAAATTTTCTTCAAATATAAAAATGTTGATGCTCAGTCAATACTGTGATCAACTACTCGGTCTTCATGTAGAAAGCTCGGTCATTACTAAAAAATGTTTCCTTGGCTTATACCGTCTTTCTCAGCAATTAACTGATGTTCGATCAACACTAAAATTTTTCTCGGCATATACTGACTCGGTCGACTCTAACATTACTCAGCTTGAACATGATTTCTCCATTTTTGCTTGGTCAAGCCTACCAGTTTAGTCTTCAATCTTACTAAGATAAACAATACATTGTCTCATCATTGTACAACATAGTCAAGTACACTTTTTAGTATCAAGATAACTCAACCTTTCCTTAGGTGCTATTGTTATCATCCTTTCTTTCCCTTCTTCACAATAATACAATAGATATAGTACTTTCCTAAGTAGCAACAGTCTTACCAGTTAATGTTTGACATCAATGACAACATAAAAATTGCTTCAATTGCAGTTTCCAACACATGAATCATGTTTTTGAAGGCTGAGTTATCTTCCTTTCATTTCAATGACTTTGTGATTTTTCTTCTTTGTTGTTTAAAATGGAAAAAATTGATAGTTCTCCTTACTGCAAAACATATCAAATCATTACTTTGTAAACTCCATTGTTTGAAGCCACCATTGCTAGTCGCTTCTCCCCTGCGTCTTGGAATGTATGGGCTATTGTATGATGCTCTCATTGTGTTTACCAAACATCTACAACTCAGTTTCATTATGTTTCCAGCTATTAACTTGGGGTTCCATTGCATGTCTACTATCGACAATGATAAAACTTGTGCCTTGTCACAGTTATTTGATCTTGTTTGGACTGATAATAGTCACCTTGCTTTGATTTTTACTATTGGGGCCGTGACTTAGCAATGTTTATTGGCTTCATTATAAAATACTATTTGACCCTCATGTTGCTTGGTTTTTACCTTTGCTGGAAATAACATTGACAAGTTCTCAAACCGATTTTACTTGAAAATAAAAAATGCAACAATGTAAAATGTTTATGTTCATGGGGTTTGAGCACAGGATCATGACACCCACAAACACAAGAAATTTAATCCATGGAGTTCAAGCACAGGCTTGTGATATTCATAAATTCACTCTGTAAACATTACTTGATATTTGAAAAAAATGTATTTCTTCAACACTGTGATTTGATCCTTTCCTTTAGCTTTTCCTCTTGTAAATACAACACTGTCATTTCTCTTTTTTGCATATGCACAAGCTGTAAAATCAGTTATCATTGTTTGAAAGAGATAAACCCTCTTTATATTGCACATCAGTAATGAATACTCCCCTGTCTGCATATGCACAACTTGTAGCATATTTTCAATGCATTCTTTTCTTTTTATACAGCTATCAGTGAATAAACACACATATCATAGTTCATTACTTTTATATTTGAGTGCACTTTTGTTTACTCTTCTTGAAAACATCACCAAATCCACCATGTTAGGTTAGTGAACATGACTAAATAATCAATTTTTATGAGAGTGCCCTGTAAGATGACATTCATGCATTAATGTCAGTCAACTGATATGTTCACTAACCCAATGCTACCCTGTTGTTATGAAAAAGGTTTCTCAGCTACAAGAACTAAGTCCCTTTGATTCAGATATCTAGTTTATATATAAACATGCATAATGATGATCATAAGTAGTGAAAGGTTTCATGGAGTCATGTCCCTTTAATACTATTATTCAGTTTATGCAGATGCATATTTTTCTATTGGATTGATATTATAGATAGATGTGCAGCTCTGAGAGATTTGATTGTAGTATGATGCTTCTAAGTTTTATGCATTGCTTAGATCTAATTTGGATCTAGCACCTTTCTCCTATGATGCATGACAAAACCCCATGACACAAAACATGAGACATGAGGACTTGGACCAGAACAGACAACCAACTCCTAGATGCAGATAACTCTACAAGGCAATGCATGGGACCTTACTCATACTTCTATCATGCTTTCTTTTCTACCATTTGATCTCAGTTCCAACATGAAAGATGAAATATGAAAGAACATTTCTCTATTACATTCAGTTTGAATGCACAATGTAATGATCAATTATGAAATTGAAATTTTGGATATGATCAATACTTAGAGTATAATGTAACTAATGATATGAATGCAATAGAAAAATATTTATCTTCATCAGCTGAAAAGTATTGTTTATATAGATGTACCTTCATGCGATCTTTTCCTATTTATGTTTATCATCCTGCATGTAGAAAATTAGGATAACAAGAACCTCCATAAATTTTGCTCGTGTAATTTCATAATTAGTTTCTTGAAATATTAGAACCATTGATTTTAAGATGATTTCTCAAGAGAACATGTGGATGCATTACAAAATATAGATTAGTGTGGCTTCTAGACCAACAAAAGGAAATTCATTATCTACTTTCTTAAGAAAGGATTTGCAATGAAGGTTTATTTAAATAGCTTGATCTTTTGATATTTTTAATTAACTATTATACCATCTAACAGAGTTTTAGACATTCTTGTGATTGTATATTGCGACCTTACATGCCATCAATTTCCACCTTTGAATAATCTATGTTAAATCCATCTCTTAAAACACCATGCCAAATATCAACCAAGTTCACCAATATCCCTCATTAAACTAGCCACATCTATTTTAGTTTTCTTAATTGATAGAGAGGAGTCATTCATTTGTACAATGTGCACTATAATTGTAACCCTTCTATGAGTTAGAATAACTATATTTCTAAATATGTACAAGTATGTGGGCCTTGTGAAATATAATCATTTATTTTGTTTTTTGTAAGAGTTTTAAGATGAACTATTTTTCTGATAAATTGATTCATTCTACACTATCTGATTTCACTAATGATGCTTATTTCTTCTTCTAGTCACCTTTAGTTGTTCTTAAAAAAGATATTAAATTTTCTTTGGGGCCCTTTTTTAAATTGGAAAAACGCATATATTAACAATAGAAAAAAAAAATGTACAAGAAAAATACTTAAAGGAAGCACTTCCAAACCAAAAAGTTTGAAAGAGACAACTCATGTTAGATACAAATAGGCATTACAAAGAAGAGAAAATTAGTAAAAACAACTGAAAGCAATAGATTTTGATCAGAAACAAATTACGCTAAAAGAAAGAATCACTTTTCTTCAAGAGTACAAAGCACATGATCTTCTGTGATGATATTAAACATTGAGAGCAAAGACCCATTATGATCTTTAGTGACAGCTACCAATTGAGACTATATTCTAGATAATTGAGTCGAGCTCTAAATTGTTGATGTGATTCCTCTTTAAGGATTTAGAAAGAGTTACTTGTTGCAAGATAATATAGTAGAATAAACCATGCATAATCACTTTCGTAGCACTAGAAGAGATAGCTTTACATCGAAGCATCCAAATATATAAAAAGGATACATTGACAAAAGGATTTTGAGATCATAGTCTAAAAATAGTGCAACCCTAAAAGAGTTGGTTTATGTTTTAATTTTATATTAACTATGGCTAGAATAAGAGTCATGATTGCTTGCCAAATTTGTTGAGAATGCTTGCAACTCCAAAAGACATGTTTGATAGTTTCTAGCTTGTGACAATGGGATATTTGGTGGATTGATTGGGAAGAAAGGTGAGGCATTCACCCACATAAATTTTATAATAAATAATCTTTCATGCTAGATATTGAGCTTTGGCCTTAACTTTAGATTTCTACACAACAATACTCAAACTAAATCATTTGGATTCAAGCCAATTCAAACTTCATTTTAGATTAAGTCTTGACTGAATTTGGATAGGAGACAAAATTTTAAGATTAATTAGTTTAAGAGGGAAATTTTCAATGTTATAACTTAGACACAACCTCCAATCTTTTAAAAAGTTGTACGGGATGAGAGTAGTCAATTTTAGCTAAATATCTAAGGCCCCATTTGGTTGCGGAAATTAGGAAATGTTGGATTTGATCAAATGTTGGAAATAGTCAAATCATGGATTTGATAATCTGATTTTTCATTTCCGGATTATATTTTGGACCGTTTGGTTGACTCAGAATATGAGCGAGAAGATGTATTTCCTTTGTTTGGTTCCACTTTTTGAAACTGGAATTGGAATTTGAGTATGATTTTTATTTTATTTTTGAATTGTTTTAATATTTTTTAATATAATAAATTTTTTAATTTATATTTAATTTTATATAGAAAATCATAAAAAATAAAATAAAATGTTATAATTTTTCAAAAACAATTAATAAGGTTAATTTTTAATTTGGTTTAATTTTATATTGAAAATCATAACGAAGTCATAAACAACAAAAAAGTTCATGAGTTTATCAAAATATGCCCAATGTATCTACTTGAAATTCTAAAAAACTTTCACTATCTACAATAGCCCTCTGTTAACCACATTTACGCATATGGTCCCAACAAATTAGTGCACAAACTACACAAACAAGGCATCACAGAAACATGATTTCTACTTTCTCCATTAAAGCAATCTTGGCAGCACTAGCTGTCTCTCGACCCTTGCACAAGTTGCACTCATTTCCTACATCAAGTATAGATGTAGATGGGGTAGATGTAAATGTGGTTTCATCGACCCATCAAAAGTATTGACATCCACTATTTCCCTTCAATACCAAATCTACAGCAGTTCTTCCTAAAATGATTAGTTGTCACATTATTTTTAAACATAAAATATAATTACATATCCAGACCTTTTTCTTATTTGGGCAACCCCAAAAATTGACGCCTATGATTACTTGTTGTGCATGACGTCTTCAACATGCATGGGCCAACACCACATTGACACATAGGCGCATTGACCAAAGTCATCGATGCTATATCGACAAATATTGCATTGCCACAAATATTGCATTGTCATTATTTTGTTCATTCATACTTATTATAATTGCAATAAAAAGAAACATACTAATGTAGACTTTCACATTTTTTGTCTAAGTCAAAGTCTTTGGTTTAAATCACTGGACACTCAAAACAAAATGACAAACCAAAGACAACCATGCAATAAAAATCAATTACCAAGGAACCAAGGAACTAATTATAATTGCAATAAAAAGAAACATACTAATGTAAACAAAATCTCAAATCAGATTGTAATATGAGAATGTTCAAGAAGCCTGCTACTTTTATTTTCATTTTTACAATTCCTCTCATAACTTCTTCTCTAGTTCAAACAATTGGGAGTTCTCGGGAAAGATGATATGGTCTAGGCCTATACCCTTTTCAGGCTTGGAAGGATAGTGGTTTTCTGATCCACGACTTTAATTTCTTTCGAATCAAGTACTGCTTACATGGTCATCTACAAATATTGTGCTTCTTGGTTGTGGCTACTTCTTGCACACCTAATTTCTTCTTTGCTATCTTCGTTGCCCTACATGTTTTGTCCTTGTTATATGCTGACTAGACTTGAATTGAGGGACATTGAAGTCGTTGATTGCTCACCGCTATATTTCCAGACCTGAAAAGGGCATAGTATAGTACAATCATCTTACCCAGGTACTACAAATATTTTGAAGTGGTGAAGAAGTAATGAGAGTTTCATTCAAATACAATTCATAAAATTTTAGAAACTCCACATAATCAAATATACTCTAACAATCCATGGTTGATTAAAGAGACTTTGTATGCTATACTGAAAATATCTAATAAGACATCTATACTCATAGATAGAAGATGGGGAAGAACAAAATCCAACAATGAAATGGTGGTGTGAAGACACACCGTGCAAAGTTCCAATAATAAATGTAATACAACAAGGAGTAACATCATAAATATGTGTAGTCATCAAAAAATATGGATTGTAAGTTGAAATCATGAACAACATATGTGTACTCTTAGAACTATCAATTTTGAATTCTTTGTGAACACATGTATATAAGATGCCAAGCAAAAAAGTAGGTGTTGGACCAATGTACAAAATTTGTACAAGCTGGAGTACTATTTTAAAAAACTACTCCAACTTGTAGTTTTTATGAATTGCTACAAAAACTTAAGCCTTTCTATATATGAAATTTTTTTTTGTAAATTACCTATATTTCTTATTATCACAACAGTAAATTGTAAATTACACAAAGAATCTATACACACTAAAGAACAGATTGCCACAAAAGAATTTGCAACATTTTACAACCCTATCAAGTAAAGATATCATATAGCATACAAACCAACAAACATGATATGAGGAATCTAGTGGCACTAAATGCCTTATTAAAGAGCTTTGAATCAACAACAGAGATGATATCAATACCAGTGTCCACATATAGCAATTTAATTTATACTCAGTCTTTCGAAGAACATGGTATAGAAAATCAATCAAATCAACTTTGTATGTTCATAGACCAATCTTTCTTTTGTATTATCTTACCATTAAACTTGATAAGGAAAAACCATACCAAACCATTTTAAAGGCAAAGCATTCCTTACAAAATCATCTACCATTTAAAGTGAGATTAATTAAGCTGCTGATTTTAATGACCACAGTGTACTAGTAGCTCATTTATAATATGATTTGCTCACATCATGATTTTCTCAACTTAGATTACATGAATTTATTTGTATGAAGATGCAATTACTTGACATCTATAGCCAGTGGACATCTAAATGTACACAAAATTATTCAATACAGTCTAGGGGGCATAAGCAAAGATGCACACATACAATCACAATATCAAGCTAGGGGAAAATCTCTGTGACTAGGCACATAGAACGTAGGAATTACAATGCAAGTGTGCTCATTACAAGCTAATAAAGGGGGATGGGCTAGTTCTAGTAACTAAAATTCTTATCAAAGAAAAATCCCAAATAATAAAGTTTGGGTTGACATGATTCCACTATCGTCTTTTGAAACAAAGCAACATTCCGTAGTGTTTCTTGTCGAATTGAACTGGCATAGAACTCATAATTATGCACTTGCGAATATATAACTAACCAAAAGCATAAACACAGTCTTCAACAAGCCACCCACTATTAACATACAAGGTAAGATTAAATAATTTTTCATGTTAATGTCATTGTACAAGGTAAGATTTTTCCCCTCTATAATGAGGCTACTTCTAGTAAGAATACATACAAGCTAAAGTGTTATTTATTTGAAAGCATAATTAGAAGTCTGTGGATGAATTGCAAACAAAATGGATGCATTAATGATGAGGAGACAATTCCTCCTCCTGACCAACATATATGTTGGAAATTGCAAAGCACCCATTACTCCATTGACACCACTTTAGACTAGATTATTCCAACGGAGAAAAAATTTCACCAACAGTAGTGCTCATGTTTTCTAATCTCACCAGAAACAAACCATGATAGAAAACATACATTAACCTACAATGAAATGTTATACAATCCTTCTCCATCTCAAAGAAAAATCCCAGTAAAGCCCATGTCAAGCACAAAAGCCTAATGAAAACGCCACTACCCATATCAAATTACTCTCTCACTATAACCCTATAAAAAATTTACAATAGGAAAACTTGAGGGGAACACACTCCTATGCTAGGAATGGTTGTGACTACTACTAATATAATTGTAAATGGAAGACAAATGGCATTTCACATTTTTTTTTACAAAGATGTGAGGGAGATGCATAAACAGGTAAGATTATTCATCATTCGACTCTTTAGTATAGAAAGTCAAAGCTGATTCTATATTAGCAACTTAGATTTTGTCTTTTATATTGAAGAAGTTTACATATATAGCTCAGATCAGGCACTAAATCACAAAGTCCACATATAATTATAAAACAGACAGACAGGACTGGAAGTGAACAAATAGGATAACTTGTAACCTCTTTTTTGTACAAAAAGACCCAGCCTAAACCAGAAGCTTACATAGCATTCACAATTTCAACCAAGATCATACCACAGTAGAAAGAATCATAGAATACAGGTTATCATGAACATCCAAAAACTTATCAAAGACAACCTAATGAAGGGTACTCCCCATACATATTCAAATTAAAAAACAAAAAAATTAAGAGGAAATATGCAAGATAGGATTATTTATTTCTATAAATATTCCTAAAAAAAATTACAATATTGTTATGAAATTACAATAATTTACCCATGTGGGCTTCATACATAAACCAATAATCTGATATAAAAACACAAAATTTGGGTACAACAGCCATACATACGAGTACTCTTGGAACAGTTTTGAAGAATTCAAAATGTACAATTCTGATACTTTGTAATAGAACAACATAAATTATCACTATAATTGATCTTCATCATGTGTTACTCCTTGGTGTATTCCATTTATATTTTCTAATGCAACAAGGCTAACCAAGTCAAGAAAAACACAAGAAGGAATAACAACTATATTCATTTCTAAGTAAATAATGAATACAATCTATAATGCATGAAATAAAAGTAAAAACAATATCATCATGGTTGAAATAGTAGAAATATATACTAGAGCATATATAGTAGAGCAGCTGATAAACAAAAAAATTTCATCACCACATGATATCAACTATATCAAAACACATGATTTGAGTTTCAATGAAAAAAAACAATGTCACACCAATATCAATTGTACGATGCTGATAAAATAAGTATCTTGGCTAGCCTTGCCAATGTTTAAGTCAAAAGACTTAAAATGAAACAAAAGTAACTAGAGTTCTCCAAACTTCATTGCAATGTACTACACTCTCTCCTCTTAATTCATTCTCAAGAACCCTTTGGCTCTTTCAATTTCAATCATGAAGGTGTCATATGCCTTTAGCATAGTGCCTCAACTCAAATTAGGGATGCCTTTGAGGGCCTCATACACTCTATCTAAGACAAAATCTGAATCAGATTTATCCACTTTGATAACAAGATGCAAACGAAAGTCCTCTTGTAGTTTTTTCATAGTTTCACAAATCGCATCCAACGAACCAGCCACAGTTGCCTTATTCATCGTTCCCCTCCTTGCTGATGGTGTTGAAGGATTTGGCTTACCACTTGCACTCGATTGATTAGAATGATATAATTCATCATCCAAATTAGTTGTAGTGTTAAGAGGTGTACTGATAGGGATATCCTCATCATAATCCAAGTAGGTGGCCCCATCTATATTGAGCCCTTCTTGTATCTCTTGTGCAGTAGTAGCTATGGTACCTTCATCTATGTCATTACCCACAATGAAGGCTAGGTCATCGTAGTACTAGAAGGGTTGTCTCTTATACACTTTGGCATATTTGAATTCTTTTCTTTGCATGTTTCCATGATGAATGAATTAGATCTCTATCTTATATCACTAACTTAATAAGAAGGAAATATTGCTTAGATCAACATATTCAAAAGAGCATGTTACCTTTAGAAGCTCCTCCCACACCATGTCATTAGTATCCACACATTGAGTAGCCTTATTCCATGCAAACCCACTCATATTCCTCGACTCTCTCATAAATCTAAAACCTTGCTTCCATCCTTTTAGCTTATTTTTAAAATTATCCTTTGATAGATTGAGGCTCATCTCAGCATTGAACTTCCTCTCAATGGCGGTCCAGGCTTCTTTTTTGAAGCCCCCTTCGCCTTTCCTTCCTAGCTGAACTTGCTCATGGAGAAAGTGTAGGAACTTTCATTCCATTTCTCTTGTCCACGTAACCTATTAGGAATAACAATCCACCAATACAACTGAGAGGGGGGGGGGGGTTGAATCAGTTGTATGACAGATTATTAAACTTTAAACTTTGAATAGAAACAATACCAAATCAAATGAACATAATGAATGCCAATAGTACAATAACACAATATTTTTTGTTGAGGAAACCCTGTTAAAGGTAAAACCCTGATGGGACTTAACACCCACTAATGATGTACTTAGAGTATAGTATCCTAGTTAGAAGATCTAGCCCTAGTAGTAGATGATTAAAACATTATAGTACATAGTCCTTGTTAGAGGACATACCCTATTAGGAGTCAAGAAAAGAAGTGGGCTCACTGCCCAGGCTTACTGCCCAAAGAAGGTTATGACCACCTTCAGAACTCACTATTCGCAACACAAGTGTATGTAAAGAAATACACAATCCTTGAAATATTTGATAGAAAATATCTTTGCTTGATCATTTCCAATGAAGTATATAAGTTATCATCTTCTCTACATCCAGCAAATACAAGCTCGCAACTTCCACAATCCTCTTTTTACATCACATACATATTGCCATATCATTTCAAAAGAAAATATCTTACATATATACATTATTACATTTTACATGATCAAGTCAGCCAATTAAGCTTTCCTAATATGAAAATAATTACATAACTCCTTGCTAAGATACATACGATATCTAGAACAAGTATACAACTATTATATTTTAATAATTAAGGACCGACATCTATAATCCATGCTCGCCATTCATGATACACACTTCAACTTTGAAGTCAACTTCCAAATAGGTCTTCTCTAGAATACACACCACATCTGATGTCATCCTTCTTTTTGTACCTTTATAAGATCAGTGAACATTTTTTAAGACACTATCTGTCATCCTTTAAGCTCACATATATTGAATCCACATCGCATGTAAGATATACTCAAAACACAAAGACTTACTTTGTCAACTTCTACTATCACAATCTAGTAACTAGTCTTCACCAAATCTTTTGTAACCCAATCAATATGCAATATTACATCATGCGATCTTAGATATAAGAACACAACACCTTCCTATACACACAACTATCTTCACACATTTTGAAACATTTTTACAACATCTGTACACTATAATAACTAGTTTGTTTTCTTCATAGAAACATATGTTGACATCAGTGACAAAATATGAATGACAATAGCATTGATAATGTAGTGATTAAACATATTAAATGCATTAACAACATCCAACAATATCCCTCTTTAGCATTGATGGCAGCATATGGGAAAATCCATCAACCCAAAATCTGTTAACCAAGAATACTTTGTCATAGTATTTTTCCTCAAATAGTCTCCCCATACAGTACGGATTTTATTGTATTATCTATCCCCCATTGAAAACAATGGAAAAGGGTGCCATAAGTCACCAACTATGTTCTGTTTAGCCTTTATCAACATGGTGTTGAATCACCCAAATATATTTTGTAATCTTCCAACAATCACTCCCCCTGAGGAGTAGATCCATACATGAAGTCTAGAAAATGATAGAGCTCTGAATACCTTAGACTGATGCATTCCTGCATCATTTAATTCTCACTAGGAGGGGCCTGCACCTCAAGCATACCTCTGAGATACTCAAATGAATCATTTGGCAATGGCTTTGTAAAGATGTCTGCTATCTGTTATTTTGTGCTAATGTATTCTAACCTTATTTCTTTCTGGACAATCTTGTCTCTCAAAAAGTGATACTTAATAGAAATATGCTTAGTTTTAGAATGCATCACAAGATTCTTTGACATATTTAATGTACTGGTGTTATCACAATGGATAACCACTAGTTCAACAAAAGTTATTCCAATATCTTTCAACATTTGTTTCATCCAAATAATTTGAGTGCAATTAATAGTAGTAACAACATACTCAGATTTAGTAGTGGATTGAGCTATACAATCTTTCTTCTTACTTAACCATGAAACCAACCTTTTCCCCAAGGAAAAATGCACCTCCACTAGTACTCTTTCTGTCATCAATGTTCCCTACCCAATCAGCATCAGTATAAGCATGTAATTCAAATTCATAATTCTTATCATACCATAAGCCATATTCCATTGTTCCTTTCAGATATCTAAATATCCTTTTTATAGCAACCATGTGTGTCTCTTTAGGATCTGCCTAATATCTAGCCACAATTCCAACAACATTAGTAATATCCGGTCTAGAGTGAGTTAGAAATTGTAATCCTCCAATCATTGATCTATACTTGGTTTGAAAAATACTCTTGGTCTCATTAGTATTTTTTAGTTTATGGTAAGTCACCATGGGTGTACCAACAGCTTTACAATCTTCCATTCCAAACTTTTTCAACATCTCTTTAAGATACTTAGTTTGAGAAATGAAAATCTTATTCTTGCTCTGATTTATTCATAGTCCAAGAAAGAATTTCATTTCACCTATCATGGACATCTCAAATTCATTCTCCATTTCTTTAGAACACTTCTTACACATCTCATCATTTCCTCCAAAAATAATATCATCAACAAAAACTTCTATTATCAAAACTCTATCTTGACTAGTTCTCAAATAAAAGTTACTGTCAGCATTACCTTTTCTGAATCCAAGGTGAAGTAAGTACTTGTATAACCTTGCATACCAAGCCCTTGGTTCTTGCTTCAGTCCATATAATGCTTTCTTTAATTTTCATACCATGTCTTCATCTTCTGATAGAGGAAATCCCTCAGGTTGTTCTATATATACTTCTTTAAGATCCCCATTCAAAAATGCAGATTTTACATCCGTCTGATATACCTTGAAGTCCTTATGTGTAGCATAAGTTATAAATAATCTCACAGCTTCTATCCTAGCAAAATGAGTAAATGTCTCTTCAAAATCTATGCCTTCTTGTTGTGAATAGCCTTTGCAAACCAATCTTGCTTTGTTTCTTACAACAATTCCTTCATTCATTTTGTTTCTAAAAACCCACTTAGTTCCTATTACATTTTTGTCTTTAGGTCTAGGAACCAATTCTCAAGTGTCATTTTTCTTTATCTGATCTAATTCTTCTTGCATAGCTTTGATCCAAGATTCATCTCTACAAGCTTCATTAGTAGTTTTCGGTTCAACTTGAGAAATCAAACAAATTTCTTCCCTTGTCTTTGATCTAGTCATTATTGCTTGACTTGCATTACCAATAATTTGATTTTCAAGATGATCTTTATTCACATACCTTAGAGTCTTAGGAGTCTTAGAGGCCTCATTTGTTTCATATAATAAATCTCATTTTCACATTCAGTTTCAATATGCTCTTCTTCTTTTGTAGTAGCAGCCTCCTCAATCTCTGTATTTTGATTACAATCATACATTCTCTCTTGTATCTAAAAATTTTCATCTATCTTCACATTGTTACTTTCAACCATATTTCTTAATCTTAGGTTAAAGCATTTGTAAGCCTTTCTCTTAGTATAATAGCCAAGAAAAATTCCTTCATCACTTCTAGCATCAAATTTCCCTATTTCATCATCTCTTTTGATATAGCATTTACTACCAAATATTATAAAGTATTTTACAGTAAGAGTATGATTAAACCACAATTCATAAGGAGTCTTATTTATTCCTTCTCTGATTTGAATTATGGTTAATGTGTATACTATTGTCCCAAGAGCTTCTCTCTAATGTACATGAGATACAGTTCCTTCTAGTAACAATGTCCTAGTAGCATCTAGTATTCTTTTGTTTCTTCGCTCTACTATCCCATTTTGTTGTAGAGTCCTAGAAGAAGATGTTTTCCTTTTTATATCATGGTCTTCAAAATAAGAATTGAATAGATCTGAAGTAAAATCTCCACCTTTGTCTGACCTCAAACATTTTATCTTTAAGCTTGATTCATTCTCTACTTTTGCTTTGAATAATTTGAATTTTTCAAATGCTTCTGATTTTTCTTTTAAGTAAGTGATCCACATCATTCTAGAAAAGTCATTAAAAAAAAGTATAAAGTACCTTTCACCATAGTATGATCTTGTCCTTGTAGGTCCACATAGGTCTATATGTACTAGATCCAACTTTCTTTTTGTTGTATATGATTTACTTTTACAACTTCTTCTAGTCTTCTTTCCCATAACACATTCTCTACACATAGTGTTAGATGGTTGTACAATTTTTGGTAGGTCTCTTACTGCATTAGTCAAGCCTACCTTCACAATATTATCAAAATTGACATGACAAAACCTTTTGTGCCATAATCAAATTTCATCTACCTTTGCAACAAAACAAGAATATCCATATGTATTTAACTCAAATACATAACCTCTAGATTTAGTACCAGTTGCAATCAAGTTTCTTGTCTTACTTATGATAAAGCATTTTCCATCAATGAAATTTAATTGATATCCTTTGTCCATCAGTTGTCCAACACTCAACAAGTTATGCTTAAGTCCATCAACAAGTAGTATATTGTCAGTAGTAGTCCTTCCATCCAAAGAAATAGATCCTACTCCTATGATAGGTTCAGGAACATTGTCTTTGAATCTTACAACACCACGATCATACATCATTAGTTTAACAAACTTTTTTTTGTCTCCAGTCATATGATGTGGCAACCATTATCTATAACCCATTCAAATTTTTTATCAACATGTGATACTAAAGCTTTTCCCTCATGTACTGGTTTTTCATCTATAATAGCAATATATCCAATCTCCTCATAATCACAATCATCATCATCAGAAATACCTTCACTAGCATAATAACATTCATTTTCTTTTGAATACTTTGTCTTGAAAAACTTATGTTTGTGCTTAGGAACTCTTGTAGGACATCTAGAAGCAAAGTGACCTATCTTATTGCATGCAAAACATTTCAAAGGTAACTTTCCTTCAAATTTACCCTTACCTCTCTTTTCTCTTCTAGCAATCAGGGCAACAAGTTCATCTAGCTTTCTTTCTTCTTATTGTATCTATTTGCATTCATCAACATACTCACCAAGATCTTCCTTTATAGTACCATTGTTGGAGCTCGCAATTCCAGAGATTGTCTTCTTGTGTGTAGATGCCTTAAATGTTATCTCAACTTTAGGTAAAGAATCTCCCATTTTTGTAGCTTCAAAAGTGGTTAGCTTTGTAATCAACATTTATTTGCTAAATTTTGCAGTCAAAGGTATGATCTCTTCTATAGCCTGAACTTTGGTCTTGTAAACACGTGTCAAAGATCTAAGGATCTTCGCAATGACTTATTCCTCTTCATAAGTGCCTCTAGATTTTTTGATTCCAATCACAACCTCGGTAACTCTTTGTACATAAGCCCTAATGTTTTCATCATCCTTCATTTGCAAATTCTCCATCCATATTTTCCAATTCTATAACTTTTCTTTGTCGGTAAACTTATCTCCTTCATACAATGCTTCTAATATTACCAAAATTTTGTGTGGTGAATCCAGATCTTTCACCTTAGTAAATTCTCCTTCACAGAGTGCACTGATCAATGCTTCCCTTGTGACCATGTTATATGAAAATGTCTTCTTTTCATCATCAGTAGCCTTATCCAATTCTTCATCAACCTTCAAGGTTACTTCATTCTTTGTGATCATCCAGTAGTCAATGCCCAAACATAGAAAATGAGTTCTCATTTTGTTCTTCCAACTGTCAAAGTTTTTAGGATCAAATTTTGAACTATCCTTCCTATAGAATGCCATCTCCAAGATCACATCAAGCTGTTAAGCTTTCTCTCTAAGGACCAGTAGCTCTGATACCAATTGTTAGGAATAACATTCCACCAATACAACTAAGAGGGGGGGGGGGGTGAATTAGTTGTATGACAGATTATTAAACTTTAAACATTGAATAGCAATAATAACAAATAAAATAAACACAATGAATGCCAACACAATAATACAATATTTATTGTCAAGGAAACCCTGTTAAAGGTAAAACCCCAGTGGGAAATAATACCCACTAATGATGTAATGAGAGTATAGTATCCTTGTTAGAAGATCTAGCCCTGTTAGGAGCTGATTAAAACATTATAGTACATAGTCCTTATTAGAGGATAGATCCTACTAGGAGTCAAGAAAAGAAGTGGTCTCACTGCCCAGGCTTACTACCCAAAGAAGATTATGACCACCTTCATAACTCACTATTTGCAACACAAGTGTATGTAAGGATATATATACAATCCTTGAGCTGTCTGATAGAAAATATTTGCTTGATCATTTCCAATGAAGTATATAAGTTATCCTCTCTGTTAGCACCTGCAAAAGTTTTTCATGGCTATATGAATTTTTCTTTGTTCCCTGCTGGCTTTTCCCTATCCCTGGTCCTTGAAACCCTAGGTCTAATTTCATATTTCTAGCCATTGGAGGAAAAAACCCTAATCTGTCTAGGCCCTGTTCTAATTCTTCATTACCTTTTTCAGGCCACTTAAGTGATTTATAACACATGTGCACTTTTCACTCTCGGTTAGTCACCAATTCTCTGAGTTTCCAGGCGGTTAGTAATTCTATTCGGCGACTTCGATTTTGCTGTTGTCGCAAGATCTCTTGTGTTTAGTGGTTAAGTCCCATACATTCAGTGACTCTGCTAGCGGCTTATATCTTCTCTTCAGTCGCTAAATTGCATGATGGTTGGCCCACTTCATGAGGATGGTACAGGTAGACCTGATGTCAGATGGAGCTTAGGTGGTAGCTAGTTATTGGTTGTGGGGTGGTGAGTTGGTAGTTGTTAGTGGGCCCAAGGTCTTCAGTTTGTGAGGAGAAGTTAAAGCTCAGATTGATCTCACAGTTGTCGTTATACCATTGATATAAGATGCACGAGGTTTAAGCTTGTGGTATAGCGATAGCTATTGATCTTGTTTAAGAGATGGGGACCGCTAGGTGGGTCTTTTGTTGTTGACTCATTATGATGTGGTCATTTATGATTCTCTGAAGGTATTAAAAACATGACAAAGCTACTAGTGTGTTTGACACCAAGGATGAAGTTGTGGTTCCTTTGTTGCTGACTTGTTTGACATGCCATTTCATGATTCGATAGAGATTTCAAGCAAGGTGGGGCCAAGTTTTAATGACATCTGTAGGGTTGCCAGCTTTGCTCAAGATCGACGGTGGTCGTATAATCGCATGGAATTTTTTGAGCTCTTGTAATCATGCGCTAGCCATCTGATCTTCCAAGTGTTTATGCCGACGTCGTAGTGGGACCTCTCTGCAAGTGGGCGCTGACATGCTCTTTCTTGATTGGTCGATGTGGATAATGACATGGAGTGTTGTCAGTGGGGCCAATTTTTTTGACATTCAGGTATGATAAAGCTCAAGTTGATCCTACGGTTGTCATTATACCACTTAGATAAGATGCATGATATTTAAGTCAGTGGTATAACGACAGCTGTTGATCTTAGTAGGCTTAGAAGTTATAAGGTATTCAGTGATCTAGTGACTTAAGGTTGTCGTGCAATCTTAGGATCTGACCTACGGTTAAGAAAATATCTAGCGACTTAGAGATTTTCCTCAGTCGCATGTTCTTGGGACTTAACCCTAGTTGATGAAATGATTGTGAGATTTAGCGAAGACTCTTTATCGTTGAATCTCCATATTATGTGGGGTTAAGGTGAAGTTAGCATCTGGTTTTCCCTGGTGGTTAAGTGATGTATTCGATGATCTAGCAGCTATGTGGTTGCATGGTCTCTGGTTCTTGATAGTTAAGTGCCTAACCTCTAGTGATTCAGTGACACAGTTGGTCTCATGGTTGCTAAATCAAACAGTTAAGTCAATAACTCTTTCATGACTTAATGTGGACCATAGGATGGAATGGAGAGGAGGATCGACAGTGGTTGCCAGATCGAGGAATCAAGAAAATTTATTCTGTGACTGAGAAGATGGCTTATGGTCACATGATCTCTAGATGAAAGAAAAGTTAAGGGTTTCCTATAGTTGTGTAATCACTAAGTGTAACTTGAGGTTAATACGATGTCTGGTGATCTTGTGACTAAAGGATAAATGTAAACCAAGATTCCTATGGAGTTAAGCTCTGAGCCCGGGTAAAGTGGAAGGATCTGACGGTCGTGATATAAAGTGAGTCCATATTTGAATGCTGGCCATCGATATATTGTCTAGCACCATAAAGTAGCTTTTATTTTTCAAATTCAAATCTTTTCAAGGTTTTCTTTGCAGGGTTTGTAACAGTAAGCCATATAAGATAAGGAGTTGTTCAGAATTGATTTCTCCGGGACAGTTGTAGTTAGAAATTGATGAGGAAGGCATGGGTTGCCACGCAGATCTGATCTTTCTTTCTTGGGGTGCCATGTTGTTTTAAATACAAAGGATTGTTATTTGACATAGGCAGCTAGGGTTTTGATTGATGTCAGATGTCTCCATGTTATGTACACGCAAGATCTATGGCTGGCTTTGGCATTAAATTTTGTTTTTCTGGCAGTAAGAAATTGGTTGGATTTGGAAATGCAGTAAGCCTAGAGTATGAAATTAAATATTTGTACATCAAATTTGATCTGATTTTTCCAAGTTTCTAGGATTTTCCTGCATTCTTTTATTTCTTGTTTAGTCTGGTTGGTGAGGTTGTTGTAGACCTAATCTTGCTCTAAATGATCTGTAGCTTGTTGCAATCCTTGTTCCTATAAAAGGATTTTCAAGATCATTTAGAGGGGTTCCATTATTCTGGTTCCACATGGGTTCCAATTTTTGAGTTCCAGATCTTGGTTCCCTGAAGGGTCCTTTTCCTGTAGATATTTTCCTTCTTCTCCACATATAGGGTGTTCCCTCTTTCCTTTCTGCTTTGGAGAAGACAATATAAGTTGTAACAGCTTGTTTTATGTATAAGGTTTCAATATATTTGTATTGTTATCATATTGTCTCCATTTGAATCCTGAACTTGTTGATTATGGCATCAAGGATGTTTGATCTTTCTATTTTTATTTCCTATGTGTCTACAATAGAGTTGTTTTCGTAGAAGCAACTGGGTTTGGGACTAGTTTTTAGATGTGTATGAACTGGGGTATCAAGGATGTCTCATGTTTGTCTTTCAGTGGATGTTGATTAATGTATTACTTATTTATAGGTCTCTTCTAAGGGGAGGGCTAAAATCCTTTGAATAGGTGATAGCATATCTGGGTACACAGGTGGATTGTTGAAGTGAGGTCTGATTAATGGTGTATGATTGATGTAAGGCATCAACATATTAGAATGTATTGTCTTCTTGTTTCATAGCTCTCTATTGCAGTGATGTATTTGACTCTATTGCCCATTGGATGAGGCACTGGTCTATGAGAGACTTAGGGTATCTCAGGGGTCCTTTCAACCCAACATTAAAATCATTCAAATGAAGTATTTTTCCTTTCATGTTGGTAGTAGTAGTAGGAGGTCCATTCTAGTTTTCAGACTCATTCCATGCAAGTAGGTTGTTGCATAAGGTTATGGTCTAATTGGGGTACAGTATACCTACAAGAGTCTGAAGGCTATTCCACAATAATCTATCTGCAGGCCTTTTGTTTATCAATAAGAGTTATGAGTGTGCAGATAAGGCAATACCCACCTAAGTGATGTGGAGCTCAAAGAAGAAGGAGGATCTTTTCCAATCCTCATTAATTAGGCTTTTCTTGCAAACTTGGAGCCCCTTTTAACTAAGAATCAAGCCCATAATTTGCCAAGTTTGACCCTACAAGAAAAATCCCTAACACTCTCCTCTACATCCAGTAAGTACAAGCTCGTAGCTTCCACAATCCTATTTTTACATCACATACATGCTACCATATCTTTTCAAAAGAAAAGATCTTACATATATACCTTATTACATTTTACATGATCAAGTCGACCAATTATGCTTTCCTAATATACAAATAATTACATAACTATTTGCTAAGATACATACGGTATCTAGAACAAGTATACAACAATTAAGGACTGACATCCATAATCCACACTCACCATTCATGATACATGCTTCAACTCTGAAGTCAGCTTCCAAATAGGTCTTCTCCAGAATACACACCACAACTAACATCGTCCTTCTTTATATTCCTTTCTAAGATCAATGAACATTCATCAGTACACTATCTGTCATCATTTAAGCTCACATATACTAAATCCACATTGCTTGTAAGATATACTCAAAACATAGAGACTTACTCTATCAACTTCTAATGTCACATTCCAGTAACCAGTCTTCACCAAATCTTATGTAACTCAATCAATATGCAATATTACATCATGCAATCTTAGATATAAGATCACAACACATTCTTGTACACACAACTATTTTCACACATTCTAAAACATCTGTACATTGTAATAACTAGTATGTTTTCTTCATAGAAACATATGTTGACATCAATGACAAAACAAAAATGACAACAACATTGATAATGTAGTGATTAAACATATTGAATGCATTAGCAATATCCAACATAACCTTCTTGGAGGAAGAAGTTGATTGGCTTACTTGAACCTCATCCTCCATGCTCATCATGAGTTTTGTGAAGGAAATCACATACACCACCTGTTATGTGCAATTATTAGCTACATGAAGATGAGAATGGATATTAAAGAAACACTCATACAACAATGGAATATAATCCAAAATATTGCATTTATGCATGATATCCAATAATATGTATTATATGTCTTTATTATCCATTCTCATTTGCATGTAGTTAAGTATGCATGTATATATGGTCTACTATATATATGCTCATCCAATTAGGTTATGCTATATATATGGTCTAGTATATAGTTATGTTCATACAATTATACTATATATGCTCTAGTATATATGCATTGTATATATGTTCTAGTACATATGGTGTAGTATATATGGTCACTATATATCCTCCAGTATACATATGGTGTAGTATATATGGTCACTATATATCATGTAGTATACATATGTTGTACTATATATATGATCACTATATATCATCCATAATACATATGTTGCACTATATATGGTCACTATATATCCTCCAATATACATATGTTGTAGTATATATGGTCACTATATATCCTCACTATATGGTCAGTGTATATTCTCATTTTGACACAAAATGAGCATTTTTACATCTTCCACATGAAAAGGTGGAATTGGAATTTGAGGGCCAAATTCTCATTGCCTCAATCCCCATTTTTTAAACCTTTCAGGTCTGTGTGTAAACAAAACATTATATTTGGGGTCCCTAGTCCCTACAAGATACAACTAGTTATAGATCAAGAATGTCATTGTTAGGCTCACAAATTGGTCAAGGATGTCAAGAGAAGTGTGAAACAAGATACACACATTTCAAAGAGATCAAAATCAAAGAAAAATCAGAGTTACAAATCATACACTTGAATTTGTAGTTGGAATGTTAAAGAATAGTAAGCATGAATATTAAAGAACAATAAGCATGAATCCCCCAATAGCATAAGGAGTATCATCAGAAAAATATATGAAAATATAAATGGAACACAACAATGATATGCATCATCAGAATAGCCCTATTGCAATAGGAAATATAAATGGAATACACCAAGGACTATCATAAAAAAAATGGACTACATGCTTCATTTCTTTCAAAGAATTTTGTATATGTGAACTATGAGAACACATGATTTGAGCATCAAAATTACAATGGTATGATTGATCTTCATCATGTGGTACTCCTTGGTGTATTCCATTTATATTTCCTAATGCAACAAGGCTTACAAATTCAAGAGGCATAGACAATAACCAGCTAGGAATGAAGAGACAAAAAAAGGTCAATAAAACTATCATGCATATCACTGTATCTACATTAAAGCATATTAAAGAACAGAGAAAGGTCTTGTAAAACTACAACTATTGTTTATGTCTATAGTCTTCCCACATCCTACATAAAATATCAAACACCCAAATGAAAAGAAGTAAAAAATTTCAACTGGGAATGAATCTATCCTACAGATCTTAACATTCAGAGAATCATTGATGTTGCATCATCTAATCAGAAGAGTTTCAAACTATGTTCTGCAATGATAATTCAATCAACATAGCTTTTGAAACCCATAAAGAAAGAAAGTCAAGTAAATGTACATTATCACAATGCAAGATGCCAAAATGTTGATTGAAAATGAGGAGAAATTATTGTAAAAATTAATTATACTATCAAAAAGGTAATGAAAAATTTGATCGTTACAAGAATTTAAAATGCAACTCATCATTTGATTGTGCATCGATTCTCATACCATTATTTTAGCAGATTCTTGAATTTTTATGTTATTCATCAAATCCAATTTGAATCGCCCATGTGGATACGTTGAACAAGGGAGATGGAGTATATATTTGGTGGGGTTATGATCTAATGGTCCATTTGAAATAATAGTCCTATTCAAAAAAGATGGCGTTGAGCCCCAAATATCCTTGTCATTAAATGTATAGGCTTGCTAAGACAATTTATAAGAAATAATTTGGGAGCAATTTTGAGTAGGTGAAGAAGGCATGGGAGAAAATAGCTGTATAAATTCATCAAATTATACTATTACCATTCTACCAACATGTGAAATTTAAAAACCAGAAAAAAAACCCTAACCGAGACAATTAAAAACAAAAATTTAAACTGTTATTATTCAGACATCCTCTCAATGAATGAAACCTAAAAAATAAAAGATACTAAGAAATGGGGGTCAAATTTTATAATAGAACATTTTCATCATGTAAACTGTAAAAATCACAGAGCCATTTTGATGCAAGGTAAGGATGCAATAGGGCCAAACAATGGCACACCCTAATGATCCAAGCCTACAAAACACATGCGGAAGCAACAAACAATAACAGTGAGAGAGAGAATGCTAGATTTTCATATATTATCATCAAATAGAACCATACATACCGGGTTGTAAGGCCTTCCCGGTTAGGGCCTGATATTACACTGAATCTCAGAAGTCCTCCAACATGCAAGGATCTGTCACAAATCTCTAATCTAATATCTACTATTTTCTCTCTGAAAAAAAAACTCCCCCTAAACACAACCAAACATCTACATTTATACAAGAAGCTACCAAACTGAGTCAGCCTTCAGATCCACAATAAATGGAAGGAATGGTCAAATTTGGGACCACATGCTTCCCAATAATGGATACCAACATTAAATCCACAATCCAATATAAATGCACAAGTCAGCCACAACAGTAATTAAAACTAAACCCATTGATAAGCAAGATAACCGAGTAGCAGACATGCAATGCTAAGCACTAGTGAAATAACCAACCGCCCAGGAGATAATTGACCACACTCAGTGACCAAAGGAAACTGACCAACTACCGACCAAATCGGTCAAAGTAGGAACTGAGCAACACAGACAAACTCCAAATTGTTTTTGGTGACATAGGATTGCCAAGAACCCGAGATGCTCTTGCATCAGACACTTGGGGTTATTTTGAAATGATTCTCTAAATCATTTGGTAGGTCTGGTCTAAGCTACATCCAACTCAAGCTATGAAATCCATGAGCTATCTTCCATCGGTCTATTCTTCCACTTAATCAGATATTCCATGTACTATTTTCCTCTTGTACTTTTGCCAACTCTTTCCTTCAAATTTTGTTCAACTTTATCATTCTACTTCTTAGGATATTCTATCGGTACTATTATTTCTTCATCAAGTTCATGATACTCATACAAATTAGCAATGTTTAAAATTAGTGATATGTCCATGTCATTAGGTAACTCAATTTCATATGCATTTCCACTGTCAAATTTCTTCAAAATCTTGCAAGGTCCAAACTTCTTCATCCTCAGCTTCCCATATGTTCCAATAGGAAATTGGCCTTTCCTCAAATGAACCATCACTTCATCACCAACATCAAAAGTTTTATGTCTTCTTGATCTATCAACTCTATCTTTGTATTTCTGATTACTTTCTTCCAGCCTCAACTTCACATCTTCATGCAATGTTTTCATGTACTCAGCAAAATTTACTCCTTCAACACTTTTCTTATTCTCATCAGCAATGTCTCTCAAATTAGATATTCCTCTTGGTTGTGTGCCATTCAAAATCTCAAATGGTGTCTTTCCAGTACTCTTATTCATTGAATTATTATATGCAAACTCTGCTTGTCCCAACACAGAATCCCAATTACTCGGTGTGTCTCCAACTAAACATCTCAAAAGATTTCCCAAACTTCTATTCACAACTTCAGTCTGTCCATCGGTTTGTGGGTGAAATGTAGAACTATATTTTAATTCAGTGCCAAATTTCTTCCAAAGTGTTTTTAAAAAATATCCAAAAAATTTATTGTCTCGGTCAGAGATAATACTCCTCGGTAATCCATGCAATCTAACAATTTCCTTAAAGAAAAGATCTGCTATATGTACTGCATCTGATGTCTTTCTACAAGGTATAAAATGTGCCATATTTGAAAATCTATCCACAACAACAAATATAGAATCATTACCTCTTACTGTCTTCGGTATGCCAAGAACAAAGTCCATACTGATGTCAATCCATAGTTTCTCAGGAACAACAATTAGTGTATACAATCCAATATTCTGACTTACTCCTTTTGCAACTTGACAAATTCCACAATTTTTCACAAATTTTTGAACATCTTTATACAAATGCGGCCAATAGTACTTCTCCTTAAGCAAATTCCATGTTTTATCAATACCAAAATGTCCAGCCAAACCACTACTATGTTTCTCTTTTATCAGATTAGATCTCATTACTCCTCTTGGTATACACAACTGAATACCTTTAAACAACATACCTTCCTGGATAAAATATTCATCCCATTTAGTGTCTTTTTGATCTTGAATAGGTGCTCTGTACTTTCTCCATGGCTCAGAAAAATTAGGGTCAACCTCATAAGAATCTCTCATCTCATCAAAACCAAGAACTTCAATTTTCATCTCAGTCATCAAAGATCTTCTTCTACTCAATGCATCAGCAACTCGGTTAGTGACTCCACTCTTATGCTTTATCACAAATGTATAACTCTACAAATACTCAACCCATTTCATATGTCTCTGATTCAACTTATTTTGACTACCCAAATATTATAAAAGCCTTATGATTAGTATACAACACAAATTCACTTGGTATCAAATAATGTCTTCATTTCTTCAGTTCTTGAACAATAGCATAGAATTCTTGATCATACATGGAATATTTACTTCTAGGATCATTCAACTTTTCACTAAAGAAAGCAATAGGTTTACCTTCTTGACTCAACATAGCTCCAATTGCACTTCCACTTGCATCACATTCTAGTTGAAATACTTTACTGAAATTAGGTAATGCCAAAATAGGTAATTCAAGAACCTTCTACTTCAGAGTCTCAAAACTTTTGTCAGCTCCATGTGTCCACTTGAATTCTCTTTTGTCTCCTCTCATAGTCTCAGTCATAGCATTACAAATTGAACTGAAATTCCTTATGAACTTTTGGTAAAAACTTTCCAAACCATGAAATGATCTTACCTCACTAGCATTCACAGGTGTAGGTTAATTCAAAATAGCTTCAACCTTTTCAGGGTCGATCTTCAAACCATCAGCTGAAAAAAAAAATCCCAAATACACAATCTCTTCTTTCATGAATGAACACTTTTTCAGATTTATCAGCAACTTTTCCTTTTTCAACCTATGCAAAACTTGTCTAACATGCAACAAATGTTCTTCTCTGGTCTTACTGAATATCAGAATATCATCAAGATATACAATCACAAACTTACCTAAGAATTTCTTCAAAACTTCATTCATCAACCTCATAAAAGTACTTGGTGCATTAGTTAAACCAAAAGTCATAACCAACAACTCATACAAACCTTCTTTTGTCTTGAAAGCAGTTTTCCATTCATCACCTTCTCTTATTCTGATCTGATGATACCCACTTTTCAAATTGATTTTTGTGAAATACTTTGCTCCAGTCAAACTGTCCATGATGTCATCCATTCTCGGTATAGGAAACCTATACTTCATTGTTATCTTATTGATTGCTCTAGAATCAATACACATTCTCTATTCTCCATTCTTCTTCAGTGCCAATACAATAGGTACCGCACAAGGACTCAAACTTTCTCTGATCAAACCTTTCTCCAACAATTCTTGAATTTGTCAGTTCAATTCCTGATTCTTGGTAGGTGTTAACCGATGAGGTTCCTTATTTGGTAAACTAGCTCTGGGGATTAGATCCATACAATGATCAATGCTTCTTTTCAGTGGAAAACCATTAGGTACATTATCAGAAATGATATCACTATACTCAGTGAGTAACTTATCAATCTCCTTAGGAACATTATCCTCTATTTTCTTACTTGGCTTATTAGGAATCACAAAAAAACATACATTATTCCTCTTCAAAGAGTTAACAAACTTTCTTCCTTCCATCAAACAAACTTTCACAGATGTGCAGACATTACCAATACGTTCTTCCATTAATGATAACAAGATTTGTTTCTTTCCATCAGCCACAATTGTATACTTATGCAATCTCCCATCATATATAGCATGTCTATCATATTTCCAAGGTCTACCCAATAAAATATGACAACAATCCATAGGCATGATATCACATAACACCTTATTATAGTATTTTCCAATCTTCAAATTCACATAACATTGTTCACTTACCAGGAGTGTATGCTCATCTTTGATCCATGAAATCTGATAGGGCTTCGGATGTACCAACCTCTCCAACTGCAATTTTGTGACCATCTCCTCAAATGCTAGATTCTCTGAGCTACCACTATCAATTATTACCTTCCAAACTTTGTCAAAAACTTTACATCTAGTCTTGAACAAACTTTTCCTTACCGGATCTTCCTTCTTTCTTTCATTCCATAGTGTTGTCCTTACCATTAAGTTATTTTCTTTCTCAGGTTCATTCGGTGACTCTTCCTGCACCAAAGCATTTCTACTGCTACCAGCCTTCTTACTAGCTTGTGTACATTCAAAAGATCTATGTCCTTCTTCACCATAATTGTAACAAGTTCCTTAGAAAGTTCCTCTGCCATAACCACCTTGGTAGTTACTGCCTCTACCTCTAGATGAACTTTCAACTTTCCACTCGGTCTTGCCTTTGTCCAGATTCATCTTTTCTGGTTCAGATCTGCCATTTTCACTATTAGATCTACCTCTTCCTCTAGGGAATCTACCACCTCGACCTCTCTATCTTTGCTCATGTCTTTTGTTCAATTTCTCCTCGGCCTTCAAAGAAAATTGATAAGCCTCCTCAATGTTCTCCAATTTGACCATACTAATTTCCTCTTGGATGGAAACCCTCAAACCATTTAGGTATCTACCAATTCTTTCCACATCATCTTCATCATGTCTAGATTTGATATCTAATCTGTAGAATTCCTCAGTATACTCTTTTACCGAGCTCTCTTTCTATCTCAAACTTTGCATTTGCAAAACTAGGTTAATCTGATAATCACAAGGTAAGAACTTTCCTTTCAATTTATTGACCATTTTACTCCATACCTTGATTTTGTCTTTGTCTTTCCTTTTTCTATCTAGCTGCAGATGTTCCCACCATAAGGATGCATGACTTTTCAACTTTGTGCTTGCAATCTTCACCTTTTTATCCTCAGGAATGTTTTCATATTCAAAATACTTTTCCATCTTAGTGATCCAGTCCACCAATTCATCATAATCTAGCTTTCCACTATACTCAGGAGGATTGAAATGTGGCATTGACTTTAGACTCATCAAAGCCTTAAAAAATATTTCTTCGCCTTGATCCATAACAGGAGCAGGTTCTACATTCGCCTGTTCTTCTTCAATTTTATCATCACTAACATCTTCAAGATGTCTACCTCTTCTTTGGGCTATTTCTACTACTTCTAACCTATCAACAATCTACCTTAGCATATCTACCAATCCTGGATCTGCATCTCACCTCCCACGAACCATCTTGACAACCCTTTGCAATTGCAGGTCAGATCGTAATATGCTACCCCACAACAATTCAACTAGGCGTTCAAGAGGAACCTACAAACCTAGATCCAAAGACCTAGATCAAGATCTAACCTCGCTCTGATACCACCTGATGCAAGGCAGGGATGCAATAGGGCTAAACAATGGCACACCCTAATAATCCAAGCCTACACAATACATGCGGAAGCAACAAACAACAACAGTAAGAGAGAGAATGCCAACTCTTTCATATATTATAACCAAATAGAACCATACATGTCAGGCTGTAAGGCCTTCCCAATAGGGTCTGATATTACAATGAATCTTAGAAGTCCTCCAAGATGCGAGGATCTGTCACAAATCTCTAATCTAATGTCTACTATCTTCTCTTTGAAAAAAAAACTCTCCCTAAACACAACCAAACATCTACATTTATACAAGAAGCTACCGAACTGAGTCAGCCTTCAGATCCAAAATCAACAGAAGGAACAATCAAATTTGGGACCACACACTTCCTAATGATGGATACAAACATTAAATCTGTGATCCAATATAAATGCACAAGTCGGCCACAATAGGAATTAAAACAAAACCTGTCAGTAAGCAAGATAACTAAGCAATAGACAGGCAATGTTGAGTGCCAATGAAATAACTGACTGCCCAAGAGATAACCAACCACACTCGGTGACCAAAGGAAACCAACCAACTACCGACCAACTCAGTCAAAGTAGGAACCGAGCAACATAGACAAACTCCAAATTGTTTTTGGTGACACAAGATTGCCAGGGACCCGAGATGCTCCTGCATCACATTTTCATCATTATTGCACTTCGTTGGTTTACTAATCTAAAAATAAAAATCCTGTATAAACTAGAAATATCTTTGCATACCTTGCGTTAAAATAGTTTAGGAGAGTCGTTGCCTTAAAAACCCAGTGGAGGAGGGAAAGTGAAGGATACCGCTGCCTTAGCCACTTTGTAGACTTTCTCTGTGAAGAATATCGCTGCCTTAGCCACTTTGCAGAGAATATCATTGCCTCAGCCACTTTGTCAAAGTGAAGAATGTCGTTTCCTTAGCCGCTTTGCCAAAGTGAAGAATGTCGTTGCCTTCCGCTTTGCCAAAGTGAAAATGTCGTAACACGGATCCCAAATTTTATTTTCTTTGCACGCTGACCTAACGACTTTAAAAAATGGAGGTTGAAAAAGGTGGATTTTGGCCCTCAAATTCCAATTCCACCTTTTCAAGTGGAAGATGTAAATGCTCATTTTGGGCCAAAATTAGCATTTACATCTCCCTACTCTATTTTCATTTTGCACACCCAAATAGAGGATCGGACCAAATTGGAACTAGAAAATGCCAATTCCAGGCTAATTCCCACAACCAAATGGGCCCTGAAGGAACAAAAGCTTTCACCTTATGAATATCATTAATAATAGCTTTAGACAATTTGAATTCATTTTGAGTTGTAAGTCATTTTCCAAGTTAAAAAAGTGAACTCCCATATATCCCTAAATTTCCATAATGCATTTTTTGAACAAGATTTTTCTATGTAATTGAGAATTAGAAACAAGAGGCTCCTCTTAAAAGTTTATCAAACTAGTCTACCAAATAGAAGAAGAAAAAAAGCTCATACTATGACTAAGATCTTATATTTTCCACTCAAGAAGAGAAGACACAAATTGCCAAGCTTTCTATATGCTTAAAAAAAATTTAGAAGCTTGAGATTTGAAGTACTTTACCATAAGATCAATTTCATCTTTCCATCTAGCCTCTTAATGCATGCACATTTTTCGATTTCATTGTGTGTGTTTTTTAGCATCAACGTTTTAGATCACACTATGTGATCCATCATCTTTACTATTACAATTCTTGCACTCTCTCTTTCTGATAATAGATCATAGATTGTGATCTGAAACGTTGATGCTAAACAACACACAATCAAATCTAAAAAACATACATATATTTAAAAATGAATTGTGAGAATCTAATAATGCTAATCTAACCTTTTTCCCAAAGTAGTATTAGCTTTGGCAGAAATAATTCCAACCTCATTCCAAGAAGCAATTCAGTGCCTACTACAAAATTTCCATGGACCCACTCTGCATGAAGAGATTTCCTAAGAGGTGTAACTAGACATACTCCTGATTTCCTTCATTGCCACACTTTGTACACATATTTGAATCTAATGAATTATTTTATTAATAACTTTTGACTATCCACATACATGTCTACCTGTCTACTTATGGAAGAAGATCAATATGTTGTGGAATTTGGCTTTACAACTTCCTATTGCATTTGTCTAGAAGTTTTTAAATCTGTAACAACATAAACACATTTACTTCATACATTTTATTTATATTTAGAGGTTTGCGGAGATTTGATGTAAAATGATATTCAAGGAGGAATTTCTTCACGTCCCCACTGGTTCTATTTTCCATACTTGAAATCTCTTGAAACACTATTTGATTTTACGACGATTGGACTATAAAACCTTCAATGAATCATGCCTCATTATTAGAGTGAAAACCACTCTACCTTCTGACCCCCTGATTAAGCAAAGCCATTGATACAAAGCTCTAAGTGAACAGGGGAGGGGTTGGATTTGAAATATAGACATAGGTACACATAGGATTATGGATATCTGTTATGTTGATTTGAGTTTTTGTTCACTTTTCTCTCAAATTCCATAAATATATGTATATATTGATGTTTCTAATTTTAATTTCACGTATTACAGTGTTCAACTACTACATTTGTGGCGTTACCGGTCATTGCAGTGCTGGGCATAATTTAGCAATCACAGTTTTTGGTAATCAAAATTGGCTTATGGCTTGTTTAAAACTTTAAAAATGTACAAATTGAAAAATTAAGAAATAAGCATTATTTTTAATTTTAAGATTGATTAAATAATTCTCCTTTTTGATGAAGGAAAACTTCTCCACCATAAGAAGTGGATGCCCTCAATTAAAGTAGGTAAATTCAGAGTCAATTTTTTTCATTCGGTGATCTTTAACACTTGATAATAGTATTAAAATTGGGAATGAATTTTATTGAAACTCTAGGAGTTTCATCTGGTGTCTTAATTATCTCAACCATCATTTTTATTTACATTAGAATTAATAGAAAGAAAAGGGAGCTGCAAAAGGAGGACATTAGAGGGTATATGGATCCTCTTGACTCGAGACATCCTTCAGTTGATAACTTTTTACATGCAGGAACTCCTACCAGATATTCTTATCTTCAGATCAAAAGGTACACCAAAAACTTTACAATGAGACTTGGGCAAGGAGGTTTCGGTATAGTTTTCAAAGGTGAGCTTCCTAATGGATGTATGGTAGCCGTTAAAATTCTTGAAAAATAAAAACATAGTTGAATCCAATTCATGAATGAAGTGGCTACAGTTGGAAAGATCCACCACTTACATTGTGTGCGACTATTGAGCTATTTCTTCGAGAGTTCTAAAAGAGCTTTGGTTTTGGAGGACATGATCAATGGTTCCCTTGAAAAACATATCCATAGAGATGATCAAAATGTTTTGAACTAGAAATAATTGTATTTCATTGCAATGGGTACAACTCGAGGCCTAGCATATCTACATGATTATTGTCGAAATAAGATATTGCATTGTGACATAAAACCCCACAATGTGTTGTTGGATGCCAATTTCTCCCCAAAAGTTGTAGATTTTGGTTTGACAAAATTAACAGATAGAGAGGAAAACCATGTGTCTCTTACAGGTGCTAAAGGTACCCCCTATTATGTGGCTCCAAAGGTGTGGTCTAGAAGCAATGGACCTATGACTGACAGATCAGATGTGTACAAATTAGATCAGATTCAACGACTCATTTATTTGAGGGCTGTATATTTCAAGTGCTTTGGCCATGAGATTAAAGAGATGGCTTGGGTAAAGAAATACTGATGGCTTTAAACAATCTCTGACAAATGCCCAGATTAAGAGATTAAGAAATAGACTACATGGATTTGAGTTTTTGTGAAATTTACTTTGAGTTTGAAATAGAGTTCTCTGATCTTCTCCCTAAATCTCGTTGGGTTTCTATTTATCAAAATTCAGTTTTCTTTTATTCAAAATGCATTTAGTTTTGAAGTAACAGTGGCCTTCATGGTAAGAACAAGGGGTTTCTATTGTAATCATTGCTAAGTTGACTACATCAGCTGTACAAACCAAGTGTCAAAATGCCCTTCTTGTCTGGCAGATTGTATTATGGATCTAATGAATTACAATGTACTTATTGAGAGGGGATTGATTTTATAGATGGATAGTTCTAAAATAAGCTCAGTGAAATTATGGATGGGTTATTGGCTTAATTGAATTACATGAAATTCAAATAAAACAATTTGTTAATTCAATAAATATATCTATATTTTCATTTGATTGATTTGATTTATACTTATTGTAGAATTCAACTTTGTTTCAAATGTTCATAATGTTCTTAAGTGACTCGCACAAATTACAATAGTTCTACTGCAACTAGTCCTTTGAAAAGCTATACAACTAGACCTGCCACTATTAATCTCATAGAATTAGGTGCTCACTATGACATCTGTGGGGTTACCAGTCACTGCAGTGCTGGGCAAAAGATAGCAATCACAGTTTCTGGTAATCAAAATTGGCTTATGGTTTGTTAAAAACTTTAAAAACTTAAAGCAATTGAGAAATTGAAAGATAAGGATTATTTTATTTTAAGTTTTATTAAATAATTCTTCTTTTTTATGAAGGAAAACTTCCCAACTATAAGAAGAAGTGGATATCCTCGATTGAAGCAAGTAAATTCAGAGTTCATTTTTTTTTCATCTATTGACCTTTAACACTAGATAAAGGTATTAAAATTGGGAATGAGTTTTATTGCAGCTATAGGAGTTGCATCTGGTGTCTTCATTATCTCAACCATCATTTTTATTTACACTATAATTAATAGAAAGAAAAGGGAGTTGTAAGAGGAGGAAGAGGACATTAGAGGGTATATGGATCCTCTTGACTCAAGACCCCCTCCAGTTGAGAAATTTTTACATGGAGGAATTCCAACCAGATTTTCTTATCATCAGATCAAAAGATACACCAACAATTTCACAATGACACTTGGGCAAGGAGGTTTTGTTACAATTTTCAAAGGTGAGCTTACTAATGGATGTATGGTGGCTGTTACAATTCTTGACAAATCAAAACATAGTTGAATCTAATTCATGAATGAAGTAGCTACCATTGGAAGGATTCACCACTTGCATCTTGTGTGACTTTTAGGCTATTGCTTAGAGGGTTCTAAAAGAGCTTTAGTTTTGGATTACATGGTCAATGGTTCCATTGAAAAATATATCTATGGAGATGACCAAAATGTTTTGAACTGGAAACAATTGTATTTAATTGCAATGGGTATAGCTTGAGGCCTAGCATATCTACATGATGATTATCGAAATGAGATATTGCATTGTGACATATAACCCCACAATGTGTTGTTGGATGCCAATTTCTCCCCAAAAGTTGTAGATTTTGGTTTGGAAAAATTAACAGATAGAGAGGAAAGCCATGTGTCTCTTATAGGTGCCAGAGGTACCCCTGGTTATGTGGCTCCAGAGGTGTGGTCTAGAAGCAACAGACCCATGAATGATAGATCAAATGTGTACAGTTATGGTATGTTGGTGATGGAGATGGTTGGAGGAAGAAAAAAATTTGACATGAAAGAAACCAGGTCCAACAAATTTTACTACCCAGAGTGGACATTTAAACATGTGGAAATGGGTGAATTTCAAAATTTGAGAGAAGAAAATATAGAAGATGCTGAAGATGAAGCTATAGCCAAAAAGTTGAGCATGTTGGGACTATGATGTATTCAGTACAACCCTTCTCAAAGGCCTTCTATCAGTAGAGTGATTCAAATGCTAGAAGGAGCTGTTGACATAGCTATGCCTCCTCAGCCCTTTCTTGTTAATACATCAGTTGAAACATAGGCCTCCACCGAATCATCATCTCTCATGTGATTTCTCATTCATTAGATCTCATCTATGTCGCATGGCATATGTTAATTGTTCAATTAATGTTGACCTCAACCCTTACAATTGGGGATAAATTAGCATGCTATCTAATTTACTAAGCAACATAGTTTATCTGGTCAATGGTGCTAATGTAGAGAATGCCTCTCCTCTCCTCTTGACATGCTCAATAATTTTCATTCACAAAACTTATGAAAGACCCCATTCAGTCAAGATGCTTTATCCATCACAAGACAATGAAAAAATCTTAAATAACCTAGTGAAAATAGAGAGAAAAATATAGTAATGTTCATTCTTTCATTTTGAGGAAAAAAGTTTACAACCAAACTTCTGCATAACACTATTCCCCCAAATCAAAAACTTTCTATCCACAAAAGTCACCTATAAATAACCCTACAAAAAGGAAATAACAAGCCAAAAATAGAAATTGTCTGAATCTAATAGTTACAAATAAAAAATGCACAAAACAACAAAAATAAAGGAAGACTGACAAGTAGTTCCATCCATTAATGGAAGGCGCCTGGAGCATTTAAATTGAAATATATTATGAATGATGTTTTTAATGAGGTAAGCAAGGATTTTCAAAGGTCTAACTTATGCATAGAGAGAAAGATAAATTAAAATGTTTTACAAGACAACAAACAACTACAAAACAACAAGAAACAAGATATTACAATATTATGCCTGATGCTGTTAAAAATATAAATTATATCTAATCCCACTTCAAAATATGTCATTGAGGTGCATGTCACATACAAGAGATGCCTCTATCATCATATGATATGTATCTAAAGATCTCTCTAAGTTTAGTGATATAGAACAAATATATTCAAGCTCTACAATTTTCAGATTTGATATTGGAGTTTGGTTGTTGTAGAAGAAACTGTAAAAGGAAGACTGGTAGTTACAGGTCTTTGAGAAAAGAAAAATGAAAAACAAGATATGTGAAGTGATGTGAAATATAAAATATTAACGCGTAAGTAGGAAGTAGTATGAGAATCTTTTCAAGAGCTTAGAAGGCATTTATATAGTTCCATTTAAAATCTTTGACAGAATTTGAGCCTCTCTAAGTCAAATTAGAAGTTTTCATCCACTCAATCTTTAGATCATGTAGGGAAAAGTGCCTTTGCTAGTTGTCCATCTATTTATCTGAATTATGCCCTAGATTTAAGGATTGGGTTTTTAATCTTCATTTGTTTAATCATAGTTTGGAATTTGAGGGAACATTTGGTAGAATTTTGACAGGGTATTGGAAATCTGGCTGTCTATTTTTGGCAACACAATTTATTCATACTTTGGAATTTGTAAAATTATTTAATGCATTTTAAAGATTGGATTAAGTTCTAGATTAATTTAGAATGGTACATAAAATTTATATCTATTATCTATTTTCAATACAATTGATTCATAGTTTGGAATTTGTAAAAACATTTAATGTGCTTCAAAGATAAGGTTATGTTCTAGACCAATCAAGAATGGTAGGAAGTAGGAAAAGTTTGACATGATCTTGGAGATTTCTATTTTCAATTTATTATTATAATCAGTTCTTAATTTGTAATTTATAAAATTGTTTAATGTGTTTCAAATATTAAATTATATTCTAGATCAACCAAGAATGATAAGAAAAAATTGGTAGATTCTTAAAAAATCTATATTCTCCATTTTATAATACATACCTCATACAAATACAAAAATAAATTCATTTATTCAGAATTCATTTAAATTATTTAATAATAAATTTAAATGCTATAAATATTGTAATTGTCAACTTACTTCCTATAACATGCAAAGTTCCTATAATTTAACATGGTGTCAATTTTATTATCATTCTGATCTAGATTGCTAAGATTAGAGAATCTACCCCACAACTTAGTGGTAATATTATGACAATAAAATTATGCTTTTTAATAAAATTGATAGAAGAACAAACACAAGTTGTGGATATGTTCTTATACTCTAACAAGATGCACATTTATTCATTGAAAAATTAATGATTGAAGAAACAAAACTAATAGTTGTAAAACCAACCTTAACAAAACCATATAGCAAATGATGAAAGCGGAAGCCAATGAAAATAAAGAAAATATTCATAAATTAAATAGATTGCTAGGGTTTTACCTCACCTCATACAGATGCATAAATATGAATTAAACAATTCATCATTAACTCTTTTACATACATATTACCATTACAAAATGACCTATCTGAAACATACAATATCAAAAAGTTTCTTTCACCCAATGACTGAGATCGCCAAAACAAATATGAAATATAAATGTATTATAACTATGACATTATGGATGTATAAATTGATTTCTTTATATTTATTAATGACTTCATTGGAAATGGACATAAGAATTATGATTTCATTATTTTTTTAAACTGGGTTATCTAATTGATTGTACAATTGATTCTAATGTAGTTGTGCTTAACTTGCAACTTCACATTTTTGTGTCATTGATTTCAAATTTGTAAAAATAAATTAAAGTATTTTCTAATATTGATTGATATTGTTGAACATTTAAGGATCTTTGTGCATTATGTAATAACTTATTAGCAATTGACACCTCTAGATCAATTATAACTACATTCAAATATAACATATTATAAAATTGGCATGTTTGAACATAACGATGATTGGTTAGAACTTGTTATGAGCCATTTACATTATTTTGTGATTTTATGAAACTATAAACTACATTTTGAACCCATATTTATGCCATTGGGATTGTTTAATCATTTAATCACCTTTATATGAATCAAATTAATGGAGAAGTTGTGACTCAAACTAAACCATCTCGTGGCACTTTTAGGAGATTGAATTTGATTACAATCATTTGTAGTCATCTCTAACTTTGGCTTGATATATAACTGTACACACTAAATAGTGCACTTCTCTAAGTCATTACTTCCAAGGGAATCCATGGATTGGAAACCTTGAGAAAGTGACCTAGAGCTCCCTAGGCATGGAGTCACAAGGATGTTGATGGTGCTCTCAGTTAGAGATATTGAAGCATGCAACCTTGCTAGTAAACCACACAATGGGAGATTCAAAGAGACAAGGGCAAGAATGCCAATATCTTCAAGAATCGATGGAAATGCAATGCAATGCAACTATGCTAAGAATGAAGAGGCAAGCTAAGATATGAAAGGAAAGTATTACAAAACCTTGCTAATTAAGCTACATGAGCTAATCTAGAGCATAAAAGAAACTAAGCTAGATGCCATGAAAGCTATGATGCAAGAAATGAAACTAGAATGCAAGAAATGATCTCCAAAAGCTCCAAAGTCTCCAAGAAATCCTGCAGCATAAGATTAGCATAAAAAGTTGGGATCTAAGAATGAGAAAAGAGCTCTCCTTTTAAAGGAATTGAAAAGGAATGGACCATGGAGATTAAGAGGCAAAAGATTTAATCAAGGGTGGAGCTTGAAAGAGGAGCAATCCATGTGCACAAATATCCTCCAATGAGAAAATAAGAGTTGACATTTGTGTCCATATGAGACAAAAAGTGCTTTTCTTCTTTTTATAAAATAAGAATAATGCTTTATTTGTGCAACTTAGGATAAGAGGAAAAGTGGGGGCTTTTTATTTAATAAAAGGGGAGGAAATTCCTTTTAAATAAATAAAGACTTAGGATAAAATGGTTAGCGCATGGGAAATAATCGAATAAATGATAAAATAGGATTTGATCAAGGAAATTGATATAATTGAAAAATGTTGATTTAGGAAAATATTGATTCAGGGATTTGATAAATTGCTGAATGGGGGCCCAAAGTCTAGGCGACCATTTTAGGATGCATACAATAACTAAGTGATATTTCCAATCTCCTTCTAAATATGAAACTAAATCAAAGGCATAATGTTAGATGAGGTTGTAAATTTAAAGAGAAGAAGTAGACGAGCTTAATGCTTCAAATCTAGAGGTCTAGAGTTGAAGCTAATACCCAAAATTTGACATGGAAAATCCTGCACTTAAATTGCTTACTAGGGACGAATTGATTTTTTTAACGATTTCTCTAGATAACTGTCCTTTCTCCTAGCATTCTAAAAGAGTAAAACATATTTTTTGGAGTTTCTTCTAGCCAATGAAAAACTAGATTGCTATTTCTATGTATTTTCTGTCTATCTTTGATCATGTGTTGAGTTGTGGAGAAGTTGTCTTGGGTATTGGGATTTAGGAGAATGTTATTGTTGATTCAATGAGATATTATTTTGATGAACATTTGGAAAAGTAGATGTTTAGCTATATTTTCTAACCATATTACTCATTAGGAAGTAGAAATGCTATAGTTTATTATAATGTCATGTTGGGTGATCCCCACAATAGTGGATTAAACTTTTACCCACAAAGGAAAAAGATGCAAGCTTTGGAAACACATAAAAAACATGTTTGATCGAATACATTATTTCAAGAAAACATACTTTACACGTTCGAGTGAAACCCCTATGTGTAAGGGAAGGGGGGAGGGGGTTATCGAGCATATGACATCATATAAGTTCAATCAAACCCCCCAATGTATAGGGGTTTGATCAAACATAGGGGTTGATTGAGCCCTCTTTTTACCAAATTTTAATTTAAAAAGTCCAAAGTGACAATTTTTTTGTCACTTTCAATTGATTGTTTGGGCTCAACAAACATGTTTCTAGTGAGCCCCCTTTGGCTGTTGAGGCAATTTTGGCTATGAGCATGCTACATCACCTAACTTTAGTATTTCTTTACTAGGTGCACCAAATTCTCCTTTTCTGTGTTCATTTTCACTTGAATGTTATTTGTTTATTTTTATTTTTAGTCTATTATTACCTATTTTTTAATTTATCTACGTGAAAATATATATGTCTAGTTTTTATATTTTTTAATTCTTGTATTATTAGGAAAATAAAATTGCATATTTTAGATAACTTATAAAAAAATTAGAAAATGTTTGATTTTTTTATAGAAAACCTTAGAAAATTTCTAGAAAATTGCTAAACATTAGTTTGATTAAACTCTAGCTCAATTAAACATATACTAGGTACCTATTAAGGACTAGTAAAAATATCTAAAGCTGTGATTCCATCCACCATAGTACACATGCACACATAAAATGTAGGCACATGTATGAATTTTCTTCAAGTTTTGTCATTGTATAAACACCTATATATTAAATTTGTCTAATCTTACAAACTAAATTTTTTATAACTAAATATTTCTAACTTAGATGATATAGATAAAGACAAAGAATTCATTATTTTCTCCTATATGAAAAATATAACACATTTCAACTAATTGTTTGTCACATACCAATCATTCATATGCAAACAAACACAAAACCACATAGAGGTTAATATCATTCCAAAAATAGGAGTTGACATAGTGATTAGCTCAATTTTATACATGGTGATTAGGTCATGCACATATCACAAGTACCATAGTGAAAACTCATGCACATTTTACAAGTAATATAGTCACTAGCTCATATGTGCATTACAAGTACAATAGCATGTAGCTTACATATACATCATATTTATATAGTTTTCATGATCGACACATGTACATATAGCATGTCTACATAAATAATAATTGGCAACATGAAAGTGGACATAACCTACTATCTACATCATCCCATTGCCTAGTTTATTGACACATAACTCCCTAAGTAGATGCTTCTAGAAAAGGAATGCATGTGTATCCTATATTGCACTATAGGTTCCAAATGTTACTAATATGTTATAGTTTTTCTTCTTTTATTTAGTTTATTAATTTTTTTTTATTAAGTTAAAACAAGTTTTAGGGATCTAAAACCCGATACAGTAGAATCGCGTAGAGATAAGCATTAAAGTTCATCAAAAGTGAGACTATGACTAACAAGCAACAAAAAACTAATTTGAAACAAAAGGAGACAAAGCTAGTACAACAACAGAGACTAGTAAAAAGACAACAATTAGACAAAACACAAAAAATAGAGCTAAACATAGATTATGATAAGCTTGACCGCTTCCTTCTCCAACTGCTCCATATTGGCAGCAACACTCTTCAGGTCTTCAATGTCCTTGTTTGGCTTCATACTTTCTTCTTCATGCTAGCACATGTTTTCTTCCTAGGTCCAAAAACCTCCTCAGAGATAGCTTCCTTATCATCATCAATATCCACAAAGGCCTTGTCTTGGTTAGCCTACTCCAGCTTCCCCACAAGGATCTTTAGGCGTTCTGTAGAGGCCTTGAGGATCTTATAGATTTTCTCACAAATTCTAAATAGAGTGACCTCTAATTTAGAAACCCTCAGATCAATTTCCCCAAATTTCTTCTCATAATTATTCTTAAGAGTTTCAACATCCTTCATTACTTTAACAATGTCATACAAGGTGGAGGTCTTTCACTGGTAGTCCATAAATCATTAGCATCGCTAGACACAATTTGTCATGCTTTCCCACATCTGAGGTTTTTAAATCATCTAGCTTCTTGGAAAGATCCCTTTGCTTTATATTAATGTCATTAACCTCATGGAAAAGGCATCTAATAATCCTGTAGAAATCCACAACACCTTCCTTGGCAGTCTGCAAAACACTGATGGAATGCTCAGCTCAATCAAATTAGAAACATACCTAGTGTTTGTATCATCCACTTCAATATCCTCATAACCAATAGGGGAGACATGAACATCCTTCTCAAAACCTACATTTTTCTATTTTCTATCTCCAGGGAGGGGTTTATCTGCTTTCTTGGTAGTCAAGGAAGGGGAAAGAACCTTGTCTTTTCCCACCTGACTAACATGGGAGCCACCATTGCACATAGGTTTCATTGGGTGGGGAAGATCCACATTAGTGTCCCAACCCTTCTCCTCATCTTTTCTTCCTCAAGTGAACTCTCCTCCTCATCCACACTTTTCTTCTTGCAGTCATCAGGATGAGGTTTACCCCTCTTCTTGGAAGAGAGCAAGAGAGAAGGGGAGATTTTACCCTTTCCAATCTTCTTGGGATTCTTCACAGGAGTGGAAGATCTCAGTACCTCTTCCACATCAATATCACATCCCTCTTCATAAACTTCCCCCACATCAGACATATCTTTCTCTAAATATTTTCTTCCTAGAGCATGGTGTTCAATACAAGTAGCATTTAAATGTTCATAAATTAAAAGCATAAGCCCCTCATGGAGCGCCAGGTTACCATTGTAATCACCTGAAATCAGGCTAATAGAACCTAAGGCCCTATTTTCCTTTAATTTGACATATAATCTTGATTATGTTAATTTGATTCCCGATCATTAACATAAGTCCCAAAAATTCAATAAAACCAATCAAATCCTAAATCAAGAATTTATCACTAAGGTTTCAAGCTAAATCAAGACAATTAGCTCTGGGCCTATTTAATTAATTCAACCCCACCAAATGCATGGCTAGAGTTATTAATTAAAATAAATTCATAAATACCTGTTAAATCAAAGAAACACAACAAACACACCCTAATGATTAAGAGGCTCTCACATGGATCAAGGATCAAGCCAAGATGCATCTCAACCACTCCTCATGGATGCATCTCAACCATTCAATTCATTCAATCTTCTATAAAAGAGAATTTTTAAAGCTTATTTCTTCTTCCACATGCTTGAATTTTTTAGGCTTCATAATCCTTTATTATTAAACTCTCATGCTTGGGAATTTGCCTACTAATGACTTAATTTGATAGTTTTTTCCATGTTTTTCATGCTTAGATTCATGCTTTAGTTAATTAGAGAATACTTCAATTTGGCTTAAAATGGAAAGAATGTACTCTTGAATCTCTCATTTTAGTGTAGATTGTCATTGTTTAAGAGTCCAATCTGAGAGTAATTAACCCCTTATTTCATACTCACACTAACTAGAGAGCAATAGGATTCTTTTTCTTGTTAATTTCTTCAATTACATGTTTATTTTCTCTAACAAGTGATGTTATTATCCTATTGAAGTGTTGTGTTGCATGTCATAAACTCACACACACATTTATAGTGGCCACCATGGGGCTGAGCCCCAGATTTCCTAATTTTTCAACATTTTAAACTAACTTTTGTTGTGTCTTTTTTGCTAGAGGATCACATCCGGGAAGAACATCCGCATACTGCATTTCCTGGATTGCATCCCAGATTCAAGGATCACATCCAAGAACAAGGTCGCATTTGGTTAAATTTAGGATCACATTTGGCGATTTGGGTCGCATTTGGGAAATGGGGTCATTTTTGGTAAATAGGATCACATGTGGGAAAATCTAGGATCGCATCTGGGGGAATTAATTGCATTATTGGGTTTTCTGATTCCTAACAAGTTTGTTTGTTGATTTCTTTGGTTTTTGGCAGCCTAACTATGGGTTGCAGGTTGAAATACAGAGACCCAAATGCTAACCATTGTTTTGATTTTCTTTAAGAGGATAAAATGAACCTAATGCATTTATTCTGAGCACTTAAGTACAATTTAATTTCACCTTGTAAACCAATTAGAGGATTATGCTCTTTTCCCCTTGAGGGAAAATCTGAAACTCAAAAGTTGATTTACACCTTGGAGTTAAATTGAGGAATGAATGCTAACAATAGCATTTTCAATTTTCCTTAAAGAATTATCTTTGGATTTTGGGATTTCTAACAAACTACCATGCTAATGGGTGAATTTGGTGTTTGTATGTGATTTTGAAAAGCTTAACATTGGTTTGCAGGATGTTTACTGAAGACAAAATCAAAAGACTACTAATGCTTGTCATGTAGGTTGCCTCTAAAGAAAATTCAAAACAAAAACTTCAAGCTTGATTTTTCTACGAATCTTAAAACAATTTGAGATCAAGTTGCAAACCAATTAGAGGATTATGCTCCTTTCCCCTTGAGGGAAAATTAGAAACTCAAAAGTTGGCTTGTTATTTGGCATCAAATTGGAGTAATTGAATCTTAAATATGCATGGTGTGTTTGGGATTTGTGGTATAAGTTAGGAGATTATGCTCTTCTCCTTCATAGAGAACCAGAAATCCAGAGCTTACTATCATTTATCCATTTACTTTATTGCAAATCTTTAGAGGGCCTGCCAGTTGAGGAAAAAATCTCCCGAGAACGACCCAAGTCTTACGCCAACTCTTCCACCCCACTATAAAATTTGACACTTCCTTGAGGCTAAAGCCTTGGAAGACATGATATTTCTTGTCTTGGGAGATTGATGATCAATCACAATGATAGACTTGGATTTTGTGTAGAGCGAAGCTGCTTAAATCTTGCTTGCGAGACTACACACTTTCAGGTTCCCATAGGGTTAATAGCCTCAATCCTGCTTGCCGGACTATGGGAGATGGTTGTGAATGGATGCCTTTATTAAAAGCCTTATGTTAGATGCTACCCAGATCACCCCCGAAAGGTTGTTATCACTTGTGCTAGGCAAATAGTAATTTCCCCAAGACATTCACCATATTGAGCCCCCATTGACATTACTACTCAGATAATATGGGCTCCAATATCCATTGCGTGTTATTGGACTACCATATTCTAAGGAGTCTTTGGGTGTGTTCCTAAGTCAGTGAACAAGTGGTTTCAATCTCTACCTAGTATAAGGCAGGTTACGTGTGTCTGATTTACAATGATTGCTTGGTGTGTCTTAAATACAAATTTAGATAATCACACCCAAATGAACAAGCACATAGCATTTATAAGCATTTACAAACACTTGGCAGTCATTGGAATCTGACAGACATGACCCATTTTCTGAGAAACACTGAAACTGTAAATTTCCTATCATCATAAGATCGCATCCGGTATTCCTGAGTCACATCCTGCATCCCAGATCACATCTGTTCAAAATTGGATCACATATGGTGGTCACACCATTTCCTGAGTTGCATCTAGTGCACATTTCATTTCTTGAGTCACATCCGGTATTTCTTGAGTTGCATTTGGGGTTCCAAATTGTTTACCAGTCACTGTATAGGATCACATCCAAGAGAGAGAGAACTTCCGTACCTTCCAGAAGCAAAAATTTTACATTTTCAGATACCCATTTGGCTCATTAGTAGGTTCATGTTGTCAAAACACAATCATCTAATAACTAGATAGAGTCATCTTTGAAAGTGTCTCGTCACCTTGCATGGTCCCTATCTGCATTGTCCAATTGTGGAGTCAATTTATCCAATCAGCTACAACCAAGTTCTCAGCTCATAAACATGGCACTTTGACACCGTTTGACGCTGAAACTTTTACATTATCAGAACCACTTGCACTTTGGTTCCCAACTCATTAATAGGGCACTCTAACCCCATTTGACATTGGATCCATAAAACAACATTTCAAACCCACTCTTGCATCCTTGGATCCACAATCATACATTGCAAACAATCAGACCCACTTTTGAACACAAGACATTCATTGGTTCCTCAATCCAGCTTTCATGGTTGTTACAAGGCACAAAGCTTACCATTTTGGAAGAAACCCATTTGCAGACTAAGTACAATTAAACACCTTTGAAATGGGAGAGACCTCAAGAATCAATCCCCTATTTGGTACTACACCAAGCACTACTCATACAATGACACCCAAACAAACAAACATGAACAACCAAGATGATTACCGATGGGATGAAAGATATAATGACCAAGATAACTGAGAAGAACATGTTAAATAGAAAGAAGAGATACAATACTGTGAGACATATCAGGATGATGATGATGATGATGAAGATCCCACTGAAAATGAATACCAAAAGGCTATAAAAAACAAACGATTCAACAAGATCCTTGAAAGAACTTTGGATGAAAAAAAAGAGAAATATTTCCTAGAACTCACCTCTCTAAGTGTGAAATTACCAAAGGATTATGATGTGAGTTAACTCAAGATAAAGGAAGACCTTAGTCCTATATCAATTCTAACAAGGCAACTAACTACTTTACGAGTAGAAATCCAAGAACTCAAAAAAGAAAAGGATAAACCAAAACAATCATATTCCTTGGAACACATATGTCCTTTCCCTTTTGACAAGGGACTCAAAATGATTCCATTTCCTAATAATGTCACAATACCAAAGTATGACAAATACATGGGAGATTTTGACCCTCAAGATCATGTGAGGTAGTTTTGTACAACTAGTATGGAGTTCATGCATGAACAAACATATCTCATGAGGCTATTTCCATGAAGCCTAGGTGGACAAGCTATGGATTGGTTTTCCAAATTACCCATAGGAATCAAAACATTTGATGAACTAGTGCAAAAATTCATACAACAATACTCCTACAATATCCAACACACAATCACAATGTTGGATCTATGCAACATCAAATAGAAAATGAGAGAATCGTTCTTGAGTTTCCTACAAAGGTGGAGAAAAATATTTGCATGATATGCTAGGCAAATACCTGAAAATGAAAAGATGGATATCTTCATTAACAACTTGGTTCCTGAAATGAATTTTCCTATACAATTGCAAGGACCACCAAGTTTTGACAAAATGATAGATAGTGCTATCAAAATTGAGGAAGTTCTAATCAAGAAGGGTGACATTACCATCAACAAGAAAAATAAAGACAAATATTATTCCTCCAAGGACAAGTACAAGTACACAAACAAGAACAACAAGAATGTGGTTAATGATGGAGTTGTTGATACTCCTAATGTCAAACCTAAACCAGATGTTTTCAATCTTACAACAAGTCTTCAAATGAACAAGAATCTGAGTCCTATTGTGACACCAATGATAAACAATACTTACAATAAACGTCCTGCTCAAAGAGAACCTTGGGCACCAAGGCCCAAGAGAACATTTACACCATTGGGAGACACCTTGGAAGTGGTTCTAAAGTCACTTGTGGATAACAAAATCATTACAATTCCTGATTCCAAACCTTGGGATCCATAAGACAAATCCAAGTGGTGGAATGACAACGATTATTGCGAGTTCCATTGTAATAAAGGACACAAAACCAATAACTGCCTAAAACTGAGACATGCTATTCAAGATCTCATTGAAGAAGGAAAAGTCAAGGTAGATGGACATCACACAAACAATGATCATAAAGCATTTCAAACACCATTACCTAACTATGAGAAAGGAGAATCTTCAAAAAGAAACAAAATCCACTACACTTATTTTGATAATGACAATGTAATCAATATGATGGAACCATGTGAACACTCTATCAATATGATCACTCTAAGAGGAGTTAAAAATAAAGATGAATCCTCTAATGATGTAACATGAAGTCAAGCAAAACTCACTCTCAAAGGGGCTCCAACATCTAAAGAACCAGCTACAACAACAACAACGTCTAAACAAGAGGTGCTACCTCCTGTTGACACCTAAAAATTCAGGTTCTAAATACATGAAAACATCAGGGAAGTATGATATTCAATTTCAGTTTTAAGTAATTTCCCTGTGTAAAAAATTAAAATGATTAAAAAGGCATATTGTCATTATTCTATTTTCATGAGTTGGGTTGTTAGTTATTTTATTTCAATAAATTTAATGCATATTCATTTTGAAATAAAATAATAATTCTAAAAAATGATAAATCATAAAGTGGTTAAGTAAAAAAGGTGGCGAGAGGGAGTTGAACCCTCGACCTCTCAAGCCAACCTTTTTCCTACCTACCTACCCTCTTACCCCCTGACCAGTTAGTCTATTTATTTTCTTCAAGAGGATTAGGAAGAGAAACTAATTTATTTGTTTTTCCATGTGCAAGTGAAAAATCAACATAATTTCTCACAGGAAGTATTTCTTTCCTCAAATATTTTTAATTCAATAATGAAATATTCCTTTTCTAATATGTTATTTATTTTATATATTTTAGGAAAAAGAGTGGGGAGAGAGAGTTAAACACTCGACCTCTCGACCCACCCTTTCTTCCTAACCTAACTACCCGACCTACGCTAACCAATTGTCCTATGTTAATTCCTTAAGAATGTGGGTAGGAAATAAGATATAAATATTAGAGTGTTTGATTTCCTTTCAATAATTTAAATTATTAGGATAATAAATGTATTTGAATTTCTTTCATATGATGTTTTATATTTTTAAGAGATTTAGATTATTTTACTAATGTGATTCATTTTAATATACCCTAAAAACCCTAAAGTGGAAAAGTATATTAAAATAATTTATTTTGGTAAAATTACTATGTTCATAAATATTGTTAATTGACATTAATTTTTTAGTTTCAAATTACCTAAATGTAACTTTTTATTTTGCCCTATTATTTTTTTAATTTTAAAAATCAATCTATTAGGGTAAAGTGGGTATAAATGATTTTATCTTACTTTATTTTAATTTTAACTTTTCATAATACTAATTAATTGATTTGGAATGTATTGCTTTTATTTTATTTTTTCACCTTCATTTGATTAAATGTTTTGTAAATGAATGCATTTAGGGTTTTTTGTTCAAGAGGTGAAATTATTTTATTCTCAAAGACCTAATTACATTTCATAAAAAGGTTACGAGATTTTGATTTGTTTTACATTAGAAAATTTTTATAATCATTAGGGTTGTTATTTTTTTATAACACTTGCCCTTAGGTAAATTATTTTGAATATTTCTTAAATATTAGGGTAAGTGCCCCTCTTTTAGGGTGAATTATAAATCTTTTACCCTAATGATTTAGGAGTGTTTCTATTGTGTAATTTTATATTGTTTTATGTTTGTTTAAAAGGTAATTTAAAATGAATGCATGTGGTTAATATTTTAAAAGTGAATTTTAAATTTAAGGCATTTTATTCCTAGATAATGATTTTTGAGTATTATTTTATTAATGGACTATCTTTATGTTTTGATAATTAAAGTAAAATACCTTTGATTAATTATTTAACTTTATTAGTATTTTATTTTATTTATCAAAAAACATTTATAAAATTATATCAAGATTCTATTAATGTTTATCATTAATTAATAATTGAATAATTTTAAGGATCATTATGGAGACTTGAAACATCATTAAATATAATATTTTTAATTTTCAATTTTATTTGAAAGATTATTTAATGATGGATGTGTTTGTGCAGGCATTAACGTGAGGATTTGGATTTTTATGCACAAACACCTGAAGATGTAACAGATTTAATTTGTTGAGCGGGAAATGTTTCCCTAAAAGCCATTATATGGTTTAATTTGTAATTTATAGGGTTAGTTGTCGGGATTAGGTTCTATGAAAGGGCATGTCTTTTCACAAAAAACCTTTAAGTATTATATTTATATTCAAACATTTGTAAATGATTATCATCATGACACAATTGGAAAAATCTCCTAAACTACGGATTTGGACCTAATATTCAATTTTCAAGTGCTAATGTCAGATAAGTTGTTTTATACCTTTTGAGGTTATATATCTTTATTTTCGATTAGTTTTTCAGATACTTTGTGTACCAGGGTGTTCTACTGTATTGTTTTCCTTGATTTTTTATAATTCAAAGTTAATTTGTATAATTCGAATAGCGATTGCATGGTTTGTGAACCTGTTATTGTTCCTTTCAACCTCTTAATTTGGGTTAAAATTGATAGGATTAATTGTATGAATTATTTTGAATTATGATTTCAATGGAAGCTTGTAGGATGATAGTCTTGCTTTATAGGAGCATGTTCCCTTAAAATTATCTCTGACTATATGTAAGATTGAAATATATGACTCTATACCCAAAACTATATTAAGGCACTAGTCTCATTTCATTTGAAATTGTTATTTGGTTATTTTTGTAGTTTACATATTATATCTGATTTCTTCTTTATAAAGCACTCAATTAGGTTTTAGGGATAGTTTCAGGCTTTAGTTTAGATTTCATGCTATTAGGAGATTAGTTTATTTTCCTCCAAGGATTGTTTACCCCTTTGGAAGGAATCGCTTTTGTCTTTGCATGCATTTGTGCAATTTAAAAGCACTTATGGATTCAGGCCTACCAGCCTTGGCTCAATTGAGTCAGAATTGTAGAGGCACTTGTGTGTGCCTATCAGTTGGCCTCAGAATGGTCCAACATTTTTGAGCACCAACAAATTGGTGACTCTACTGGGGAAGCTATCAGTGATAGGTAGTTTTAGAATCTTTGGTACTATGATAAAGACTCTACTGGGATAAAAACCTCAGAAGAGTTATATATTCCTCACAAGAGGTAAGGTGGTGACTCTAAAACTTAGTTTCAGGAAAATCCTATGTTAGGGAGAAGATCTCTAAAGAAAAATTTGTTCGTTGAATTGGAACCAACAAGAAGAAACAAGAAGTCAGATAGGAAGATGTTAGATGTACCCCCTGAAAAGAAGCCTGACAAGGATAATCAAGAGTTTTCTTGTGAACAGTTTCCTAACTCAAGCCATCATAGATGAGAGGACAATGATGAAAATTGCAATCCTTTTTCTCAAAGAAATGATTGTATACATGATTCTCAGGATAACTAGAATTAGGAAAAGACTAGGAGAGAGGAAAAGATTAACAAATGGATGGATGTATTTTGTGAAATGGTTGAACTAGAAGAAGAAATGGTTGTGGCCCTCGAAAGACAACCTAAAGAGGTATTAAGAAGAATGGGGATAGATAAAGATAAAATCATATCACCTAGAGAGATGAAGGCTCTTAGGGCTAATAGGAATGAAGTTTACACTCCTCACCACAGAAAGAACAGTGGGCATATTTTTAACAATAGTTACACTAATCCTATGTTCGAACCAAACAATGGAGAGAGGATTGCGAGAAATGACAAATATTTGTTCAAAGTTTTCTCTAATCCAATGTGTAACATGGATAATGAGTAGGGAAACACTAATGATCACTGCGAAAATCAGGACAGTGCAAGGAGTTCAAGGAATAATAGTGATCGGGAACATCAAAATCGGGATGATGAATGTGATTTGCATAATATTCAAAGACAGCCTGTGCATAATGAAAATATCCATAGTTTATTCAATGATGATATACACATTCACTCCCAGTATGGAGAAGGTAGACAAGAAAATTTTGATAAAATGAAAAATCATTTTAATGAGGTGCCTGAGCAAGATAATTTTTATCCACATGCGAATGAGGAAAAATTTGGCCCGCACATTAATAATGCAGGAAAATGTGAAAATTACCTACAAAGTGAAATGGGAGTTAATTATTATAATAAAAATGAATACCCTAAAGTTTGTGGGCAAAGTAACAATGGTTCTTACTTGTCATTAAATAAGGAGTTATTCAACCGACATGTAGATGGTGGAGAGAATGTTTTCCATGAACAAGGAGAAACTCATTTTCAGGCAAGAAACTTTACATTGAACCAGGACGTTAGTAATTACCAAATGGATAAAAATATCAACCAGCAGCAAAAAAAAGATATACAATACCCTAATGTGTATGCGCATGAGGATAAAAATATACAAAATGGGAAATATCATAGTGAATTTTATATGCAGCCAAATAAGAAGAATTACCAGCCTGTGCAGGATGAAAATGAACACTCCAAAAGGAATATCCACACAAATAATGATGGAACGTAGCAGTATATGCATGCGTTGGGTGAGCAGGGATAAGATGGGCACTATTTGATTCATGCTATGAATGTACTCACACAGCCTCAAAAGGAGTATGTACAAAACATGAAATGATGCACAATCCAAATTAATGAGCAACAACCTACTCATGCATATCAACGAGATGAGGAAAGTCACAATCTAGAAGATCATGTGCAGTAGGTCAGTCATACATGCCCCCAAATTTACTGTTCATATGGTAAAAACACTCTTCATGGTAAAATTTCCCAGCCTGCGAAAAGAAAGGATGAGCAATACGATAATTATCAGTTTGCGCAGGAAAAGAGTGGATGTCATTTTGCGCAAGAAAAGAATGTGAAAGGAAACAATTACATGTAGCAGTTCAGAGATTCACGTGACTAGACAAGCCTTGATAATCTTGTGCAAGACACCAAGGAATATTAGTATATACTTAATATGCATTGCACTAATTCACATGGGCATAAAAACATTCAAAATGATGGAGGTAATAATAGTTTGTATAAACAACAAAATAATATCTATCCACTTGCATAAAAGGAGTATGTGGAAGAAAACATTCCAAGTGAACAATATAATAAAAACTTTTATAAACAACCAAATGGTGGCCAGCTTGCACAAAATAAAGAGGAGTATTTCAAAAACAATAATCAACAAAATTGTTAAACACAACAACATGTAAGCTTAAGTGAGCAGCCAAGAGGGCTTGTGCAAAACTAGACTAATGCGCAACACATTAACAATCACGGGATAGATAATATAAAAGAGGATATCATATTCAACATGAAGTTTTCACGCAATTCTAGGGTGACCCTACGCAAAAAGCTCAAACACATCAACAAGTTAATGAATTATATTACCGACAGTTTGGAGACTCGCATCAGCAAAATGATGATAGCTATTATAAAAACACACAGCATGGTAAAATCTACCAGCCTGCGCAAAACAAGAATGAGCCTGGTGATAAGAAGATTCACACAAGCTATAGTGCAGATTTTAATCATCATTCACATGACCAACATGTTGGGGTCCACGCAGGGCACACATCATTACAACAACATGATATGCATAATATATATCATACTATGCAGCCCAATGATATGTATAATATTGCGCAAAGGGAGGAATATGGTGAAGACAATTATTGTAAAAGAAATATTCACGCCAGAAGTAATAAAGATATCTATTTACAACAAAATAATTATTTATATAATGGAAATACTAATGTTGGAAAGAATAAAGATGAAAGAAAATATAATTATGCTAGAAATGCCATAAATTACATATATTCGAGAAACCATGAGCAAATCTAGGGTGATACACAGTTTTTTAATGCCAACACAGATGACATAGACAACAAAAGTTCACAGCATTATGAAGATGATGCACAAGGTAAAGAAAATTCTAATCATTTTTATCAACAACATAATGATAGAATGGATATGCAGCATGAAGTTCATAATTCCATGAGAACATGTACTAATAATGATAATGAGCATCATTATTTGAATACACAATATCCTGGAAGTATTGCACAGTGCCAATATATTGATGGGAAATATTATAAAAATAGACACAATCTACAAAATGGTAGTGCCCCTCATCATGTACATAGTCAAATTCATCCAAGTGGAGGCCAAAACTATGCACAACAATATGGTATGGGCACGAACCAACAGTGTGGAAATCCAGGACAACAACAACATCAACAACATGGAGGATGGATGCACAATCCAATTAATATGGCTCAGCAGCCTCACACGGGTCAGTATGGTAACCAGGCAAATCAACACCAGAGAGGTAATCCTATGGGCCAAAATCAATATTTGCAGAATAATAACCAAATTAGAAATCAAACTAATCTCATATTTCAAGAAATTAATGAGAGATATAAACCATTGGATTTTTCAAATATTATATGTTCTCCCAACCCAATACCTAATAAGTTAAAGGCTGCTATCCCTAATTTTACTGGCGATGGGTCACAGTTAGTAGAAAAACATGTTATAAATGACAAAAATGTTGTTTATGAATTTGGCATAACTTATGAAGATGTGTATGAAAATGTTTGTGCATTCACTCAAGGATAGTGCAAATGAATGGTATAGAAATTTGTCTGATGGATCCATTAATTGTTGGAAATTTTTTTTTGATTAGTTTATGGAAGAATTTGGGGATCACAGAGATCCATCTTTTGCATCTCATGAATTAACTAGTGTAAAGAAAAATATGAACGAGACAGTAAAAGAATTTAATAAAAGGTTTAACAAGGTGCTGAATAAAATTTTGAAAGAGATTCACCCTATGGATTCCCTTTTAATAACCTTTTATTTGATATTCTTTGATGTCAAAACAAATTATGAGATAAGGTCTCATAACCTAGCAACGTTATAGCAAGATTTCAAAATTGCATTAACTATTGAAAACAATAGAATAATTGCAAGGAGAGTGGATAAGAGGAATGATCCCAGGCTATTCAATCCTATAGTTCTGAAGAGGAATGAAGAAAGTGGTAAGATGGATGAATTAGTGAGTTTGATAAAAAATTTGCAATCAAACAAAAATCATTTTCAAGTAGGAAAGAATGACATAAATTTTAATGGGAATGATAGATACAGGTTGCAGGATATGCCATATCATACCGAATGGAAAGATGGAAAACCTTTGAAAAAATAGAAAGACACTCCAAACCCTCTTAAAAAGAATAATCATTTTATAGGGGATGAACTTTGGTGTGATATTTGGAAGATGCCCCACCCCCAAGAACAATGCCTTATAGTACAGAAGATTCTGGAGGAAGAACACCGGGGATGTGAGGAGAGACTTGTGATAAATGCTTTATCATCTACCCCCTTTTGGTCAGGAGATAGTGATGACTTAGAAGAAGATTATATGCTAGATGAAAGTTACAAAAGATTAGGCTACCAACATGAGCAGTAAGTTTTTTTAGATAGTGATGAGAATCTGGATATTAGAAGGACAACAAGAGAGGAAAGAGATGCTTACACTGTGGCAGCAATGGAACATGTTCTTAGCAACTATCACCTAAGGAACATAAATGTAAAATCAAGTAATGAACAAATGGTGGGGATGTACAAAATTTCAAATAGGAATGCTGAGGTAAAGAAAGTAAAAGTGGATATTCCCAAAAAGAAAGTTGATCAGACATTAAAGATAAGAAAACCAGTGGAAAAGCAAAGCAATGGTAAGCAAGTTTCAAACTATACTTCATTCATGTCTCAAGCATTATCTCAGGTAAAAATTTCTATCCCTCTAATGGAAATAATAAAATTAAATAATTGTAGGATTGAAATGATCAAAATAATAAATGATGTTGTTAAAAAGGGTTCAAATGAACAAAAGGATAGTGAAGAATCACCAATTATTTACCTAGGAACTTCAGTTAATGAAGATGCTACTAAAGTAGATCCTTTCTTTCTAACTTTGTTGATAAACAATAAATTAGTTAAAAATTATATGTTAGACTCTGGAGTAGCGGTTAATATCATGCCTCATGGAGTAATGAAAGAATTAGGAATGAATGTGGATACTACTTATGGAAAATGCTATGCCATGCATAATAGATCAGTTCTAGTTATTGGAATAATGAAAAATGTTGAATTTAAGTTTCCTTCATGTCCTGAAAAATCTTATAAAATAGATATTACTATTGTAGAAGTACCACCTAGTTATGGGATGTTATTATCTAGACAGTGGTCCAATTTAGTAGGTGGAAATGTTCAATTAGATCTATCTTATGCTTCTATCCCAATGAATGATAGGGTTATAAGGATCGAAAAGGAACCAAGATCTACTTATATCATTGAAGATGTCGATCCCAGTCAGGTTACATACTTTTTCCATACCGACATGGAGAATTTCTAGGTGAGTATTCATAAAAATGTCATTGAAAATACTAGTCCTATTGAAATATGTGCTAAGGAAAATAGTGATTTCATTTGGAAAATGTTTTTTGACAGATCATGTAGCAAAAGTGGTAATGGAGAAAGTGTAGTCTTTGTATCCCCAAATGAGAAATCTTTTAAATATTCATTTCTGTTGGCTTTTGAGTGTACTAACAATACTGGATAATATGAAGCACTTCTACTAGGTCTAAAAATAGTAGGTAAGCATGGTATAAAAATTCTTTCTATTTATGGTGATTATGAATTGGTCGTATCTCATATTAGGGATAAGTTTATTACTAAGAATCATACCCTAAAAAGGTACAAGAATGAAGTTTGGGATTCTATAGAATGTTTTGATGCTTTTTCAATAACATGGATAGATAGGTCTGAAAACATTCTTGCTGATTTCATGGCTAACCTAGCAGTTAAGCATAACGATATTCCATGTGAAGATATTGCACAGGTAGAGATCAAACCAAGGCCAAAAATACCTGATAACATTCATAATTGGAAAATCTTTGAGGATGATAAAGACATCATAAAGTTTCTTGCATGTGAAGAAAGGTATGAAGATCAGTATATTGATTTGAATGCTTATGTTGAAACAATAGATGAAAAGGATACTTTATTTGGAAAAGAAGTAATTCAACTTAAGACTAATAAGATCCCTAAGGGCCTTGTGGCATTAGAAAGAATTTTTGATAATAAGGATTCTAATAGTAGGGTTAAAATGGTAAGTACTACTATAGAGGAAGTAGAAAAGATAAATTTAGGAAATGAACATACTCCTAAAGAGGTTTTCATTGGTAAAAAACTAACTCCTAAAATCAGAGCTGATATTGTTAGTTTATTAAGAAAGTATAGACATGTATTTTCTTGGTCATGTGATGATCTTAAGGCCTATAGAGAAGACTTGTTCCAACATGAGATACCCCTAAAACCTGATGCAAAGCCCTTTAGATAAAGGAAAAGACCGATCAATCCAACTTTGGCTCCTAAGATGAAGGAAGAACTCATCAAGATGAGAGATGTCAGTATCATCAAGTCGATTAGACACTCTACTTGGGTTTCAAACTTGGTACCTGTTAGGAAGAAAAATGGAGATATCAGGATTTGTGTGGATTTCAGAAACCTAAACATATCTTCATTAAAGGACAATTATGCATTACTAGATATGGAGGCATTATTACAGAAGGTTATGGGGAATGAATTGTTATCCATGATGGATGGGTTCTTCAGGTACAATTAGGTAAAGGTTAAAGAAGAAGAGTAGTATAAAACAATGTTCACTACACCATGGAGTACATATGTTTATGCAAGAATGTTGTTTGGACTTACGAATGCTGGAGCTACCTTTCAAAGAGCCATGGATGTGGCTTTTGGGGATTTCATTGATATTATCATGGTAATATATCAGGATGACATTACACCTTATTCTAAGAAGGTAGAAGACCATTGCAAGCATTTAGAGAAAAATTTCAAAAGAGCCCTTGAATATGGAGTATCCCTAAATCCAAAGAAATGTCATTTTGGGGTAACTGAGGGTAAACTTCTCGGTCACATTGTTTCCAGGGAAGGAGTCAGAATAGACCCAGAAAGGATTGAAGCAATTGATAAAGTTCAGATTCCCAAAAATGTTAAGGGGATTCAATCCTTCTTTGGACAAATCAACTTTGTGAGGAGGTTCATCTTGAATTTTTCAAAAATTATGAAGCCTATTGCAAAGATGTTAAAGAAGGATGCAGTTCTAAATTGGATAGATGAGGCCTTAGAAGCATTTGCCAATATTAAGAGAGAAATTAAAGAAGCTCCAGTTTTGAAATCTCCTAATTTCTCCAAACCATTTCAGTTGTTCTCTTTTGCTTCTTTCCACACCATCGCAACGGTTCTACTATAGAAAAATGATGAAGGATATGAGAAACCAATAGCTTTCTTCAGTAAAACTTTATAATCTTTTGAGCTGAAATATGATATACATGAAAAGAAAGCTTATGCATTAGTTAAATCAGTGAAATCATTCAGACCCTATCTGGTTGGAGCTAAGATTGTGGCATATGTACCTAATGCAGCAACTAAGGATATATTGAGGCAATTAGAAGTCACAGGTAAAAGATGTCGATGGATTAATTAGATTCAAGAATTCAATATTGAAATTAAGATCGCTAAGTTAATCAGAGGAAAAGGATTGGCTAAACTCATGGCAGAGACAAATTTGGATGCAGCCCAAGTAAACCAAGTAGATTTGGAAAGTGCAAAAATGAGCATCGAACAGTGTCCATGGTACACAGACATAGTCTACTTCTTAAAGCAAATGAAGTGTTAAGAAGGTCTAAGTGACAATCAGAAAAGAACTATAAAGTTACAAGTGTTAAGATATGTACTGATTCAAGGAGACCTATATTGGAAAAATAATGATGGTATCCTTCTATTTTTTCTAGACACCTATCAGGCTAAGTTAGTTATTAAAGAGTTACATGATGGGGTATGTGGCGGTCACTTCTCAGCTAAGACAACAGCTCATAAGATATTGAAAGCCAGATATTATTAGCCCCATATTTTCAAGGATTTTTATGAATATGTCAAAAGGTGTGAATCTTGACAAAAGTTCTCCTGGAAACTGAAATACAATGGTGCTTTACTCCTTATCCCTTTAAAAACTGAGGAACCATTCAAAATGTGGGGAATAGACTTTATTGGGGAAATTTTAGATGCTTCGAGTGGAGGTCACAAGTGGATATTGGTTGCGATAGACTATTTTACGAAATGGGTTGAAGCTATACCTACGAGACAAGCTACAAGCAGGGTGGTCATCAAGTTTTTGATAGACAACATACTTACCAGATTTGGAGAACCTTGCAAGATTCTTTGTAATAATGGCATGTGTTTCAGATCTAAGGAATTTTTCAAAATTTTGTGAAAAATATGGCATCAACCTATCATACTCATCTCTGTATCATCCACAAGGGAACAATCAAGTAGAATCAAGAAATAATAATATACTAAAGATTATTAGAAGAATGTTGAGCAATAATAAAAAGGCATGGGACTCAAAGCTAAGTCTAGCTTTGTGGGAAAATAGGGTAACAATGAAAAGATTGAAAGGTTTTGCTCCTTATGAGTTGGTTTATGGAAAACAAGCAAGGTTACCATTAAACAATCTCCTGCCAGTTGTAGAATTTAATTAATTAATTAAATATTCATCATATTCAATTAATCAACTTTAGGATAAATAGGATTTATCACCAAATAATTATTAAATTAAAGATAATTAAATTAGGATAAATAAGGAATATTCTTTAATGCAGAATTTAGGATAATCAATTAGGTTTTAATGATTTGATGTCCAAATGTGCCTTAGGTTAGGACTTCGATGTCGATTTCATTCGATTTGATGATGTAGGAGGTTAATGAACCTATAGCCCATTTTTGGGGTATTACATTTTTCCCCTCTTTGAATCACTGTGCGAAGCGTAGTGGTTCAAAGATTAGTTTGTTTTTTATGTTGAAACTGATTTGAGAGATAAACTAATTCTGAGATAGAAACTAATTGAAAGATTGGAAAAGTTGATTCAGGTCCTAGTTGACCAAGACTCGTGATGATGTCAACTATAGCAACAATGAACCGATGATTACGAAAAAGTATCAAAATGCTTGATTCTAAACTTTATGATTACGAAGAAGTGGGTGACCTGATTCCAGACCTCATTGTCCAAAGGAATCAAAATGGTATCACTTCTGAACCCTTTAGTTACAAAGAATCAAGAATATAACACTAATGAACTGTTGGTTATGAAAAGCTAATACAGTTTACAAGAAAGATTGGGATACCAGATTGATATGGATCTCGATGAATCTAATATGCCCCAAGCGGTGTGCCCCTAGCAGTGAGGTCTTTTGATGAATCAACAACTAGACATGGTTGTCTTGATTACTAAGGAAAGATTTGATTTACAGACTTGATTGATGTGCAATACCATGCCCCTTTTGGGATGAAAATCAAAATCTGACAAGAAAAGTCAATGTTGAATGGTTTAGAAGCATGTTAATTGATTTGACAAGTGGTTATACATGTTCGAGAACGTGTTCTGCATCGTTTGGAGGTCCTAGAGACCAAGTTTGACTAGGTTTGACCATGAGTTGACCATGGGTGACCAAGTTGAAATTTTGATATTTTGATGTAAGACAATCAATTAAGTTGAATTCTAGATTTTTGTGATGATTGAAGGTCAATTATGCAAGCAATCGGTCGTCTTAGGTCCAAAAATTTTAAATCATGATTTTGACATAGTAAATGATCTCAGATTTCAATTTTGATCCTAGAAATCGGTTCAGAATGTCGAAATTAGCCAAGGGTGCAATTTTCATTGAAAATAGAGTACTTTGAAAAATTAGGTCAAAAACCTATATAAAGGCCAAAAGGGTAATTTTCAATTCATTATTCACATTTGACTTTTAGAAACTTCCATAGAGCCCTCTGAGTGAAATATGGCCGAGATTAAGGTACCTGTGTCTTCACACAATTTTGAGCGCAACCGGAGACATCAAAGACCTCTGTAGTATGGACATTCGGTAAGTGAACCTCTATGCCTCTTTGTAAATTTCTTTTTTGCATGTTTGTAGCATTTTTAGATCATTTTTCGTATGTTAGGAATTTTTAATTTTCGCATGCATAGAAACTTGTACGACAGTCCCCTGGGACTTGTAAAAATTTTTAATTTCCTGTAGAGTGTCGTCCTAGAACCCCTGTAAACTCATATGAGAGGGACCCAAGAGTCATACGACATTTTGTCAGGTCCCTCATTTGTCGTAGGAGAACTTATGCATTGTCGTATAACCATGAATTTTCATGTGAGACCTTACTGAAACTTGTATGAGTTTTGATACCAAACTATATTGTCGTATGGAAAACAATGAGTTAAAAACACCCTTTTAGGTCAAAATTTTGAATTTTTTGATTTCATAGGCTGATTCATGAGCATTTAATGTACCTTCTGAGATAGTCAACTTTTGAATTTCTATACTTTTAGCCTATTTTCCAACCAATTTACTGATAGGATACCCTATTTCTGTGCTGTGTAGGCTGTCTATCTTGATGTCATGTTCATATATCACACCCTGCCACTCAGAAACTCTGCGTGTCACTTCTTGATCCAATGAAAGTGCATTTGGCTTCATGTAGTTTTGAGTATCTGATCTGGTTTCCTGAGATTTAGGTAAACCATGGACTTCTGATTATGTTGATTGAGCACTTTCACTCTGAGACATAGACCTTCCATCTTCCTACTGGAGAGTTGACGGTCACACCAGAGGATGTGTACCATATTCTACATATTCCATTCCATGGCCCGCGTCCTGACTATGTGAGTTTGGGGAACTCAGGTTTACATGCTTTTAGGAGACTGTTTGGAGATGATACACAATTGACACAGTCGATCTCTTGGGAGTCCTTAGTTTAGAGATATGGGTAGACCCATAGGTTAGAGTATATACTAGCTGGCATGATAGGAGGTATCATTATGTCTGACCATCAGCAAAACAGTCTCTTGATGGGCTGGGGCCCCCATGGTTGCTCGTTTGATGGAAACTCCTTCTGAGTTGGGTTGGGGTCAGTGTATGCTAGCTCATATGTTCTCTAAGATGCACAAGATCCTATATCAGGAGAGAAAGTCATTTTCTTCAGGTGCATTAGTACTTTAGATTTGGGCATGGGAGCACATCCTAGTATGTAGACCAGTATGTCAGCCACAGAGCCAGCCACAAGAGCCAGTGATTTATATTTATTAAGGATATGTCACACACATGTGTATGGGCCATACGAAGTATTGGAGGTGTGTCCTTGATGATATGACATTTGTGCTCTAGCGTCCTTATTTATAGATAGAGGCTTGGCCTACTACTTGGGAGTAGTTTAGTTATTTCTTCCAGAGTCGAGTGTTGATTGGGCGATCTACCACAGTGATCAAGAGATTCATCATTACCAGAGTGTGGTGGCAGTATGGTATCATTTAGGATGCCCCACAGGACTATGCCACATATGCATGGATAGTGTGTGTGTGAGTTTTACACCTTCATGAAATAACAAGATTTAAAAGACAATTACACTATTCAAAGCAAACTAATCTAAATAATGCACAATTAATCTAAATATCTCATGGATCTCTAAAATAAAGTGGTAAATAAGGCTCTCAGCTATGATCCTCACTAGTGACACTCTAAAGATGAGAATTAAGCTATATGATATGCAAATTTAGATCTATTCTATCAAATTCTAGCTCTATTTGATGAACAATCTACTATGATCAATGCAATGTAAGCTAATTAGCAATGACAAATGATAAGTGAGTGATGTGGATGCAAATTGACAGAGCTTTGGTGCAATTCAAAGATATGGAGTGGATGAATTATGCTTCTAAATGCCTTCAATATATAAGATTTTCCCAAGGGTAGGGGGTAGAGTGAGATAACCATGGTCATGCTTGGGTAAGGTCAATTGGCTTTGCTTTGTCCATAAATGGGGGGACAAGAAGGGGACAATCATTTAAATAGTTTCAAAAGGCTGGACCATTTCAACAAAAGTGAGTGATTTGTGTCCATTTTGTCTCCTTTTTGCTTTGTTGAGGGAAATTAGTATTTATTAATTAATTAAAGTAATTAAATTTAGCCATGAAGGGTAAGATGTTCATTTTGATTTTTGCTTTCAACAACTATGTCATTAATTGAATTTAATCAATTTCATAGTGTTTTTCCCTTTTTCAAGCTTTATTTAATCATTTAATCATTTAATTGAATTTTCCTTTGATTTGAATTGCCTTTGTTCCATTTATTGATTTTTCATATTATTTTGATGATTTGATTGCACCTTTTGATTGATTTAAGCCTTTTACCAATTTTTCGTGTCTACAAATGCCCCTCTTTGGATCGATGTGCGAAGAACACCTATTCAAAGATTCCCTTAGTATGATGATCTGATTCAGGTCCTGGTTCTGATATGCCTCTGATCATTCTGATTGATGTACTTCCTGATGATGATGATGTACCTCTGATGATGGTGCTGATATGATTCTGATGCCTCTGATATGATATGGGTCCTAGTTTGATGATAGGTCTTGGGTTCACTGATAAAGGTCCTGGGTTTATTGATTGTTGATATGTTGATAGGTTTGACATGATAGCAGATTTGATATTGATTTTTCTCCTGATATGATACTAATTTTCCTCTTGATATGAAATTGATATGATATGATAACTTGATATGATATGATATGATATGCCCCACTGATAAATGTTTTTGATGTGATGCCACTTTGATACTCTGATGCCCCCTCAAAAATAAAACATATTGATTTCTTGATTTGATAAATTTTGATTAGTTGGAATATGTTTTGATTTTTGATACCGTTTTAAAGAAATAAGCAAGTTTGATTTATGCCCCGGCTAATGAAGATGTCATACAATAGGTCCAAAGTGCATTTTTAAGTCTTTATTAGGGCCAATTTCACCTTAAATAGGGTAAAACCCCTCCTTTTACTATTCATTTTCACCTTGCCCTTTTAAGATTTTTAGCTCTGATTTTAGCCCTTTTTACACGATGGTGGTCCCATATCGCGAGCATCGATTTGAGAGAGCGCGCCGGTTCGGTCGGAGAGCGAACGATGGTCCTCCGGTATGTCATTCAAATTTTCCTCATGTTTCTAAAATTGCATTTATGACTTCAATTAATGCATTTTAAAATTTTGATTCTGCGTTTTATAAAAGAAATGTCACCTCCGTGCAATGTAGTTACGCCTAAAAAAATTAAATGTCACCTCTGGAAAATTTAGTATCGCCTTTCATTTTTCTATTTACGCCTATAGAAAATCCTTTATCACGTGCTGAATATTTAATGTCACTTATGGTTTAAACATTTTAATTGTTTATCGCGTGAAAAACCCTAGATAATAAAATGTCGCCTAAGGAAAATCTTATACCGCGTCTATCAAATTAAATCACACGGATGATTAAAATCACATGTATGACAAATTAGATGTCGCCTTTGGTAAAAGAAATTATGCCTAAAAGAAAAGTCACCTAAGTGAAATTTTTTTTACATTGCTTGAGACTTTTCTATGACGTCTGATTGCTCGATTGCGTCAACTTGATTGATATGGATCACTTCAATGAATTTGATCGAATGTTCAGTTAGGGTGTTCCCCTTGTTTGATTTCAACAATGAATTAGGACATTGGTAACTATAATATCGAAAGATAAAGTAAATCAATCTTCATCACGAATGATAGGTCATGGGTCTAATCGTCCATTCATTTTATTCTCAAATGCTTAGAGACATAAAACTAGGATCATCCTTCCTCAATGCTTAGAGTTAGGATTGGTAGGTCTGATAGGTATATTTAAATTGATGACTATGATTGATTGTTTGACTTCCTGACATTAGGTTACTCATGTGATTCCCTTGTTTTGATTAAACATGAGGATGTCCCTATTTTGTACCTCCAGACTGTACCACATTGGGTGATGGAGCTGAGAGAGCAGTTGACTGATGCCGAGAGGTGAGTGATTAGGCGATGTGGTTTGTTATGTGTATTAGAGCTTCCTCGATTCTAGATGAACCAAGGTTTGATTATCGCTATCACAGAGCGTTGGCACTCTGAGACAAACACTTTCTAGCTACCACAGGGAGAGATGACTATCACTCCTGAGGATGTGTATAGATTGCTGTGGATCTTGACACATGGGGAGATAGCATATTATGATGCAGTATATGATGGGACTTATTGTCAGTGAGTATTCAGAGATCCTTCTATTGGTGATGATTGCATCTTATGGCCTCAGTTTGCTTCATTTCCTATTTTACCAGCGATGTTAGGTGCTAACATTGGTGGCATGTTACTACCTGATCGTCGGGGTCATGGATTTTCAGTGGGTTGGGGCAGGATTATCGAGGACTTGCTGCATCAGCCTTGATAATTTGATTGGGGATCTTGTGTGCTTGCACAGCTATACCATGATCTTCATGAGGTGGTTTATAGGAGATCAGCTGCTTTATCTGCTGGGATTCACATTTTGCAGCTTTGGATATGGGAGCACTTACCAGTTAGTCATCCGATATCAGAGCGAGACTGACCTTTAGGGTATCCTTTTGCATGGCAGTATACTGGGATGGTGACACAGCATCACTTGGGACATTTGGAGTATTGGCGGCGTTAGATTGATGATATGGATGAGGTCTATTGGAGACCATATGTCGATGTGGAGGATTGGAGAGAGGATGGCTTGGAGTTACCGTATATGTTTTCTCCTCGATGGATGATCGGCAGGATCGATTCTGTCCTTGAGATATTTTTGGCAGGTAGAGTACTACGATAGTTTGGGGGGATTTAGCCTATGCCTCAGGGATTTGCAGTTTATGCTCGTTCTAGTGCAGAGAGGGCTACTTGGGGACACATGCCTTCATATGACGATGCTAGTGAGCAGATATCGCGGCTTGGTTATATGGACTGGGATATGAGGTTACATATTAGAGATGACGGGGTTACTCAGGAGTATCTGGATTGGTTGATGGAGCATCCTATGCCTTGATTTACAGACCTTACAGAGCCAGTGCCTGGGAGAGATGATGATGGTGATGGTGTCGGTGGTGGGAGGAGACGCAAAGGTAGACCACGAGGTAGGGTGGTGATTAGACTCAGAGGACGAGTGAGAGATATACAGATATAGGTGCCACCTCCTCCTCCTTCTCATCTTGTAGTAGCACAGAGACAGAGGGTAGATCGTCAGGACCATGTGAGAGCTGCCAGGCAGGATAGGATATGGGAGCGGGATTACCGCAGGCTACCGTGGATGGTCAGGATACAGGTGCATAGCAGATGCCAGCAGCTTTTTCCCATGATCAAGGGAAAGCTCCTATAGATACAGGTGATCCTCAGAGTACCTACGAGGTTGGTGAGAGTTCTAGTACTAGCTAGCTACGAGCAGATGTGGGAGCATTATGGACAGAGGTATCACAGATGTCCTCAATGATTCAGCAGTTAGTATCAGGTTTGACTCCATTGGTTCCTCTCCTTGTTGCTATGGTTGGTCAGATGCCTCTTCAACTACCTCAGCAGCCTCCATCACAGCCTCCTCCACAGCCTCCTCCAGGACCTCCTCCCAGTGGTGACGAGAGTTGAGCTATGAGTACTCTTGTTGATCAGTTGTGTATTGAGGTTGAGATACTTGATGTTGTACCATATTCTTGTGACCTTGGTGTCACCTTTCCAGTTGTACTTTGATACTTGTTTGACATTGATGCCCCTATTGATGGGTGATTATAGAGTTGATTTATGATATCATTGTTATACTAGATGCGTTGAGTTTTGAGTAGACGTGTGATATGAGGACATTTATGATCTTTCCTATTTTTTACTTGATGATATATGAGATTACCTTTATATGCTGCTATATGTGTTTATCTAATGCATTTGTTCTGAATGAATGTGTTTATGGATGCAATGTATCTTATGTATGATATAGATAGATGGATGCATTTCTTTCTTCATGTATGGGTGCAATTTTTTTGTTTTTGCTGCTATTTTCTCATGTATGCAATCTGTATCACTGTCTAGATGTATGCACATGTAAATGGTTATTTCCTTCTTTTCCTCGATAGTATATCTATGTAATGATTAATGATATGGAATGAATGCAAAAAGTATAATCTCATGTTTTTATTGTAGAAATATGATATTGAGGTGATGTTGTCCTTGCTGATTTGACCTTGTTGATGATGTTATGTACCCCCATTTTGATGTGAGATGAAACCCTTGGGAAAAAATGCATGTGCAATTATTCTAACATGAGAATGCATTTTAACCTTTCTATGAATGCAATTATCTTTTCTATGAATGCATTTTAACCTTTTCTATGAATGCAGCTAAGTGTCACTAGCTTTTAGCAAAGAAATGCCTTGAGGATATATTTCATCATTGAGCACTTGGGACTGGAAAGTCGATACAATCACCACTGCCCACTGACATGATGATATGAATATCACTTTTTATTGCTCATATGGTAACCTCTGTTTTGCTTTCCCATCGGTCTTGTCGATATGACTATCACTGATTGCAAACAATCATGAGAGTACGAATACCAATTTTGTCAGATTCTATGTTGCAAGTGGATTTTGGCATTTAGATATGAAGAATCTAAATATCCAAGGTATCCGGTTGCGTAAACAAACAAAAGTTAACTCATTGTTTTATAAGATAATCCTCAATGGTTCTTTGATGACCATGTCTTTAGATGAATTCTCATAAGGCAATGAATCTTCTTCCAAACATTCATTTCATAGTCAAGAAAAAATATCATGTCTCCATCATTGCCAATCTAGTCAAAACATCATTGATTAGCTAAAATGACTAGATACAAATTGAATTAATTTAAGTAAACAGATTTTTACCCAACTTTTCAAAAGAATTTATCTAAGTGTTTTGCATTGTTTTCTGATCTTCAAATAATATTTCCAAGTGTTGTGATCATGGAATGATGTTTGATTTTTAATCCTGAATAATAAGTCAATTTGGGCTCAAGGATTTGTTGTGGTAGTCAACTTCTTGGTTAGTAAACAATGATATCAATCAAAGGTTTACAAAAATCAGATCTCTCTTTTGAAAATGTTGATCCCTTTCTACTTGTGACTGAATGTTTCTCGTTTGAATCCTTTTTGAGGTACCCACTTTCCGATCTGTTTTATGCTGCCCCCAAGTGTTTGATGTATCAGTTTGAACAACTTTGGGAAATGCAAAGGATGATGCTAAAATGTTACTTTGACTATGTACAAATGACGGATGCAATGAAGGTTTGGACAAATGGGATGATGAGATGCATTATGTACACATGTGACTAGGAAAGAAATGACTTAAGGAAACCAAAAGTGCTTGTTTCCAAGTTTTCACCTTTGGGTGCTTTTTTTTCTTTTTCTTTTTTCTTTTTTCTTTTTTTTTTTTTTGCTACTGAGGCGCCTATTGCTAGGTTTTCACCAAGGCACTTTTTTCTTTTTCATTTTTTTCTTGTATTTTTTTTTTTTCATTTTTTTGTATTTTTCCTTATCACCTTGGCGCCTATTGCTAGGTTTTCACCAAGAGATAGTTTTTCAAATGTTTTTGCTTTCTTCATGCTCAATTTTCCACTGTTTTTGATCTTTCTTCTTTTCCAATATTTTTGGATTTTCCATTTTCAAATGTTTTTGTATTTTCAAGATCTCTTTTCAACTATGTACAATAATTATGATGCTCTCTCATCTAATACTCTTTATACTCTTTCATCTGCTTTAGGTGTAGAACCTCTTCAAATGAATGCTATTTATGGGTTCTTGTAACTCTTCACCATTACAATCTGATAACTTATATGTTCCAGTTCCAAAGGATGACACTATCACAAATGGGCCTATCCAATTAGCTTCCCACTTTCCTTTCTTTTCCCTTTCAGCTTGATTTTTGGGATTTTCTCTTAATACCAAGTCTCCTACTTGAAAAGTTCTTGGTTTGATGTGTTTGTTGTAATTGCGTGAAATCCTATTTTGATAAACTCTTAAATGCTCATAAGCTTGAGTCTGGTGTTCCTCTAACAATTCCAATTGTTGCAATCTGGCAATCCTATAATCCTCATCAGCGATCAATCCTCTTAATGAAACCCGTAGAGATGGGATTTCAACTTCTAATGGTAGAACTACTTCGGTTCCATAAACTAAAGAGAATGGGGTGGCTCCTGTAGGTGTTCTGATACTAGTTCTATAAGCCCATAGTGCGGGATTTATTTGCACGTGCCAATCTCTTCCTGATTTGTTAACTAATCTTTTTAATATTTTGAGGATATTTTTGTTCATTGCTTCAGCTTGTCCATTTCCTTGTGGATAATAAATGGATAATAAATGGATGATAAATGATGTGTAATGTGGAATGTCATGCAAATTTCATCAATATCCTAATTTTTGAATTGTTTCCCATTATCCGTGATAATGGCATGTGGAATACCATAGCAGAAAATTATGTGGTTCAATATGAACATTGAAATTTGTTTGCCATTTGCTGTTGTTAATGGAACTACTTCCACCCATTTGGTGAAGTATTCTGTTGCTGTGATGATATACTTGTGTCCGTTTGAAGATGGAGGATGTATGATTCCAACCAAGTCAAAACCCCATTGATAAAAAGGCCATGGTGTAATAAATGGGTCTAATTTTTGAGCCGGTGCATGTATCATGTTACCGTGATATTGACATTTGCTACATGTCTTCACAAATTGACAAGCATCCTTTTCTAATGTTGTCCAAAAGTACCCTAAACGAAGGATTTTCTTAGCTAGATTAAGACCACTTGAGTGTGACCCGCAAATGCCTTCGTGGACCTCGCGTAAAGCTAACTTAGACTCTTCTTCCTCTAGACATCTAAGTAATGTCCCATCAAGACCCTTACGATACAATGTGTCTGAAAGGATTAGGTAACGGGCGGCTTGGCGTATGAAGTTACATTTTTGGGCATGAGTTTGGTCCACGGGGAGTACTTGGTCTTTAAGGTAAGTATAGATGGGTCCATACCAAGGAGAGTCATGTCCATGTAAAAGAGCAACAATTTGGGTGTCAGGAAGGTTGAATGCCGGTTTTACCAACTCTTCCACCAAGAACTCATACTTCTCATTTTGATCTGGTTTTTGTAATAATGAAGCCAAGGTAGCCATGGCATCTGCTGCTCTATTCTTTTCTCTTGGAATCTGTTCAAATGTGATCAAAGCAAAGTACTTCTTCCATCCATCAATCAAGGTTTTATATTTCATCAATGTTATATCTTTGGTATTGTATTCATTATTAACCTGATTGATTATGAGTTGGGAATCCCCATACACTTGTAATTCTGCAATATTCCATTCCAAAGCCATTTTGATGCCAATGACTAATGCCTCATATTCCGCTATGTTATTGGTGCACGGAAATAAGAGTTTATAGAACTTTGGAATGGTGTACCCTTGAGGGGTAACTAATAATATACCTACTCCAGAACCTCCTTGTGTATAAGATCCATCAAAATATAATTTCCATGTCTTTGCTTCTATGTTGACAATTGCTGCATCTGGAAATTCAATTTGAATGGTTTGTGTAGACTCCATTGGGTTATCTGCTAAGTGATCTGCTATCACTTGTCCTTTAATTTCTCTTCTATCAACATATTCAATGTCAAATTCACTTAGGATCATGACCCATTTTGCTATTCTACCTGTTAAGGCAGTTTTACTTAGCAAGTATTTGAGAGGATCAATCTTGGCAATTAATTTGATCTTATGCATCAACATATAATGTCTTAGTTTTTGAGATGCAAAGACCACTGCTAGACATGCTCTTTCCATGAATGAATAATTTAGTTCATATTTTATCAAGGTTCTACTAAGATAGTAGATTGCCCTTTCTTTTCCTTGCTCATCTTCTTGTGCCAACAATATGCCTAGAGACCTTTCTGTGGCTGATATGTATAACAATAGTTCTTTGCCCTTGATAGGTGACATAAGAATAGGTGGGTTTATCAAATAAGTCTTCAAAATAGTGAAGGCCTTATCACATTCTTCATCCCACATAAATGTAGTGTCCTTGTGTAGCAATCTGGTGAAGGAGTGACACTTTTCTACTAATTGAGATATAAATCTCTTGATTGATTGAATCTTTCCTTGTAGTGACCTCATTTGACTAATGTTTCTCGGAATCTCCATTTCTAGAATGGCTTGTACTTTTTTAGGATCAACTTCAATTCCTTTTGCTGACACTATATAACCCAATAGCTTGCCGGATTGGACACCAAATGCACACTTCTTTGGGTTTAATCTAACTTTGAATTTTTCTAACCGAATAAATATTTTTCTTAGGATTTGTAAATGTTCTTCTCTATTGTGGGACTTTGCTAGAATGTCATCCACATAATCTTCTAAGAAAGTGTGCATCATGTCATGGAAAATAGTTGTCATGGCCCTTTGATATGTAGCTCCAGCATTTTTAAGACCAAAGGGCATGACATTCCAACAAAAAGTACCCCAAGGGCAAGTAAATGCTATCTTTTCTTGGTCTTCGGGAGCAATCTTTATTTGATTATAGCCACTAAATCCATCCATTAATGAGTACATTGCGTGACCTGCTGTCAGATCTACTATGGTATCAATGCTTGGCAATGGGAAGTCATCTTTGGGACATGCAAGGTTTAAATCTCTAAAATCCGTACACACACAGATAGATTTATCATGCTTAGTAACCAGTACAATGTGAGAGATCCAATCAGCATATGCTATTGTTCTTATGAACCCCACCTTTAACAATTTTTCCAATTCTGCCTTGACTAGGAGAGCCACATGTGGGTGCATTTTCCTTATTTTTTGCTTCACAGGTTTAACTCCGGGTCTAACATTTTGATGGTGCATTATGAAATCAGGATCCAGTCCAGGCATATCGGCATATGACCATGCAAAATTTACTTGTTGTTCTTGGAAGAATTTGATAAAGTCCTCTCTTTCAAGAGATGTAAGTGATGTAGCCAAGTGTATGACCTTTGGATCTACTTCTGTACCAATGTTAACTTTTTCTGTTGGTTCTATAAGAATAGATGACCGTTCTTCTTCATGTTCAGGCAAAGTGTCCAATCTCTCTTCTAATGGTGCCACAATTGGGTTTTCACCAAAAGAAACGTCTTTTATTTTCATTATTTTTGGTTCTAATGGTGCCACAGTTGGGTTTTCACCAATAGAACTTCTCATTTTTTTATTTTTTTTATTTTTTTTCTTTTTTTGACTAAGAGATTGGACACTTGCTATTGTCATTATGTCCGCATTGAGTTCGTTGGTGAAAGAGGGTTCAACCGCATTGAGGTATTGGTTTGTTGCTTGGTCATTTGGGAAGTAAAGTAAGTCATGTGGTTCGATTTGATCCCAATCAATGAGGTCCAGGTGCATCAAAATTAAGGAATTATTGGGTAAGGTGTCATCAATAGGATTAATGGACATGACTTCGTTTGAGGGTTCATACATTGTATCGTTTAGATCTATGATGTGCGCTTCCTCAAGATGATCCATGGAAGCAGGGTCAAAGTCCCCTTCGCTTGAATCCTCGTCAACCTCTACGGGAAACAATGTGGGAAAAGCCACACGTGGGTTAAAACTAACATTTGAATTTCCCTCCTCCGAAGGTGTCCAAAATGTTTCTATCCATGCTCCACTATTAGATGCTTGTTCTATATTAGGCCTTTGAATAGGAGGTTCTTCATTAATTGGAGCATCTTGTTTTAGGATTTTTGCATAAGTATGTATAGCAATGACTTCTTTATCTTGACATGACTCCTCTGATAAAGTATCCCATTCATAATCCTGAGAGTCATCACTATCTCCTTCGGATTCTAATGCATTTATTTGAGGATGAAAATCATGCATTGGACTTGAACTTTATCCCTTGTATTGGAAACCTGCTCCAGATTTTTCATGACTTGCCCTCCAAATAGGTTCAATAGGTTCTAATAACCCTCTATTTCTTTGGCCTAGGGGTCCTCTTCCTTTGTATCCCATCTTTTGCATAATATCAAATCCTTTCCCATATTGTTTGGTTTGTATATTGACATGCTGAATTCTTTCCATGGGAGTGTCTAAGGTATCATCTTCATCATGATAAAGCCATTGAAGGACTTCATCTTCTTCCTTATCCCATGTTTCTTTGCTATCTTCCCTCACAAAATAAGAATTATACTTATGTGGAAGATGTTCTTTTGAGGGTTTACCATGTGATTTGGGAGACATGGGCATGTCAAATAGAGAAACTGAATATTCTCCTATTCCTTTTGAACTAATCTTGCATTGTTTGTCAAATTTGTTCATCATCTCACTCATGTATTGGTAATGATCTTCTTTAGCTTGTTCTTTTTCTTCTTTAGTAGGTTTGTAGATCACTGTCTCCAATTTAGGTGCTAAATATGGACTTTCCATTACATTTGGACCCTCGTAGCTCACTTTTTCCTTGCCCTTAGTTGATGTAGTTGAGCTAGCTTGAAGAGGATTTTGTGTATCTTCATTGGTGATTCTTGGAATAACTCCTTCATGATTATGTGGAATGTATAATTCATGCAAGGGTTTGAGTGCATTACAATATTGGAATGGATTTGAGTCTCCTCCAACTGTGATTTCTTCACCCATGTATGGGAACTTGATGCATTGGTGGTATGTTGATGGGACAGCTTGCATCTCATGAATCCATGGTCTTCCCAATAAGATGTTATAGGTTAATTTCATGTCCAACACTTGACATTTGGTTTCCTTCTTGACTTGTCCCACTTGGATGGGCAACACAATCATGCCTTTAGAAGCTCTTTCAGCTTCGTCGTAAGCTTTTATGGTGATTTTCTTTGTAGGGTCAATGCAAGACTTAGATAAACCTAAGGATTTTACAAGACTTAATGTGTAGATGTTAAGACCAGCCCCTCCATCAGTAAGGGCTCTTTTGACTCTATGCCTTTCGATCAAAACCTCTATATTTAATGGAAAATTTTGAGGATGAGTTATAGACATGTCATCTTGATCGGAAAATGAAAGACAATGAGGAGCCATGAGATGTCCTATCATATTTTGAAACTTTTCTTCCCCTAGGGTAGTAGAAACATGTGTCTCTTCTAAAGCTTTTTCTAAAATCTCTTTATGATTCGGTGACAACTTCAATAACTCTAAGATTGAGATTTGTGCTGGAGTACGTTGCAATTGGTCCACCAAACTATAAGGCCTTGCTGCTGTAGGAGGTTGTTTGACCACGATGTTGGATTGTGGGATATTGGTGTTTTGAGGGACTATCCCTTGTAAAGTCATTCTAGAATTCTGCCCTCTTGTAATGACATTTGTTGCTTCCTTTTGAGGTTGTTCATTAATTATTATAGCATTAACAATATGATCATATGATGGTGCAAAGTTGAGATTATTGGCACTTTGTTTCTTGCCATTTGATGACTCACCTTTATCATGTTTGTAAAAAGGTTGTTTGAAGGCCGTATGATCTTCATTATTTTGGGGTCCATCAACGGTGATTATGTTATTATCTATCAATTCTTGCACCACATTCTTTAATTGTAGACATTCATTTGTAGTGTGCCCCTGAATCCTATGATATTCACAATGATTCTTAGCATCCCACCAGCCCGGCTTGTGGTCTGGTTCATAAGGCTTAATAGCAGGTAATGTAATAACATTGTTAGCCATGAGAGCCTTTAATGTAGTTTCAAGTGATTCTCCCAAGGGTGTAAAGTGTCTTGAAGGAGTGGGCTTCAAATACTTATCATACTTGCTGTTTTGATCCTTGTTTCCTTGATTATTCTTGTTGGCATTGTTGTTATTGTTGGAAGGTGCATTATATGCTTGATTAGTATTATTCACTTGATTTGGTGTCTTTGTAAGGGCAAATGGAATCACCTTCAAGTTGCTGGATTCCACTACACCATCATTAACAATGCCTTTGTTGTTATTTTTTGTAGCATAACGGCTATTGTTATTGTACCAACCTTTATTTTGATTGTTGTTATTGTTGGTATTGTTGTTGTTGGAGTTAGAGTTGTTCTTATTTTCCTTGTACAATTTCAACTCTCCACTCTTAATCAACACTTCTTCCATTGTAATTCCATTATCAATCAAATCTTGGAAGGTTTTAGGACATTGCATCCTTAGTCTATAATTTAATTCGCTTCTTAAACCATTAATAAAGATATCCATTTTTTCTTTTTCCGGTACACTTCTTGGATATCAAGAAAATGCAGTCCTCCATCTTTGCAAGAATGTGAGGAAGGCTTCTCCATCTTGTTGCTTTGTGTTACATAACGTTATCATTGTGACCTCATGTTTGATGTTATAGGAGTAATGAGTCATGAATTTAGAAGCTAATTCTTCAAAGGTTTTGATGCCGGATGGTAGTTTTGAAAACCAATCCATGGCCGTTCCTCCCAAGCTTCTTGGGAATAGTCTCATTAAATAGGTTGTATCATGCATGAATTCAAGACTCAATGCACAAGACCCCCGAAGATGATCATGTGGGTCAGATGTTCCTTCATACCTATAATACTTAGGAAATGTAACATTAATGGGAAAAGGCACCATGACCAAACTCTTATCGAATGGAAAAGGACATAATGTTTCAATAGAGAAAGGCTTAGGAGCCCCGTTTTGTTTCAAACTGTCGATTTCCATATGTAATGCCTTGAATTGTTCCCTTATTGCTTCCATAGGGTCTTCAATTTCCTTGGGCTTTAGTTGTTCTATGTCAAAATCTTTAGGTAGCTTTACCCCCATTTGTATCAAGTCCATGAAGTGTTTTTCTTTATCCATAAGCATGGTCTTTTTCATTAGTTCTATGAAATAAGGACATTGTCTTGCCTCTAACGCTCTTTCATACGTGGCTTCTTCCGCAGTTGGGGGTAGGTTTGTATTATGAGGAGGAGGTAAGTTGTTGCCTTGTGAATTTGCTTCTTGGGAATTAGGATCTCTTCCTCCATTATTAGAATTTCCTTGATTGTTGTTAGGATCCATACCCCCATTCATGTTGTTCCCTTGGTTGTTAGGATCGGTATTTCCTAGGGTGCTGCTAAACATCTTGTTGGTGTCCTTTGCCTTAGTGGGTTTTTCAATCACTCGTGAAGTAATGAAAGTGTCCTCCAGAAATGGGAGCTCTTCTCATTGTAGGTCCCATCTGTTTGTAATGTTTTCTTTATAGAGAGTGATCTTGTAATAACAGGCATGAACAAACTTTAAGGGTATGTTGACTTCTTCTCTTGATAAGCTAGTTTTTGGAATAAGGTAAAGGTTTTTGATCAATTTTAAATGGTTTAAAATTTTAATGATGTTTTGATCAATAACTTTGGAATATCTTGTTTGAAAATATAAAAACAATCTCAACACACACATCAATTTGGTACCATATCCCTAGAATGCTCTAATGTGTGTATTTTTGAATGTTTCCACAGGTTGAAACACAAGAATAGCTTCCACGCAATCTACCTAGCACATAATTGGTTCGTAAACATGGCTCTAATAGGTAGTTTTGCTATTTAACCGTTATGTAGTAAGTTTTCCATTCAAAATAGATCTTAGCCTTTTATCCCCCAAGTATGTTAAGGGGCTTCCCACACGCACCGAAGCATGATTTTGCACAATCTGTTAAGACTACTAGAGGAAGTTTGAAAGAGCTAAAATCCTTTTGTCATGCACCTCATTAAGGATACACGTGTTTCATTTTATAGTGGGTCAGATTCTCACGACAAAAGCAAGTGTATCCCACTTTGGGCTATCCCTCTCACCGGCCCTTTTAAGGCAATCTCGGGAGGCGAGCCCACTAAGTTTTAAACATGTTCATTTGAAAGCATGAAAAGTGGATTTGGTAGAGCAAGTTTGGGAATTTGATTCACTCAAAGAATGAAGAGCATATCCCTATTGCTTTTCCCTTATCCCAAACACTCACAATCAATTTGGTTCTTTTTCAACCCCGTGACAAAGGGGTTCTTAGAATTGAAATGTTTGTTCTTTTCCTTTTATGATTAAACTATGTTTTGAACTTTGAAAATGCCACAATTTAAGGGAAGTTTGCAAGCTTGATTAGAGAAATATCTCAAACGATGCTAGCAAAGGCTAGGTGCATTTTTAAGTAGTAGTTTTTCTCATTTCCTCTTCAAATCCTTCCCTTACCTTAGCAAAACGTTCCCTCCACCAACAAGTTAGTCGGCACAATACAAACAAAGTGAGGGGAAACCAAAATCAAAGCTTAAAATGATATATTTGATTATGCTTTTGATTCTTTTTACCAAAATACTTGCACAATTCTTACAAACTTAGGGACTAAACTCCCAATTTAATGATACGTATTTCTATTTGTAAGCATCTACAACAACAATGTATTTAGCATATAACTCTACATCCTTTTCTAAGTCATTGTTGAGAACAAAGGTGGTATGTACCCGGTTTTCCTTTCTTATCCTCTTAGCGATCAATTTCTCCTCTAAGTTATGTCTTCTCTCTGGTTTTTAAACTTTCTTATGACAGACCATACTCCTGAGATAAAAAAAAGTGCACTTGAAGTCAGAATATAGTCATTATTTTAACACAATTTGATAAAATATAGAAAGTACAGCCACGTGACATTGTCCAGACTGTACGCGAGATCCAATTTAACAAAGACGTGATCACTTTAACTGCGAGCATCACCTTCAGGGGCTCAAGCAAGATTAAAATAACCAGGTGCGATATCAAATTTTATCTACGCATGAAATCTTTATCAGACGCGACAACAGTGATTATGTTGATAAAATATAAATGCGCAGTCAGGCGACATTGTCTATACTGAAAGCGAGATCTAATTTAACAAAGACGTGATTACTTTAACCGTGAGCATCACCATAAGGGGCTCAAGCGAGATTAAAATAACCAGGTGCAATATCAAATTGTATCTACGCGTGAAATATTTATTATAAGCGACAAACTAATGCTAGAAAAGTGATATTTCATTAATCAAAGGCGACATTTAAAATGAAGGAAGCGAGAAATTAAATGGATAAGGCAGAGTACTCCCTTCACACCAGACGTAAAATGATTCCTCAGCCGTGGCTTTTTAATTCTGATCACGCGACATTTAAATGACAAAAGGCATTAACACTTTGTCCAAAACGCGAGAGTTTAATTTTTGACTGCGTGATTTCTTTCGCCAAAAGCGTGATTCTGCAGGCTAAAAAGTGTAAGAGTTCAGACTGTAGGCGATATTTTAGTTGCCGTCCACAACATTTCTTTGCTTTAGGCGTGACTTCTTTACTGGCAAGCGTATTTTTTTTCTGTAACCTGCAAACAGTAAGCAAATTCATGCAATTCTAGCCTAAATTTTGCAAATAACATGGAAATAATGATGAATTTGAGGCCTAGGGCCCCACGGTGGGCGCCATTTATGTGTGTGAGTTTTACACCTTCATGAAATAACAAGATTTAAAAGACAATTACACTATTCAAAGCAAACTAATCTAAATAATGCACAATTAATCTAAATATCTCATGGATTTCTAAAATAAAGTGGTAAATGAGGCTCTCAGCTATGATCCTCACTAGTGACACTCTAAAGATGAGAATTAAGCTATATGATATGCAAATTTAGATCTATTCTATCAAATTCTAGCTCTATTTGATGAACAATCTACTATGATCAATGCAATGTAAGCTAATTAGCAATGACAAATGATAAGTGAGTGATGTGGATGCAAATTGACAGAGCTTTGCTACAATTCAAAGATATGGAGTGGATGAATTATGCTTCTAAATGCCTTCAATATATAAGATTTTCCCAAGGGTAGGGGGTAGAGTGAGATAACCATGGTCATGCTTGGGTAAGGTCAATTGGCTTTGCTTTGTCCATAAATGGGGGGACAAGAAGGGGACAATCATTTAAATGGTTTCAAAAGGCTGGACCATTTCAACAAAAGTGAGTGATTTGTGTCCATTTTGTCTCCTTTTTGCTTTGTTGAGGGAAATTAGTATTTATTAATTAATTAAAGTAATTAAATTTAGCCATGAAGGGTAAGATGTTCATTTTGATTTTTGCTTTCAACAACTATGTCATTAATTGAATTTAATCAATTTCATAGTGTTTTTCCCCTTTTCAAGCTTTATTTAATCATTTAATCATTTAATTGAATTTTCCTTTGATTTGAATTTCCTTTGTTCCATTTATTGATTTTTCGTATTATTTTGATGATTTGATTGCACCTTTTGATTGATTTAAGCCTTTTACCAATTTTCTGTGTCTATAGATAGTCTGAGAGATTGGGCTAGGATGGATAGAGTGGTTATCTTATGCTTTGTGTACATAGGAGTATAGCGGTATTATTGGCAAAGACTGGGACTATCGTCCAGATGTTGCAGATGCTGGGGTTATAGATGGATATATAGCTTGGTTTGCAGAGCATCCCATATATAGATTTTTAGATCCTACTAAGCTGATACCCTCGATGGAGGATGCTATGGATGTGACAGGTGCTTCGATGGGTAGAGGTTAGAGATGGCATGATACAAATATTCTGATGCCCCATCCTACATCTCTGAGGCCGAGAGCATTGGTGACACCATAGAGACCATCTAGTCACATGAGACCACCTTGTCCTACTAGTTCTTCAATAGGCAGGCCTACAGTTTTACAGCAAAGATCTACTAGAGGAGAGAGTGGTACATTAGGCAATATTGGCAGTGCAGATGAGTTACTCAGTGCTGAGCAGGATGTAGGTGTTGGTCCTGATCCTTCATAGGGCAATACCAATTTTGATCTTGGTGCTAAGGTGAGACATCGTAAGGTGGAGAGAGTAGAGGCTTCTGATTAGCTAGCTAGAGACACAGAGATGCTGATGGCAGATGTAGATCCGGGTGTAGCACAGACCCCTCAGGAGATGATTAGGCATTTGAGAGTATAGGTTAGGTACCTGAGAGTATAGAGTGCTCATTTTGAGGAGCGGTTCATAGAGGCTGATAGATAGCGATCAAAGCTCCAAGAGGAGAATAGGAGATTGCAAGTAGAGGTTACACATCAGACCTCTCAAGATGCCTATTATGTTTCTACCTATTATGTTTTTGTTCCTGTTGGTTAGAGAGTACTGACATACTCCCAGTACATGATAGCATCAAAGGGAGTGAGGGCACCACAAGCTGAGGCAATGCCTGATGCACCACCACCACCTTCGCCAGATGTAGAGGATTAGGAAGATAGTTGATCTATCTTCATATGTTTTTGATATAGTTTTTCTCTTCTTGTCCATAGATACATTGTTCTGATCTGGTAGCTCTGAGTTGCTCATTCTTTTGTATACTATGCCAGTAGTGCACCCTTGACTAGTTCAAGTTATATGATATATATGAGATCGAGATTTTGGTTATGATTTTATTTCTACTTGTCATGTTTTGATTTATGATGATGTCATGTGATGTAAATGCTATGAGTAGTGTAGAATGTATGTATGGATGTATGTAATGCAATGATTTCTTTCAAATGTATAGATGTATGTAGATGTAATTGATTATGGAAAATTTATGGAAATGTATGAGTTTGATTTAAGTGCACATGTATGTAATGCAATAAATGGAATGAACATGAAATGTAATGTAAATGAAAAAATACACATGATATGTTTTGTAGGGATTGATGAAGGCAAGTACTCGATCTTATGTCAAAAAGGATGTTTAACCCATGATGGGAACTACTTGTAGTTCTACGAGGAAACCTTCGTGTGAGATTCAGCTCTTCATGTCAAGTTTAAGTTTAGTTTAGAAGAATTGTTTAACCATGTTAAGTGTATTCAAAAATTTGTGAGATCATGTAATCATGCAAAGTGCAAAATGACATGCAGAATGAAATGCAAACCTAAGACCTAGGACCTAGTCACTAATCATGTGTCGATTTGTTTTCATCAACTTTTAGTAGGTAACCGAATAAATCAATACAACATCCACTAGTTAGGAAACTATAGACATGAATATTGATTTGTATGCACAAGAATCAATCAACTCCCACTGGCCGGACAACCATGGACATATGAATATTGATTTTGTTTTTAGAATGTCGAAGTAGATATAAGCACCAAGGCACAAATGTTGGGATGACCTGAATATCATGTCCAATTTGTATAAGCATCAAAACATAGATGTCGTGATGACCTGAATATGCCTTATGGTACAAACACATCAAGTAGTCAAGAGATCATTCTAAATCCAATGTGAATTACCTGTAGTGACCCTTTATCATTCACATCCTTAGGTAAGATCGCATTTCACAGTAGGAGTAAGAACTTCACTCAAAAAGACAATAGTTAGATTAGACTTCCTTGAATTTTTTGGGTATCAATGGTCAAGGTACTCATGGCCATCCAATATGAGATAGAGGCTCTTACAGATGGACACCATTTCAATCCAAAATTTCCAAAGTTGTTATCTTTTCACTCAAAGCAGAAAACAAAGAAAAGATTATGCCCCTAGTCATCACTCTCTAAATCTTGTAAAGGACATCATCGAAGAGCTCAAAGGGACACAATATGGGAAAATCTCAATGCGAATCAGTTAGTATACAAGGAGATAAAAGCATTGAAGAAAAGATGTTTTCAGTTTGTTTTTGATGTTTGTTTGTGTTTGATTGCAAAATCCTTTCTAGAGAAGATACCGACTGACTGATTCAGATGTAGCTTCAAAGGACCTTGTCTGGATATGACTCGTCTGAGGTGTACTGGAGACCATAGGATATGACATTGAATGCCCCCAAGTTTGAACATTGATAGGATACAGAGGCTTGAGCCGATTGGTGCACATACTGACTTTATTGGAAACATGAATGTGGAAACAAATTGAGAGGTATGTACAAACTAAAGCAAGACTGAAAGTTGGGAAAGACCAAGATTGCGCTGATAGATGGAGTGTTTTGAAAAAAGTGGTGCCCGTTTGCCAGGTTTTCACCATCTTGGTAGAGATTATATTTTTGCTACCAAGGCATCTATTTCCAATTTTTCACCAAGGCACTTTTTCTTTTTCTCATTTTTTTGTATTTTTCATTTTTTCAGTTTTTTTGTACTTTTGATATTTTTTTATTTTTATAATTTTTTCAAGACATTTTTTAATACTTAATGCCTTAGGTGTAGAATTTCTTTAGATGGAGAATGTTGATTGGTTCTCGAAGCTATTCTCCTTTAGTCATTCAGAGTTGATAGGCACCAGAGTCAAAAGTAGCAGTGATAACAAAGGGACCCAGCCAGTTGGGTTCAAACTTCCCCTTGCATTCTCTATGTGATTGATTTTTAGGATTCTCTCTCAAGACTAGATCGCCAACTTGAAATTCTCTATGTCTAAATTTCTTGTTGTAGCCTCTAGACATTCTTTTTTGATATACTCTGAGATGATCATATGCTACTTGTCTGCGCTCATATGGTAGTTCAAGTTCTTGCAACCTAGACACTTTGTAGTCACCATCAGTTACGAGACCATGCATTATGATTCTTAGTGATGGGATTTCAACCTCAATAGGTAGTACCACCTCAGATCCATAAACTATAGTGAATGATGTAGCCCCATTGGGTGTTGTGATACTTGTTCTATAGGCCCAGAGAGATGGATTGATCATGAGATGCCAATCTCTTCCTTTTTTATTAACTGTACAGTGAAATATTTTCAATAGATTCTTGTTTGAAGCCTCTTCTTGTCCATTCCCTTGAGGATAGTAGATAGATGACCAATGTTGTGTAATCTTGAATTTGGCACATAGATCACCTAGGTCTCTGTTCTTGAATTATCCACTGTTATCTATGATTATAGAATGTAGAATACCATACCGACATATGATGTAGTTCAAGATGAACATTGATATTTGTTTGTCAGTTTCTTGAGTCAAAGGGACTACTTCTACCCATTTTGTGAAATAGTCTGTAGCTGTAATAATATGGGTATACCCATGAGAAGAATGAGGATGTATGGATCCAATAAGATCAAATGCCCATTGGTGAAAAGGCCATTGTGTAGTAAAGGGAATTAGATCTCTCCCTGGTGCCCGAATTAAGTTACCATGTACTTGGCACTTTTGACAATTCTTTGCAAACTTGATAGCCTCTTTCCATTTCAGGCCAATAGTACCCAGCCCTAATAAGTTTTTGAGCTAGTGTTAAACCATTGGAATGTGATCCACATATAGCCTCATGGACTTCCTCTAATGCACATTGAGACTCTTCCCATTCTAAACATCTAAGGAGTGTAACATCTAGACCTCGTTTGTATAGATCATGCCCAATGATGACATACCAGGATGCATTTCAGATAAGGTATCATTTCTCATGGTGGTTGAAGGTATCGGGAATGATTTGATCTTGGAGATAGGAGAAAAGGTTTTTGTATTGAGATGAATCATGACCAACAATAGTGTAGATCATGTGGGTTTCAGGAGAATCATATGCAGGATAAGATAGTGCTTCCACCAGGAACTCGTAGTGTAGCTCATGTTCAGGCTGCTATAACAAAGTAGATAGTGTTGCCATAGCATCAGCAGCTTTGTTCTCTAATCTAGGTATTTGTTCAAAGGTGATAGATATGAAATATTTCTTTAGATCATCTACCATTCTCTTCTATGGAATCAGCTTTCCATCTTTGGTTTGATACACATCATTGACTTGGTGTATTACAAGTTGTGAGTCTCCATGAATGTAAAGTTCTATTACTCTCCATTCAATTGCTATCTTCATGTCATTAAGAAGGGCTTCATATTCAGCAATATTGTTTGTGCAAGGAAACTTGATTCTGAATGCTTTAGGGATTGAGTATCCTTGAGGAGTGATGAACAATATGCCTACTCCAAATCCATTCTGTGTATAGGATCCATCAAAGAATAGCTTCCATGCCCTAGAAGAAAGATTCATGATAGAGGACTCTTGGAATTCCATTTGCATTGGTGTATCATCAAACAATAGTGCATCAGCTAGTTGATCAGCAATAACTTGTCCCTTGATAGCTTTTCTTTCAACATATTCAATGTCAAATTCACTTAATAACATCACCCATTTAGCTAGTCTACCTATGAGGGCAGCTTTGCTTAGTAGGTAATTTAGAGGATCAATCTTAGCTACCAAATGTGTGGTATGAGCTAACATGTAATGTCTCAGTTTTTGTGATGCAAAGATCACAGCTAGACAAGTTTTCTCAATCATTGAATAGTTCTTCTCATATGCTACCAATGTTCTATTGATATAGTATATAGCTCTTTCCTTCTTATTCTCATCATGTTGCACTCGTAATGCCCCCAATGATGTATCTTTGGCAGAGACATATAAGATCAAAGGATTCCCTTGAATAGGAGGCATCAAAATAGGAGGATTTGATAGATATTTCTTGATATGATTAAAGTTCTTTTCACATTCCTCATTCCATGCAAAGGTCACACCTTTATGTAATGTCTTTGTGAAAGGTTGTGATATGTCTGCTAGCTGAGATATGAAGCGTCTAATAGATTGTAGTCTCCCTTGTAATGTTCTCATTTGACTGATATTCTTGGGAGGTTGCATCTCCATGATAGCTTTCACTTTTTCTGGATCTACTTCAATTCCTTTCTTTGAAACAATGTAGCCTAAGAGCTTTCCAGAAGTGACACCAAAAGCACACTTCTTAGGGTTCAGTCTAAGACTAAACTTCTCCATTCAATCTAGTATTTTTCTCAAATCATTTAGATGTTCAGATCTTATCATAGATTTTTCTAAAGTATCATCAACATAATCCTCCATAGTTCGATGCATCATGTCATGAAAGATAGATGTCATAGCTCTTTGATATGTAGCACTAGCATTGTTAAGCCCAAATGACATGACATTCCAACAAAAGGTACCCCAAGCACATGTGAAAGCAGTTTTCTCTTGATCCTCTGGAGCAATTTTGATTTGATTATATCCAAAAAAACCATCCATTAAAGAATACATCTCGAAGCTCACAATCATGTCCACTATCATATCAATGTTAGGGAGTGGAAAATCATCCTTAGGGGATGCTTTGTTTACATCTCTAAATCTATGCATACTCTTATAGACTGGTATGGTTTTGATACATGTACAATATTTGAGATCCATTCAGCATAATCAATAACGTGAATGAATCTGGCTTTTAGTAGTTTCTCTAATTCAGCTTTGACCAAGAGTGCAACATGTGGATGCATCTTTCTCAATTCTTGCCTAACAGGTTTGACCCCTGGAGCTATAGATAAATGGTGCATGATAAGATTAGGATCCAACCTTGGCATATCTAAATATTTACATGAAAATTTGATTTTCTTTTCTGTTAGGAATGTAGTAAATTTTTTCTTTTCTTCTTTTGATAAGGATTATGCTACATGGATCAATTGTGGTTCTTCTGATGTTCCCAAGTTGATAGTTTGAGTGGGCTCAATTAGTACTAGAGATTTGTCCTATAAATGACTCAGAAGGACATCAAATATCTCATCCTTAGGCACCTCAGAGAGTTTTTCACCTTTGGATACATCTTTTATTTTTACTTTTGTAGGTTTTGAGACTTCCAGAAAGTGGTTTTCACCCTCAGAACTCCTTTTCTTTTTATTTTTACTCTTATTCTTTTGACTAAGATACTTGATGTCCAACTCCGTCATGCTAACACTCAATTCATTGATGGAAGTCATCATAGGCTCAACTATATTGAGGTAGCAAGCAAGGGCATAGTCATTTGGAAAAGTATAGATACCTTGGCTCAGATTTGTGGAGGTTTGATCAAGAAGTTCAGGATGTTGGATAGTCAAGGTGGTAAAAGATTGGGAAATATTTTTACAGATATGGATCTGTCATCATTGGTCCTAACCTGACTCTTGAGTTCAAAGGTGATATTACAACTCAAAATGTTCAATTCATGAATAGGCTCAATGTCATTGTGGGAATCCACTTTAGCCATCGGTGGATTAGACTCATGAAGTTCATTATTTCTCTCTAGACTTACATTGGGTTTAGGTGCATATTGGTGAATAACATCAACACGTTTCTTTGTGATAAGCTCATCTTCCTCTAGAATGGCTCCCCATTCATAGTCATTTGATTCCTCATCTATGCCTCTAGGAAATCTGAGAATGTGTGTAAAGTCAGGATGGATACCCCAAGAAGGGTTACCCTCATATTCTAATTTGAATTTGTACTTGTGAGAATCTATCTCAGAATAGCTACCACCTTCCTCCTTGTCTATGTGGTCTTCTTTAAGATCAGTTGGTTCTTGTGGTACAATTGTCTTATGTTCTATAGTAGGTTCTTGTGTTTCTACTACATTGATTCTTTTTACTGGATCATCTTCATCTTCAAGGATGTCTTTTATTTCTTTAGGAAAATGCTCATAAGGAATGAGCTCATTAGTGGTGTCTGAATCATCACTGTCAGATTGTTCTATTATTTCCTCTGTTGGTTCAATCTGTTATAAGACATGTGGGGAGTTCTTGGTAAGATAGAAATGATTCTTCTTATATCCTAGACCTATTGTATTCTTGTTTGTTCAGCCATGATGGTCGAGATGTGATAGAAGACCTTTACCTTATAGTCCTAGAGGTCCTTTTCTAGTATATCCTATTTTTGTGATCAATTTGTCTACTGGTCCATATGACTTCTGAGGAATTTTGCTTGAAGTAGAGTCACATTTTTGGACTGATTGGGATTGAGACTCATCCTTGTATAACCATGCAAGCATGACTTCATCTTCCTCAAACTCTTGTTTAGATATGTTATCTATGATAAAGCTTCCATTGAATATGACTTGGGATTCTTTAGCTGTGGGTTTCACTTTGTCAGAAGGTTGTCCATAAGATTTTGGAGACAATAGAAGAGATGTGAGAGATAAAACAGGTTCCATTGTGTATTATCCCATGCCATTATCTTTGATTTTGACTTCTTCAACAATGTCTTCCATTTTGGATGTTGAAGAAATGTCCAACTATTTAGTGGAAGATTCTCTATTATTAGGAACAAGTTTATCAGCACTTTCTTTCAATGCATTTCAAGTCATATATAGGTGAGCTGGAATTGTCACCTCTACTCCTTGATAAGGAAATTTCACACATTGATGGTATGTGGAAGGAATAGCTCTCATTTCATGTATCCATGGTCTCCCTAGAACAATGTTGTAAGCTAAAGGTAGATCGAGAACTTGACATATGGTGTCTAAGATAACAGGTCCTATTCTGATAGGTAAGACAATAATTCCTTTGGAAGATCTTTCTTGCTCATCATATGCTTTGATAGTTATCTTCTTCTTAGGATCAATGGAAGTTTTAGATAATCCTAAGTGTGTGATCAAGCTGTAAGAACAAATGTTTAGGCCAGCACCCCCATCTATCAACACACGTTTGACATGATGGTTTTGGATCAAGACTTCAATGTGCAAGGGCTGATTATGCGGATGACTCAAGGAGTTATCATCTTCCTCTAAAAAGGAGATATACTATAGAGATGTCAAATGACCAACCATAGTCTGGAAGCTATCTAAATCAAAGTTTTCAGGAACATTTGATTCAAGCAGAGCTTTGTCTAGAATGGCTCTATGAGCTGGAGATATCTGAAGCAACTCAAACATGGAGATTTTTGCATTCGTATGCTAGAGTTGTTGGACAATACTGTATGATGTGGGCCTTGTATCTTTAAGGCCTTGTATCTTTAGGATTTGATTTAGAGGTAGCCTTCTATTTAGAAGCAGACAAGAGATTGAAAGGCATCTTAGGGACATTTGATGAATCTGAGATTTGTCCTTGCAGATGTGTCTGAGCTTGTGATCGAGTAACTGCATTTGCTGATTGATTATCTCTATCTTTTCTTACAATTGTGATGACATTGCAATGCTTAGATAGGCATGGTTCAACCATGTTTATGATAGAATTGTTTCCAGAGTAAGCATAATTGACTTTAGCACCCACATTAGGCTGAGAAGATGAACCTCCTTGACCATGTTTCAAAAATGGTTCTGTGAACGTTGTATGATCATTATTGCTTTTATGATTGTCAATTATGATTTCTCCATTCTCAATTTTGTCTTGTATGATGTGTTTCAAGCGGATGTAGTTATTAGTTTTATGACCCTTATTGTGATGGAAGTCACATAAATCCTTCTCTCTCCACCATTTTGGTTTAGGTTCAAGATCAAATACCTTTATCTCAGGCAAGGTGATGATGTTGTTGGCCAATAGAGTTTTCGTGGCAGATTCCAAGGACTCTCCAAGAGGAGTAAACTTGCATTTAGGATCTGTGGCCCAAGGTTTATAGTCAGATGACTTCTTGTTTGATTTTGTTTCTTTTTCTTTTGAGGCTTTGATAGCTTGGGTGCCAACAGTGAGATTGAAAGTGGGTGCCTTAGATGGGGCACGGATAGTATCAACAACTCTGTTAGTGACAATGCCCTTATTCTTGTTCCAGTGTTTTCCTTTGTGTTTAGAATTAGATCCAGATTCATACTTGTCCTTTTGAAGTGATATGTCTTCTTTTTGTACAAGTACTCTCTCAATTTCAATTGTATTTTCTACCATTTTATCAAAGGATGTACGATTTTTCATTTGCAAATGGTAGTTGATCTCTGGAACAAGGTTGTTGATGAAGATTTCCAGCTTCTCAATTTCTAGAATGGGCCTAGCATATAGAGAAAATTTCTTCCTCCATCTTTTGAGAAAATTCAAGAATGGTTCTCTTGAGTTCTATTTCAGATTACAAATGTCGATCATAGTGATTAGATGCTAGATGTTGTAGGAGTATTGTTGATACAATAGTTTGATTAACTCCTCAAATTTTTTTTATAGTAGGAGGCATTTTTGAGAACTAATGAATAGCTAACCCTCCCAAGGATCAAGGGAAAAGATGCATTAGATAGGTTGGTCCGTGCATGAACTCCATAGATTGAGTACAAAATTCTCTGAAATGATCTTGAGGATCAGAGTTTCCATCATACTTATCATTTTTAGGCATCTCCACTCTTTTAGGGATTGGTGACATGTACAAGTCTTTATCAAATGGAAAAGGGCATAGAGCCTCCATGGAGAACTCCTTAGGTTCCTTTTCTTTTCTGAGTTTTTTGAGTTTGACTTTCATGGCATGCATCTATTTCATCATAGCGGTGATTGAAGTTTCTTCAACATTAAAGCTGGGAGGAAGTTTAGCCCCTTGATGAGCTAACTCTAGGAAGTATGTTTCTTTGTCTTCTTTCAAGAAATGCCTCATCATTTTCTTGAAGTCATCATCATTTTGATATTGAGCAATTTTAGAAGGCACGGGTTCTTGATCTTTACCATGTTGAGAGTGATGTCCTTGAGACCCTTGGTTCATCCCTCCTTGAGACATATTTTTGTTATGAGAGCTTCCAGGGATGGATTGATGTGGTGTTGTCTAATAGCTTCCGTGAATTGATACAGGAGGATTTGGTTGATTACCTGCGTGAATCAATGTAGGAGGGGTGATGTAACCACCTTTCAAGAATAAATTACCAAGAGCATCTTCTCCAAATTTGTTAGTGTTGTAGGATTGATGAATGGTTTGAGCAATCATAGAAGATGTCTCTAAAGATATTTCAAGTTGTTCTCTTTGTTTTCATGATGAAGCTCTAGTTTCCACCATTAACCTTAGGTGAAGCAAGAGAGAAAGATTAAGAAAACTGAAGAATGGATTGATTCAAGAAGATCAAATGATGTAACCTTGTCAATATTGGATTGGTTGAAGATTAGATTGGATGTAAATGAAGGATATTGTGCCCTAGTAGTATGGGTAGACACCCAAAAGGTGGTGGACACAAGCTCGCAACACTTAGCCATTTTAGACAAAGATTGAATTGAAGATAATTTTGACAAGGTTTTGACACAAGATGAAAAATACTCAAATTCATAAATCAAAAGGCTAGATAAGGCCCAAGAGACCACTTTAGGAAAATGATGGAATTCTTTCTAGTTTTTTCTCTGTTCTTGACACAATAATTTGTTTGATAGAATCTGGAAATAGGCTGTAAAAACTAGACTTCTAGCAATTTTGACAAGTCTCTGGCAATTTTTCAAAAATCTCATATGACTTTCTACAAGCTTGTACAATAGTGGGTAAGCTCTAGCATGACAATTGACAAGACTCATACAACAATTGCAGAGCTCACATGACAGTTGATAGTAGATTTTGGCTTTTTTCTTGTGATTTTTGACAAAACTTGTATGAAACTATACAAGCTACCATATGACAATTTGGGGGTCCTGATACGACAAATGCTCAAAACTTATACGAATTTATGATCCTGTGGGATGAATTTTGACTCCAAAAAGGAATTTTGCATCAGATTTACAATTTTTTTAGTTTTCAGAATCAATGTGTTTTTGCAAGGTTTTTTGTCCATATTTGAAGTTTGTTACGGGATTGTTTATTTTTGATAACCAAGTAAACAAGCATGCAAAACAACAGGCAAGTGATTCAAGAACGTCTTAAAATAATGAACAGAGGACAAAGCAACCCTGCGCATGAACAATCAAGTGACTTAATGTGCTAATCCCTAGGAATGCTAGTTGTCTATGTTCCAAAAAGTTTTTCAATAACACACATAGTCCTAGAAAATGAAAAATTGGCCTCACTAGGGTTTGTAGTAATGGTCTGACTCTGCAACTTTTGTGATCTCAAGAGGGCGAACTCCAATCTAGACGCACTGGGGTTTTGGCACAGTCTGAGAATTTAATTAATCAAGAGCTGCTAGGGAGATCTAACAGCCCAACAAGAGACCATACCTGTGAAGATTTCCTCCACAAGGACATTTATATAGCAGCTATTGCTACCACGATGAAAATGGCTATTACTGCTTGAGGTTCCATCCACATGGTTGACCCAATTAAGAGAATGTCCACTGTGGTTAACCCTATCTAAAGGTGACTAACAAAAGATACCATAGGGGGACTAGATCAGATTCAAGGATCTAGGTTTCTGGTACTATCTAAAAAGGAAGTAGAGCATAATCCCCTAGCCTCTTCACTTCACCAAAACAAAGTAGACAAATTTATCCAACATGCTAAGACTAAAATTATCTCACCAAGATCTATGATCAACAAATATGGTCTATCGATCTCTCCGGAGAGAGAACATATCGATCAAAAGGTGAGGACTCAAAAACCCAATAGAATGCAAGATAATCTCAGTATCCTCCCTACCTACAAGGGGATCCTTCATCAAGAAGAGCTTCGCATGCATGAACAAGTGAAATAATACGACTCTCTCAAGATTAGCCACAAATAGTGTTCATAGGGCCTATTTACTATGTGTAACAGATATGCAAAAAGAAAATCTATGTTCATTTTATAGCCCAAAAACTGAAGTCTGTGACATGAAAGCAGGAAAGGCACACAAGCTTGACACGTGAGAGTTTGTTTTAAATCCAAATTGAAATGTTATCAGATCATAGCAGAATACCTGAATCCCTTGCAACGCGCTTAGTATATTTTTACCTATTTTAGCAATTTTTCTTGCACTTTTCCAATCAGAATCAATGAATACCAATCAGAAATAGAAGATCTCAATTGTTAAGGTTAGCTGTTAGTCCAAATCCAAAAATAAAATCTAGAAAACCGCTTGAAAATTTGAAACAACAATTGAAATCTGGTATCAAAACTCATACGACAGTCAGTTACCTCCCGTACGACAATCTAGAAACTTGTACGACAGTGGGTGTCTTCCCACATGACAATATAGCTCCCAAATGACAATGTGTAAGTTATGATACGAGCCTCAAAAATCTCAACTGTCATACGACAACCAGTGGGTTCTAGTACAACTTTCTGACAAAAGTCATACAATAAATATATGGACACAATTTGAAAATAATAAAAATGGTAGAAAATGACAGAAAATTGAATGAAATGATTAGAAAAGAAATGGAAACCCATTTCAGGGCCCCACGGTGGGTGCCTAAAATGTGTGTGTGAATTTTGTATCTAGCTGGGGACACAACACTTTAGTAAAACATTAGAGGTGAGCAAAATCAAAATCTGCAAGTAATTGAAACTAAGCTAACCAGGCGATTTACTGCCTTCTAGTAGGTACGAGTATGATGTTCTCAAATTGAAATTGAGATCAGTGACAATGCAACACCTAAACGAAGGATTTAATGCAAAATAATGAAAAACTGTATAAATGCAGATTAATCTATATTTTTGGATTTTGAATGCAATTAGGATGAAAAACTATATGAATCTAAGCTAGAATGAATCAAAATGATATGTAGAATAATCTAAGAATGATATGAAAAACTATGAATTCTTATGACCAACAATGAAAAATCTTACAAATCACCTTTCACAAGTGCTCGATTCTTCAGCTGCAAATTCGCCAAAGTAATTGTGCAAATTTGAGGGTGGTTGATTGTGAAGAGCTAAGCCTTGTTTTTTATAGAAATCCAAGGCTTTGAGGATGCATTGAGAAAAACCATAAATCACTCTTGATGAACTCAGGTTGTTTTTTGAGTTAACAAGAAATTAAGAATAAATAAACTCATAAAATCATGCAAAAGTAGTTTTTTACTCAAATCAGAAGTTTAGATCAATTTTCAACTCAAAATTGATGTTGAGTTTCCAAAAGATAACAACTTGAATTGATTTTCTGATTTAAAGTTTAACTGCTCCTTTAAATGTGCATAGATAATTATGAATTAATTTAAAAATAAAGTGATTTATCTTCAACTTAACTGTTTTTAAATTTAAAACAACTGATTTATTAGTTAATCAATTATTAAATCAAACTTTATTCAAATTAAATCATTAAATTTAACAACTTTGATTTTAAATCAATTAAATAAATATTCAATTGATTGTTTGTAGGAATTTTGATTTATTGTCAAAATAAAAACAATATTAATTAGGAATAAATGTAATTAAATCTAATTAAATAATTAAGTGGCAGAATTAAATTAATTAATTAAATATTCATCATATTCAATTAATCAATTTTAGGATAAATAGGATTTATCACCAAATAATTATTAAATCAAAGATAATTAAATTAGGATAAATAAGGAATATTCTCCGATGCAGAATTTAGGATAATCAATTAGGTTTTGAAGATTTGATGTGTAGATGTGCCTTAGGTTAGGACTTGGATGTCGATTTCATTTGATTTGATGATGTAGGAGGTTAATGAACCTATAGCCCATTTTTGGGGTATTACAACAGGTTCATCTAGGAAGAAGAGCTTGAGGATGTAAATTTTATGGAAGTCAGGTTGAGCTAGTTATCAGAGCTAGATGAGATGAAAATAATAGTGCAAGAAAGGAATCTTTATCAACAACGATAGATTAAGACCCTTCATGACAAGAGAGCATCAGACAGGCCTTTCAGAGAAGGTGATTGGGTATTGAAATGGAATGCAAAAGACCAAGATAAACCCTAAAACATGGTAAGTTCAAGGTATTATGGCTGGGACCCTACATGGTCGTTTCAAAGGTAGGTGAGAATTCATATTATTTATAGGATACTGATGAAGTTTTTCAGGAGTTCCCAACTCATGGTCAGTATTTGAAGTCCTTTTTCTCGTAAAACAGGAAGTATTCTCGTACTTGTACATTACTTTATTTGTTTTATTTAAGCCTCATGATTCTTTTCTCACTATGGTCTGCTTTTCCAGAGATAACTGGAATCTTGCTGCATCTAGGCATGAATGCACGTCCCCAATAAGAGCCACTGTTGACACCTAAAAATTTAGGTTCTAAATACGCGAAAACATCAGGGAAGTATGATATTCAATTTCAATTTTAAGTAATTTCCCTATGTAAAAAATTAAAATGATTAAAAAGGCATATATGTTTGTCATTATTCTATTTTCATGAATCAGGTTGTAAGTTATTTTATTTCAATAAATTTAATGCATATTCATTTTGAAATAAAATAATAATTCTAAAAAATGATAAATCATAAAGTGGTAAAGTAAAAAAGGTGGGGAGAGGGAGTTGAACCCTCAAACTCTCAAGCGAACCTTTTTCCTACCTACCTACCCTCCTACCCCCTAACCAATTAGTCTATTTATTTTCTTCGAGAGGATTAGGAAGAGAAACTAATTTATTTGCTTTTCCATGTGTAGGTGAAAAATCAACATAATTTCTCACAGGAAGTATTTCTTTCCTCAAATATTTTTAATTCAATAATGAAATATTCCTTTTCTAATATGTTATTTATTTTATATATTTTAGGAAAAAGAGTGGGGAGAGAGAGTTGAACACTCGACCTCTCGACCCACCCTTTCTTCCTAACCTAACTACCCAACCTACCCTAAACAATTGTCCTATGTTAATTCCTTGAGAATATGGGTAGGAAATAAGATATAAATATTAGAGTGTTTGATTTCCTTTCAATAATTTAAATTATTAGGATAATAAATGTATTTGAATTTCTTTCATATGATGTTTTATGTTTTTACAAGATTTAGATTATTTTACTAATGTGATTCATTTTAATATAACCTAAAAACCCTAAAGTGGAAAAGTATATTAAAATAATTTATTTTGGTAAAATTACTATGTTCATAAATAATGTTAATTTACATTAATTTTTTAGTTTCAAATTACCTAAATGTAACTTTTTATTTTACCCTATTATTTTTAATTTTAAAAATCAATCTATTAGGGTAAAATGGGTATAAATGATTTTATCTTACTTTATTTTAATTTTAACTTTTCATAATACTAATTAATTGATTTGAAGTGTATTGCTTTTATTTTATTTTTTTACCTTCATTTGATTAAATGTTTTGTAAATGAATGCATTTAAGGTTTTTTGTTCAAGAGCTGAAATTATTTTATTCTCAAAGACCTAATTATATTTCATAAAAGGGTTATGAGATTTTGATTTGTTTTACATTAGAAAATTTTTATAATCATTAGGGTTGTTATTTTTTATAACACTTGCCCTTAGGTAAATTATTTTGAATATTTCTTAAATATTAGGGTAAGTGCCCCTCTTTTAGGGTGAATTATAAATCTTTTACCCTAATGATTTAGAAGTGTTTCTATTCTGTAATTTTATATTGTTTTATGTTTGTTTAAAAGGTAATTTAAAATGAATGCATGTGGTTAATATTTTAAAAGTGAATTTTAAATGTAAGGCATTTTATTCCTATATAATGATTTTTGAGTATTATATTATTAATGGACTATCTTTATGTTTTGATAATTAAAGTAAAATACCTATGATTAATTATTTAACTTTATTAGTATTTTATTTTATTTATCAAAAAACATTTATAAAATTATATCAAGATTCTATAAATGTTTATCATTAATTAATAATTGAATAATTTTAAGGATCTTTATGGAGACTTGAAACATCATTAAATATAATGTTTTTTAATTTTTAATTTTATTTGAAACATTATTTAATGATGGATGTGTTTGTGCAAGCATTAACGTGAGGATTTGGATTTTTATGCACAAACACCTGAAGATGTAATAGATTTAATTTGTTGAGCAGGAAATGTTTCCCTAAAAGCCATTATATGGTTTAATTTGTAATTTGTAGGGTTAGTTGTCGGGATTAGGTTCTGTGAAAGGGCATGTCTTTTCACATAAAACCTTTAACTATTATATTTATATTCAAACACTTGTAAACGATTATCACCACGACACAATTGGAAAAATCTCTTGAACTACGGATTTGGACCTAATATTCAATTTTCAAGTGCTAATGTCAGATAAGTTGTTTTATACCTTTTGAGGTTATATATCTTTATTTTCGATTAGTTTTTCAAATACTCTATGTACTAGAGTGTTATGTTGTATTTTTTTCCTTGATTTTTTATAATTCAAAGTTAATTTGTACAATTTGAATAGCGATTACATGGTCTATGAACCTGTTGTTGTTCCTTTCAACCTCTTAATTTGGGTTAAAATTGATAGGATTAATTTTATGAACTATTTTGAATTATGATTTCAACATAAACTTGTAGGATGATAGTTTTGCTTTATAGGAGCAAGTTCCCTTAAAAATATCTCTGACTATACGTAAGATTGAAAATATATGACTCTATACCCAAAACTATATTAAGGCACTGGTCTCATTTCATTTGAAATTGTTATTTGGTTCTTTTTGTAGTTTACATATTATATCTGATTTCTTCTTTATAAAGCACTCAATTAGGTTTTAGGGATAGTTTCAAGCTTTAGTTTAGATTTCATGCTATTAGGAGATTAGTTTATTTTCCTCCAAGGATTGCTTACCCCTTTGGAAGGAATTGCTTTTGTCTTTGCATGCGTTTGTGTAGTTTAAAAGCCCTTATGGATTTAGGCCTACCAGCCTTGGCTCAACTGAGTCAGAATTGCAGAGGCACCTGTGTGTGCCTGTCAGTTGACCTCAGAATGGTCCAGCATTTTTGAGCACCAACACCTCCAAAGTTCAATCTCTTGGAACAATTACAAAAGACACCCACTTAGATATCTATCCTAGAGTTGTTGAAAATCTCCCATAGTCATAGGGAAGTTCTTGATCAAGCCCTACTTAGCACTAATGTACCGAAAGATCTGTATGTGGATAGATTTCAAGCTATGGTTGGTCACTTGAATTCCCCGCACTACTTATCTTTTTCTGAAGAGGATGATAAATCATTGAGCCAACCACATAACCAAGCTTTGCACTTAGAAGTTCTTATTCATAAACACCGAGTCAAATGTGTCTTGATAGATGGAGACATTAGTTTGAACATTTTCACATACAACTTGATAAAATAATTGGGTTTCTCAAAACATGCAATTGATCCTAGAAGAAAGATAACAATCAAGGCTTATGATGAAGAAGAGAGATCATCCAAAGGATTAGTCATTTTACCTATTAGAGTGGGACCAGTGGAGCAAGATGTCCTATGTCAAGTTCTTGATCTCCCTCTTTCTTACAACATTCTTCTTGGAAGACCATGGATACACTCAATGCAAGTTGTGCCTTCAACTTACCATCAATGCCTAAAATTTCCTCATAATGGGGTGGAGGTCACTATTCTAGCAGATACTACATATTCTTGCAACAATCTCAAGCAAATAGAAAGCATGGTTCCTCATAACAAAGAAAGCTCTCATAAGGTGAAAACATCCAAAGAAATGGTTTTGAAAAGCTTTGCTAAAAACATCAACATCCAAGAAACAAGCATGGGAGAATAAAAGATAGACCCCGTAATTTCTTTAATGGATCTTCCCATCTCTCCTAGAACACAAGGTAAACCATCATCAACATTTATACTATCTAATGGTAGTGCTCTAACTATACATGAAGGAACTAGAATGGTGAAAGAAAAAATATCCCTTGAAGAGAAAAATGAAGAAAAGGTTGTTTTGCAATGGCTTTATAAAGAACCTGAAGAAGATGGGAACATTAAACATGTTGAGATATCTCCAAGAAAATATGGGAAAGGATATGAACTTATGAAACAAATGGGTTACAAAGGAAAAGGACCATTGGGACAACACAACAAAGGACTAGTAGAACCTCTACACATGGACTTTAGAAATCCCAAAGACAAGACTGGATTAGGCTTCAGAGAAGCTAGATTTCATCAGATGACAAAGAAGAAATAATAGGACAACCTATTGCCTATGAAAGGTTGTTGCTATTACAAGGAGATCCGCTATCAAAAATTGGTACGAATATTGAACAAGAACTAAAAGAATAACAAACAAGAGAATCTAACACAAAACAAGAACAAAAGAGTCTTATTGATGAGACACCTTATTTTGATGAGGAGCCTCCACAAGAACCATGCTAATGAAGAAGATGAAGTACCCATGACTATCGCCCACTTCTTGGGGGTTCCAGATTATATTCAAGTAGACTCACATGAATATGAATGGGATGTCCTTTATGATGCCACCATGGATATAGAGATAGATGTGATACACAAATTTGCTCCTAGAGTCTTGATTGAAGAAGGTGAAAGTTTTGATGTTAGATCACTAGAGTTAGATCTGCATAACATTAACATGAACTCTAATAATAACGAACATGACTCTAATAATCCTAACATCTATTTAGAAGAAAACTTAATAGATGATATCTTGCAAGTTACGAACGGTGATAACAACATGGTGTTGTCTCTTGAACCTACTGAATCTTTGTCCTTGAAATACCATGATTTGATAGACTGGGATGAACCTACAAACACAAGCTTTCTATCCTTTGACAATGACTATTCCATAGCCTATTATCTCAATGCTTGTGAACGCTTCCTTTCTTCTACCAGTGTAAAGAGTGAAAATATGACTAAAGAGGATATCAAGTTTTTTAGTCTCAAAAAGAAAAACAAAAAGAATAAGAGATTTGATGGTGAAAACCACTTAGTGGCAGTATCAGATCCTAAAAGAGAAAAATAAAAAGATGTATCCAACGGTGAAAACCTCTTTGAGGTGCCAAAGGATGGGATTCTTGATATCCTCCCAGATCACTTTCAAGAAAGATCATCAGTTTTGATTGAACCCACACAAACCATTAATTTGGGAACAACAGAAGCTCCTCAGCTGATCCACATTGCTCAGTCATTGACAGAAGATGAAAAGATCCAATTCATAAATTTCTTCAAAGAAAAGAAGATCAAATTTGCTTGGTCTTACTTAGATATGCCTAGATTGGACACGGACTTGATTATGCACCATTTGTCTATTTCACCTAATGTAAAACTAGTAAAGAAAAAACTCAAAAAAATTTATCCACATGTGGCATTGCTAGTGAAAGCAAAATTGGAAAAACTATTGAAAGTTGGATTCATTAGGGCTATTGATTATGTGGAGTGGATATCAAACATAGTTCCTATTTCTAAGGCAGATAAGTCCATAAGAGTTTTCACATACTTTAGGGACCTCAACAAGGCTTGTCCAAAAGCTGATTTTCCACTTCCAAACATAGACATGATTGTGGACTTAACTGCTGGTTATGAGATATACTCCCTAATGGATGGATTTTTAGGATATAATCAGATCAAAATTGATCTTGAAGACCAAGAGAAAATGACATTCACATGCGCATGGGGAAACTACTATTGGAATGTAATGCCATTTGGTCTAAAAAATGTAGGTGCCACTTACCAAAGAGAAATGACCACAATATTCCATGACATGATGTGCAAGAACATGGAAGACTATGTTGATGACACCTTGGAAAAATCAAAGATAAGGACTACACACATAGAAGACTTAAAGAAGATCTTTGACATAATGGAACAGTTTTAATTAAGACTTAATCCTAAGAAGCGCGCATTTGGCATGTCATCTAGAAAACTATTAGGATTCATAGTTTCAGTAAAGGGAATTGAGGTGGATCCAACAAAAGTAAAGGAGGCTATTCTAGAGATGCAACCACCAAGGAACATTAGTCAAATAAGAACACTACAAGGTAAGCTACAATCCATAAGAAGGTTCATATCTCAATTGGAAAACAGAGCACAACTTTTCACAAAGTTGATGTGGAAAGGAACCACATTCACTTGGGATGAGAAATGTGAAGAGAATTTTACCCAAGTCAAAAAGTATTTGATAATCCTCCTATTCTAATGGCACCAATTTATGGAAAACCTCTATTACTCTACATATCATCTCTAGATACATCATTAGGGGTATTAATTGCATAAGAAGATGAAGCAAAGAAAGAAAGAGCCATATATTACATCAGTAGAACCTTAGTCACATTTGAGCTAAACTATTTAATGATTGAGAAGGCATGCTTAGCAATGGTGTTTGCATTTCAGAAGCTTAGACACTACATGTTAGCACACAAGGTGAAGCTAGTAGCTAAAATTGATCCATTGAAATACTTGTTGAACAAAGAAATGCTAACAGGAAGGCTAGCTAAGTGGGTCCTAATCCTAAGTGAATTTTATATTGAATATGTGGGCAAAAAATCCATTAAAGGACAAGTGATTGCTGATCAACTTGCAGAGACACCACTAACGGATGACAAGCCCTTACTTGTGGAGTTTCCAGATGAATCTATCATGCACTTACTAGAACATCCCTGGAAAATGTACTTTGATGGTTCCTTCACACAACAAGGATCAAGAGTTGGATGCTTATTCATCACACCACAAGGATATAAGATTCCCAAGGCATACAAAATGATTTTTCCATGCACCAACAATATAGTAGAGTATGAAGCTCTTGTGAATGGACTCAAACTTGCAATAGAATGGAAAATCATTGAATTATAGATCTATGGAGATTCACAACTCATTATCAATCAAGCCAATGGTGACTATCAGACTAAGGATGAAAAATTAATGCCCTACAAAACAATGGTGGATGACTTGAAAAAGTACTTTGTCTTCATTACATTTCAAAAAATTCCAAGATCAGAGAATAGAGCAGTTGATGTGATGGATACCTTGGCATCCATATTACAATTAGAGGAGCACCAATTTTTCTATGACTTCCTGGTGGAAGAACTCCCTTTCCCATCTTATGACTCACCCGAATGCCAAATTTTTTGTGCCCTAGAAACCCAAGTGTTATCTAGATATGCCCATATCTATTCCTATCTTAAAGACCAAACAATTCCCAAAGGCTATTTGAGAAATGAAAAGAGATCCCTCATAAGAGTAGCATCACGTTACGTAATCATCGCTAATGACTTGTTTAGACATAATCTAGATGGCATGCTTCTTAGGTGTTTAGAACATGAAGATTCTAATCATGTATTAAAATAAGTTCATGAAGGTGTGTGTGGGTCACACTCGAATGATTTTTCATGAGCTAAGAGACTTTTAAGGGTTGGGTATTATTGGCCCACTATGGAGAAAGATGCTATCCACTTTGCAAAAACTTGTAAGAAATGCCAGATCCATGGTAATCTGATACATGCTCCAACTAGAGAGTTGATTCCCTTCATAACACATTGGCCATTTCAGTAGTGGGCCTTTGATTTGGTTGGTCAGATTTACCCTAATTCATCTAATGGACATAAATACATCATCACTACAACTGAGTATTTCACAAAATGGGTGGAGGCTATCCCACTGTCCAATGCAACAGGTAAACAAATCTCAATGTTCATATTGAATTACATCATTTTCCATTATGGCATACCCTTGTCGATTGTGACTGACAATGGGGGTCAAGTCAAGAACAAAGATATAGATGAGTTGTGTCTTCAATTTAAGATCACTCGGCACTATTCCTCAATCTATTACCCTCAAGGTAATGGACAAGCTGAAGCATCAAACAAAAACATTCTAAAAATCTTGCATAGGAAAGTGATCAAATCAAGAAGGGATTGGCATTTGCAAATTAATCCAGCATTGTAGGCTTACAGAACAAGCAATAGAACACAAACTGGTGTAGCTCCTTTCACACTAGTCTATGGATCAGAAGTAGTCTTACCAATTGAAGTAGAGATTCCATCACTGAGGGTATCACTAAAACATCTAGTCACTGATGAGGACTATAGAATCTCTAGACTGCAAGAACTTGAATTACTAGATGAGCATAGACAACATGCGATTGATCATCTCAAAGCTTACTAGAAGAGAATGTCAAGAGGATACAACAAGAAAGTAAAACCAAGAATTTTTCTGATAGGAGATCTAGTCCTAAGAGAAAATCCTAAGAATCAACAGAATCGAGAACAAAAAGGGAAATTTGAACCCAATTAGCTGGGTCCCTTTTTCATTACAGAAACATTTGGATCAAGAGCCTACCAATTGGCTACGCCTGAAGTAGATGTTTTACTAGATCTAATCAATACTCTACATCTAAAAAGGTTTTATTCCTGAAATTTTGGAGGTAGCTCTTGTACAGTGAACAGAGTCCTGAAAAAGGTTAAAAAAAAGCAAATATGGATCCTAAAAAAAATAAAAAACAATGGAAAAAGTCCTAAAAAATTACCATCTCAGTGAAAACCTATAAAATAGGTGCCATGATAGCAAAAATAGAATAAAATTTTGGCCAAGTGATGAAAACCTAGTAAACAAACGCTACTTGTAATCAACACTCTATCTATCAAGACAACGCTTGCGCCTTTGGCCTATGTAAATATCAGTTTGTATATATCCTTCAGTCACTTTTGTGACACACCAGATCCTAAGAGAACTTTCAGAAAATTGTGCCTTCCTAAGATTGGAATCTGTCCACATTAGGGTCCTAGGTAAACTATTTATCCCTAGTGGGCATTTGATCACAATCACATTGGTTGAAATGATGATGAGTCTGCAATTGACAATAAACTATGAACAATGGTATTTTTCAATATCACCCTCATCCACAATTGACAATAAACTACAAAAAATGGTGTTTCTAAACACCAACTAGCTGGATCTAAAATGTGTTTCTCAACACAATGTCATGATGGAATAATGTTTCTAAACACTAAAATAGATGAGACACTTATGGATGAAGAATGAATCTTTGGTTGATAATAGTTTTTTATGCGTGTGTTTGCGAGATTAATCAAAAGTGTTTCTAAACACCATAATCAAAACTGTCAATTTTAATTATGCAAATACAATAATCATGCCAAAGGACTTTGAACTTTTCTTATTATCAATTTTTTATTCTTATGTTTCCTTGAGTAACTTGATGATGTCTACGGACTAAGAGGAACAAGGACTGGGGGCATAATATTTTCTTTGTTTTCTATTTGTGGTAATAAATCTGATGATCTGAGGTGATCATGGGGAATGGGTGTCTACTATAAGTGCCTCCATCACAATTGGAATGCCATGTATACCTCAACCTATTTCCTATGAAAACCTTAGTGAGTTTGGATCTATTTCCTCATCTGTTTAAAAACTAACAAAGATAAATTGTTCCTTAGTAAGGTGCATGGTAAATCAAATTATACCCTAGGATATGAATATAAAATGAAAAGTCATTGCGGGTATACATTTACACATTATGCACTAGAAAAGAAATGGTTTATATCAAATAGGAAGTAATTGACAAAACATTCTGGCTAGGTGCTTTAATGTTTAGGTTGTCTTCCAACATGGCGAATAAAAAGGATGTATTCATATTTTCAGGATTGCTAAATCTATCGGTGAAAATTGTACTATCCTAATGAGTTGCCGCTAACAAAATCTCTATGATGAAAAACAACCTACTTTGAATAAAAAGTGACTATCCTAGGTGTCTTAGTCTAGGTGCATTTCATTGGTTAATTGCATTTAGGTTCATTTTATTACATATCATATTAATTTTCATTAAGGTTCATTTAGATGCATTTCATTGTGTTTAGTTGCACTGAAATTCATTTTAATTTAGTTGCATTCATTTTAAATCTTGCATAAGCATGAAAGTGTAGACTCAACTATCTGAGGCATTGATATAAACTGAAAATCTATCTAAAGGCATTTTGATATAAGCTGAAAATTCTAAAGCATTAAGTATTAACCATTTGACATGTGTGACCAAGTACATCATGGAATCATAAAACAATTGAAACTAAAATGACTGAGTATAAATCATTAATATCCATTTGCATTCATAATCCATTTCATATCATAAAACCATTTTCATAATGCATCCATATTCACTCATACATAAATAAAAGTGAGATGTCCATACATTGCATCGCAATACATCTCATGCATCCGTACATTCATAAAAACTTTGAAACTAACAAAAACATGAGCATATATCAGTGAAATATATTATGACATCATTTTATCATCACCTAATCTAATCTTGACCAAGTATGATCATCGCATCAATATCCAAAGCATAAAACAGACACCAAATGTATCACATGTGTAGAAAATTAAACCATCAGAGATAGAAAACATGATGAATCAGATGCAGACATCCATGATAGAATCAGTATGAGCATCAATAGATCATCAGAAATATCCATAAACAAGAGTATCAAGAATGTCCATCAGAAAGAATCAATAAATCAGAATATCAGTATATCACAACATGGATACAACAATGAGATAATGTATCAGTACAAAGTCTAGAAGACATGAAAGTACATCAATAAAAAATGTTACAAGTACAAGATATCCAATCAGATACAATATGTCTAGTGATACAAAATATGCATGAGCATCAAAAGAGGTCTACACCTCACTGGCCCCCTCATCCTCTGGTGGAGGATCGGGAGGGGGTGCATCTGCTCTGCCAGGTGTTGGTGGGGGAGGCATGACACCCTTGGAGTTCTGAGCAATAACTGAATATAAAGGAGCCCTCTACAAGGCATGAACCACAACACAATACAAGTTGAAATCATATGTGTCCCTCTATCCATGGTGGGTGGCAATGTGCACATATCTGTCTCTCTTAGCTCTTAGTTGTGCAAGATGTGTAGTCCTGCGTGCCCTTAGCTATGCTAACTAGGCATCTTTATCCGCTCTTAGCTAGGTGATCTGGGTATCTCTCTCTAATCTAACCTAAGCTAGCTGCACATCTCTCTCTGCTAATTGGGCTCTGAGGGTGGTCATCTCCAGTCTCAAGGCAGCTCGCTCTCGCTCGCACTGGGATAACCTATCTCCATCACCACCTGCAAGAGGATCCTTCGGTACCTGCTGTTGCTGATCCTAACCTCCTCCTACTACTCTCTGGGCATGCTCATCCTTATGTAATAACAACCCTATATCCCTTTGAGGAGTGACCCGTAATCTCTACTACCTTTGACTAGACTCTCCTCCGGAGGCCCGCCATCTACTGCTGCCTACTGCGCTACCACCACCACCCCTATCATCTCCACCATCTCCTCCATCCCCTCTACCTCTGCGGGCCCCATCTCCATCTCCCCTACCCCTGTGGGCTCCATCTTTCCCTCTCCCCCTATTGGCACCTCATGCAACTCGGGCCCAACCACCAACATCATCATCAGGGTCATAATCTAGTGCATCCTTGATATGTGGAATGGCATCCTTTGGAGTAGTGAACCAGGGGTATGGATGTCTAAGGTAGTGAGCATGATACTCATCGCTAATAGCTGCATCATAGACATCTACCTGGTAGTCCTAGTCAACATGAGCCATATGTGAGATCTCATGAACGATCATCTCAAATATCAATCAGGATCCCCACTGAGCCTCCTCACTCCTATTTCGGGCATATAGACATGTCTTCTGAGACATGCCCTGAAATCTACTATACTATTGACACACCTGAGTGATCAGAAACCACTCAACTATATAATGGGTCCTCCTAACAAGATACCTAGTCTGGAAGAAATAAGGTATCTTCCTGATATCTGATGGCCAAGCCTCACAGTCCAGATATGGCTGCCATACAACATCAGTAACATCATCTAGAAGACGATGCCAATAATCTAACTTTCCCAAGTGGGGCTACTAAAACAGGCTAGAATACATGTATATATATGGAAATCTGGTGTCGTGGTGCCTATCTACAATGGGTCGAGTAATGGGGATGTGCTCCCATGCCCAGATCTATAATACAACACTCCCAAAAGTCATAGAACTAGAGTGCTAGTACACTATCTCATGAAACTCATGATACATGTGAGACAAAATGCAACTACCCCATGCATATCTACCAAGGGACTGAATCATCTGTTTGATACCTCTGGACCAACCACACATAAAGTCATACTGACCCTAATCAAGAATCAATAGGCCACCTATCAGACCAGCTAGGTATATAGGCAAAGGGGCATAGTTGGTGACCATGTGGTCCCAACTCAAGTAATGACCTATAATGGTATCATCCTGGAATACCCTCCTCACGTTAGCAATCACCAAAGGCTCAGATGCCTCGTACTCAATTTGTGTGCCTTGGATATAAACATGCAAGATCCGCCACATATCCTCTAGCGTAACAGTCATCTCTCCTATAGGTAAGTGGAAGGTGTTATGCTCAGAGTGCCACCGCTCCACCAATGTTGTGAGAAGGTCGCGATTCACCTGAATGTCAGGTAAATGCACTAAACTCCAAAGTCCACACCATCTAACTACATGTTGATCCTCCTGACTCAAATGATCATGCAATGCTAAAACCTAGACTGGTCTTGGTGATCTGAATGACACAAAATCAAAATGAGTCTGCACAATAAAAAATAGGGGCACTATGTCAGCATTAGACAAAAGAAGTTGGCTGAAAAATTGCTCAAAGTCTAGAAAAACAAGTATACTTGGCTCATAAATCAAGAAAAACCAAAAATGACTTGGAATCCCAGATGCAAGTCAAGAAATTCAGGATGCAATCCTAAAATTGCGTGCAACTTAGGAAATCCTAGATGTAGATCAAGAAATTTGGGACGCGATCTGGAACCCTGGATGCGACCTTGTTATTCAAAATGACCAAAAAGCATTCAAAAAGTTCACATTTAACCAGATGCGACCCTGAGGGGTGCGATTCGTGAAATACCATATATGATTTGGGATGCAAGATGCGATACAGGTTTGACTAGATGCGATCCAGCATCTAGGATGCGATTCAAAACTAAATTGGCTAAAAATTGCATAGAAATGCATGAAAATTTAAATTTTTCAAATTGACAAGGTTCGTTATCGAATACTCACAGGTGTGTCATAATGTCTCGGTCTGTCATGTCACCTGGCCATCTCAAATCGATGCTCTCTATGGGGAACACCATGGTTGCTCGGAGCTCAGTAAAATTTGAAGGGGTAAAAGTGAAAATGAATAGTAAAAACTGACTTTTTGCCCTATTTAAGCCTCCCGGGAGCCCCGGAGTCGTAAGGGGACTTCATTCATAAGACATCATAGAGGCTTAATATCAGGACCAAAATTAAAACAAGTGATTTATATCACTCAAATACAGTCAAAATAGAGTTACAAAGCAAATTCAACCTTCAGAATGTAGAAGTCAAACATGGTCAAATTGTAGTCAAACAGGGGCAAATTGAGCAGAAAAGATACCACAAGCAAGGAAAATTAGTATAGAAATGATTTTCAATCAAATTAATGGTCAACATCAGTCAAAGTTCAGTCAAACATACTTAAAGAGAGCTGAACAAAGCACAATTAATGCACAGAAAGCTTGTCAGAAGCTATAGAAAGTGATTTTCTCCAGAAAGCATCAAATTTTTATGATAGGATATTGCTCAAACATCAATCAAACTTGGTCAACTCTTTCACATTCTTGGTCAAACTTGGTCAAATTATGCTTCTGGGGCACTAAAATCGATCTAAATAGCTTGATAATTCTTTCAAATCGATCTACGCTTGATCCAAGATCCTTTCAATCATCGCAAATCTTTCTAAATGCTTGAAACTAATGATTTTATTTGAATTTGTTTTGATTTTGATCCTGAGGGGGCATAATCATACCAAAATCTAATGCTTTGAATCAAATTCTTCAACATGAGGGGCACGATAGTTTTCTTCAATCAAGTTGAGACTATTAATCTTTACAATGATCAATTTCATTGCTTCAAATCAAATTGGTCACTTGTCAGCATGATTAATTTTAACTGAAAATTCTTTTCAAAATCTCTTATCAGTCTTCATTCAATCAAGCTCGGAGTCAGTATTGTCAATTCTTGTCCAATGAAGTTCAGAATTGATAGTTTCAAATCAAGCAGGATTTCATTTGATCAAGCTCATAATTCTCTTATTGATCTTCGTTCAATCAAGCTCAGAGTTGTCAATTCTTGTCCAATCAAGTTCAGAATTGATAGTTTCAAATCAAGTAGGATTTCTTTCGATCAAGCTCAAAATTCTCTTATCGGTCTTCATTCAATCAAGCTCAGAATCGATAGTGTCAATTCTTGTCCAATCAAGTTGAGAATTGGTAGCTTTTAAATCAAGTAGGATTTTGTTCAATCAGGCTCAGAATTCTCAAATTCAGAGTAGTTCTCATTACTGCTCTATAAATCTTTTGGAGTGGTCCTCACTGCTCTATAAATCATTTGAGTTTAGAGTAGTTCTCGCTGCTCTATAAATCTTTCAGAGTGATCCTCAGTGCTCTATAAATCACTTGAGTTCAGAGTAGTCCTCGATGCTCTATAAATCTCCTAGATCATGCTTTGAATCAGATTTTCTTTGAATCCTTGTTCTATTCGCAAAGCAATTCAAAGAGGGGAAAATGTAATCACCTAAAATTTGGCTAATTGAACCTAAGGCCCTATTTGACTTTAATTCAACATACAATCTTGATTATGTTAATTTGATTCCCGATCATTAACATAAGTCCCAAAAATTCAATAAAACCAATCAAATCCTAAATCAAGCATTCATCACTAAGGTTTCAAGATAAATCAAGACAATTAACTCTAGGCCTATTTAATTAATTCAACCCCACCAAATGCATGGCTAGAGTTATTAATTAAAATAAATTCATAAGTACCTCTTAAATAAAAGAAACACAACAAACACACCCTAATGATTAAGAGGCTCTCACATGGATCAAGGATCAAGCCAAGATGCATCTCAACCACTCCTCATGGATGCATCTCAACCATTCAATTTATTCAATCTTCTATAAAAGATAATTTTCAAAGCTTATTTCTTCTTCCACATGCTTGAATTTTTGAGGCTTCATAATCCTTGATTATTGAACTCTCATGCTTGGGAATTTGCCTACTAATGCCTTAATTTGATAGTTGTTTCCATATTTTTCATGGTTAGATTCATGATTTAGTTAATTAGAGAACACTTCAATTTGGCTTAAAATGGAAAGAATGTACTCTTGAATCTCTCATTTTAGTGTAGATTGTCACTATTTAAGGGTCCAATCTGAGAGTAATTAACCCCTTATTTCATACTAACACTAACTAGAGAGAAATAGGATGCTTTTGCTTGTTACTTTCTTCAATTACATGCTTATTTTCTCTAAGAAGTGATGTTATTATCCTATTGAAGTATTGTGTTGCAGGCCACAAACTCACACACACAACCATAAGGGTTAGCCCTAACATCTTTAATGCTAGCATTCATAGAAAAAAGAAGATAATACAGAAATGGAACTTTGGCTCCATACCAAAAATGATTCAATAAAATGAAATGATACCCATGAACTATTGTAAACCTAGCATCGAGAGTGATATATTGCATCATGGAAAAAAAAACTCATCTCCAAATTAGCTTGATGGAATTTGACACATAGTAGGTCTTGTTAATTTTAACCAGCCTCTTGTTTTCATCTTTCTCCAAAAAATGTTTGGCAGTCGAGTTAGTAAGTTTCATGTCCCTGTATAAATTCCTCCCTTCCAAGGGAAAACCTGTAATCTCAACAATCACACCCTCATCCACTTTCAACATTCTTACACCAATGGTAATTTTTCCATCTCTCCACTCTTCCTAAAATAACCTGTTACAATAGGGTTTCTCCCATGGAGTCTCTGCATATAATTTGTAATATTACCCCTTCTAAGGAGGCACTAGACTATGGGCTTATCCTTCCACTCATCATAATCAAGTGGCCCCATTCTCTTTCTATCCCCCCATGCTAGCTTTCTCATTTTTTTGTACACTCTCCCAAAAATCACCTTTGTGCAAAGAATGTAAAGCAATAAAAGCCCAAAGATTAACTTTCAAAAACAAAATCAAGATACCAATGTAATATGTGTGAGGCCTTGTCATAATTAAACACCAACCTATTGATCAGACAATTGCCATAATTTTCTATAATTAAATAATTAGCTTGTGCTTTCATTCGTACTTGTGGAGATATTTCCCACCTTTCTGTGGATGCGATCATAATTTAATATAGCCTTCACCTCAATATTGAAAGCCCCTTCACCCATCCACATCATCTTTGAGTCAACCTTGACACCAACGTTGGTGAGCCAGTCAGCCATGCTATTAACTTCCCATTAGGCATTAGATATGTAAAAAATATATTAAAAATTATAATTTTTATAGAAGAAACAATAATGTTATTAATGGTCCAAGATGCCTTTATTAGGCCCTTAAGAAACATTAAAATGTTTTTTGTATCACTCTCAATCCACATCTTACAAAAATTTAGCTTCTTAGCAAGGATCAAGGCCTAATAAGCTCACATAGCCTCAACAAGGTGGTTGGTTTGGGATCCCAAGGGGAGTGCCATCGCTACCACACACATTCCTTTGTCATCTCTAATCACTCCCCCATGTCGAACCAAGGTTACCTTTAGTTTCCCCATCAAAGTTAAATTTCACCCAATCCATAAGAGGAAGGGACCAGTGCATCCTTCCCTAGCATTTTTTATAATACCATTGGAAATGGATGAAGTGATCTTCAATTGATACAAAATAATAATATCATACTAACTGTTAGGAGGAAAAGAAGCACTCAAAATATGAAAATTCTCGCTCACAACTCTATATTTTTTTTCAAACACAATACTAGGAGGGAGAGCCATATTGTCATGCCCATCGAAAACCTTCTAGAAACACACCAATTTTTTTTTTAAAAGATTAGTTAAGTGTAATACAATGTTGCAGATTAATGGGTACCCTTTTGACAACGTTTCTCAAGACATCAGTTAAACAATGGTTAACCAAGATGATCTCCAAGGACATTGGAATAAAGTCAAAACAAAAGGGGACTTCAATACAGACGGAGGGGATTGCCCTAAGTTCAATAGGGTCTGAAAGTTTGATTCGCGAAAAGCAAATGGTCTTGACAACGAGGTCTAATCAAGAATTCTATCAGGGTACATAATCACTGCTAGTCTAAATGGAGTGACCCTTTTACAAAAGACTAAACTAGAATTAAACCATTCGTAAATGGGCCTCCCTATCAAATCAAGTCTAGGATGCAACCTAGGATCATCTGTCAATGTGGTGTTACGTATCTAAATCATAGCTAGACAAGGATTCCTATCCGGATCATGAATTACTTTTGATGACATAAACGACCAGGGTTTACCAATGATATAAGATATCCCATCTATATTACTCAAGGGTTAAGCTATGACAATAACTCTTATATTAATAACATCTTAGGTTAACGAAACTGTTGACTAAAATATAATTCTTTATCCAACATAAGCTAACCATCTAACTTAGATCAATACTCCACTAATGATAGGCTTTTAAATTAATCACTGATAAAATACAGACACTAATAGATATAATTATCATCTAAGGGATTCGTGTCAAAACTCAACTAAACCCTAATCTATCTATCCAATATTTCCATAAATTTACTAGTCTATCCATATTAATCCTTCAAGTTCATACTATTAGTATGATATAAATATCAAAGAACTTAAGTTAGATTACTAACTAAGATACTCAACTTATCAGAGAAAGTCTCCTATCTTACAATCCTATCCATCCTAACCAAAAACTCTTTTACTTAATAACCAATTGATTACATGATGAGTCTAACATATCAACATTACGTCCTAGTTTTAACTAGACTAAGCACGATATGCCAAGAGGGTTTTCAAACTAGGAGGTTTCGTTATTTGAATTTACATACTTTTCGTTGTTTAAGAAATCACAAAAGTTTCTAGGGTTAAAAGAACGTTGTCAAGGATAATCTTTAGATAATGTCTTTATAAATATGGGTTATCGAATTCCATACGATCAAATTAATGTTGTCTTATTAATCAAAATAATAAGGATGTGGTATTCGGATCCATAATATGATGGGTTATAACCTCTTATTATATAATGATTGAACTTATACGAGACTTGTCCAAGTGCATTAGTTCATTAATATGATTATAAATTAATTATCAAATTTCTAATATCATTGGGTATTATATTCAATAATTAATAATAATAAAATAATAAATAAATATATTAATTAATAAATAATTACTAAATGATACCAATTAAACCAAATATTAATTAATTATTAAATTATCATATATTTAATTAGTAATACCCAATATATTAAGTAATACTCCAATCAACTTATAAAACTAACAACTAAATTATACAAAATGAATCTTATAATAAATAATCTATTGTTAATGCAAATCATTTACAAAATTTAAATTTTATCTAAACAAAATACTAATCAAATTTAACCCCTAACATTCCTTATTAATATTCCCTAACCCTTCACTAATCCCTATCCTATCATATCTAATCTCTATTCCCTAGGCCTAGCTTCCTAGGAAACTCCCACACACCTGCCCCAAGATGCATGTCACATCAAGCTGGGCGCACATGTGTCTCAAGGGGTTGAAATGCCCACCATAGTGGCACCACTTTTGGAGAGAGTTTGCAGATTTTAAAGATCATTGGGTATACTTGCACAAGCAACCTTTTTACAACAATCCTTTGTTCTTCCCAAGGGAGCGCCTAACAAGAAGGAAGTGGGTGTACAATGCAAGTGGTGTGGAATGTCAGACTCCCATTCCTAGGAGGGTACACCTGGGAGGAAGTGAATTCCAAATTTCAAATAACCTCACATCCCAAGAATGCAAGGAGATATGGGCCAATGAGAGGAAAGCATAAATTTTTTTGTTTGGTTGAAATTGTCATGGCCAAAACCAACGTCGGGGGGGGGCGGGGGGGGGTAAAGGAAGCAAGGAATTTTATTATATAAAATCCTCTTGTACAACACCTGCGCCTAGTAAAGGCCTCTGTGGGGTCCACAACAAGTGGATGTTGAAATTTTATAGTTTTTTTTTTGTAAAGTTTATTTTAATTTCCAAACAGTCATTTAGAGTTGTTTTAAAAATGTAGGTTAGTATAATTAACTTTATTAACTATTGATGTTATAAGGGGAGGAGAATATTCTCTGTGGTAAGAGAATATTTTCCTCTTTCATACAATTTCCAGAGAGCTAAATACTCAAACATCTTATTATGAATGCCATTTTTTTTGCAATAAGATTTATATATCAACTTGATTTAAATTTGATAGGATGCTTATTTTTAGGTGAGGAATTTAGTTTCTCTATGGGTTACTCATAAGCACTAATAAATTCAATTTCTATTTGCTAAATAAACTAGTGATTTTTATCATCCAAAATGACAATAAAAGTTATTCTATCATGAACAAAATGTACATTAGAGATTGTTTCTCTATTTGATTTTGAATCATTTATAACACTAATCTAATTACATGATCTATCATATTGAGGACTCTATTTCATTTCAAAAGCCCTTATTGAATACATTGCAAATAGCATTTAATAATGGAGATAATCCATTACTTTCTCATAAGAACAAGATTTTGCCATAACATGAATGAATCTTTTAACAAAACTTACAAAACACTTCCTCACTTAACATTTCAACAACACTTAATTTAACACAATACTTGGAGAGTGAATCTCCATTACAAGGTTTACAAAACTCATGGATATCAAAAGATATCCATTCAAGGATTCAACACAATACAAGATACTCCAATACAAGAATGATAACATTTTCAAATCCTCACAAAATTGCATCTCCATCAAGAAGACTTCATGGCTCCAAATCCTGCAACAAACACAAGAAAACCAAGACAACCATGGTACTCTCCTCCCTACCATAGGCCCATTACATGGACCACCCCCGAGCAAGGGGAGTTCAAGCCAACGGGTAGACTCACACCAACATAGCATGACCATTTACATTTTCTTCCTCTTAACACACACACATCCACAAAAGATAGAAATCACAAATACACAAGGAGAAGCTCTTCAAGGAAACTTTCACATTCATGGCTTCCACAAGAGGCTTATTCTCAAGCCTTCAACAAGTAAGTGGATTCTTGCACAACCCAAAACAAAACTCAAGTGCAAAAGCAATAAACACAAAACCCATAAAAGAAAACTACAAGCTCAAGAGAGCATGAAATCTACTAACTCCACTACATACACCACAACAAGATGCACATACACTTCTCTCTTCATTACCATTCTAGAAATCAAATGGCATATGGGAAATGGAGTCACTAACCTTGCTCCAAGCAAATGAATGATGGGTGTAGAACTCTCATCCTCTTCAACCAAGCTTTCTCCTCCTCTAACTTTCTCCAAGCTCCTAGTTTGTCTCCAAAGTTGGAGAGTGGGTCATTGGGGAGCCCAAAGCTAAGCCTTCCACTAAAATACCCTCCACACACTCTCCCATGCCCATGGAAGAGTTGGGAGTTTCCTATTGGATGTTCTATCCAAGGTCTTCCCACTTTCCTAAAAAAAATGGAACTCTTAAAGGTGAATGGGGAAGAGTAAATTGGAAGCTTTTTGACTCAAGAGTACCTATGTGACTTAATATTTTCGCCACTTTACAAAATGTCACTTTTGGAGGGCTTCCCAAAGTACTCCTAAGGTGTCCTGTGGTCAAAAGGGTCCCTTACCCATAGGTATATCCCATGGGCCTTCCATATTCATGCAAAATAACTCCCTAGGAGTCTATTTGACCTCCTAAAACCTCCCTTCAAGGTGAACTTCGAAATTCAAGGTCCAAGGATTGGGACCACCTCATGGGTGCACTCACCAAGCTTAGGGAATAGGGTGTACCACCTAATACTAGGCCAGGATGGTGACATGTAATTCCCTCCATGTGGTCCATTGCCAACACATTAAACAATACACATGTGTCAATTGACACCACTACACATCACAATTACACTTGGCAATATCCACTAACCAATCTAATTACATTAAGCATCTTACTTCCTAATTACACTCAAATCCACATACATTACAAATAAAAATTACATCACAAGGAGGTCTTGTATCCCCTTGGGACACGACCTTGGTGTCACTGAGATCACAAACATATGTTGGCTTGACTCCCCCAAATCCATGGTTAATACATGCACTCATTAGACAAGAATCAGTAGTTCCAGTAATGATAATAACATAATCACAATGTGCAGAACATCATCACATTCAATTAGCTTCAAAGTAATATAACATTTATCTATTCATCCTCTCATAACACAATTAAGCAATATCATCTCCTAAGCTAACAATTTCAAATTGCACAATCATTTCTAAGGAAACGTAAATTTGATCTCATATTCAATGGTGATAACTTAACTACATGTGAATTCTAACATCAATTAATCTAAATCTTGCTTTCCTACATGTTACCTTTTTGGAAATTAGGAACACAATCATAATTGCCCTAACTATATAGCTCGCATAATAATCACATAATTCCAACATGTCTATCATACATAATTTAAATAATCCAATTCATCATTTCAATGTCATAGCAATGTCCTGTGATCATAATCAAGATAAAATACCTTAAACTACTAATGTCACTGCTGGAATAAACTACACATAAAGTCTAGAGTGTACTGAAATCATAATCAAACGTAACAAGATAAGGGTCTCAACACCCAGCCTATCGCATAAAAAGTAAAGTGTCATGATGACTCTGAGTAGAGCCCATAAATCTACGGAAAGTTGCAAGAAATAACAATAGTGCTTACCGGAGTGTTCTTACCAAGGTGAGGGGAATGGAGGGGTCCTACACATATCTCTAAAAATGTGGTTGTTTCTTTCCTTCCATATCCCTCATAAGAGGTGAGGAATGATAAATGACTAGAGACTCTAGATAGATTTATTGGAAGAGGGACAACACCATTGAAGGAAGAAGTCTTGAATAGAATGATGACTAAACCAGGAGAGATAAAAACTCTTCAAGGCTCTACTCTAAATATGAGTAGTTGAGGGGTAGTAAAGATAAATGTGAAAGACTAAATCCTCCTCATCCATGCAAAGGTAACACTTGTTGGGAAGATAAAAGATTCTACAACACATATTTTCAATAGTTAAAATTTTATTCTACAAAAGGATTCAAAAGAACATATTCACCTTTGGAGTGAGCATGTGCACCCATGCCTTCAACCAAAAAGGAGGAGGGATAGGGTGCAATATAGCTCAAGGACAACTGACACAACAAAAAAATCACCTGAGGAGGTACCAGTCCAGATCAATTTATCTTGTAACTCATGGGCCAACACCTTATGATGAAGAGAAATATGTAGAGGTTGAGGATTTCTATTCATCCCAATCAGGTCAATCCACTAACCATTCATCCAATAAGAAGCAACATACACTTCAAATCTAGCTTTCCATATCGACATGGAAGGAGAAAAGGAATCAATTTGACAGAGAGGAGTCTCTAGCAACCACTGATCATCCTAGAATCTGACTTTTCTTCCATTACCAACTCTTTGTCCCAAAACCAAGGCAACACTCTTCTTGGTGTTTAACACACTATTCCATATGGAAGACCCTAGGGGAATCTTGTTTGAGTGGAAGAAGCTATCCAAGATTAGCAAAAAAATACTTGTTTCTCTAGATAGAACTCCATTCTCCATTCTTATCATAGGTCTTCCATATTTTCTTAGCAAGAAGAGCCTTGTTGAGGGTTCTTATACTTCTAATTCCAAGACCACCCAGGCATTTTGGTTTACAAATACTATCCCAAGAAATGAGAGACATACGTTTCTTCTCCTCCACCCTAGACCAAAGGAACCTTTTTTAGATTCTCTCAATGACATCCACATACTTGGAGGGTACCTTGAAAAGACTCAAATTATACATAAGAAGACTTTGGAGAGAGGATTTTAAGAGCTAAGCTTTACCAGCTTGGCTTTAAAAAGTTTCTTTCCACCTTGCTAATTTCCTATTGAAATTGTCTACCAAGGAATTCCAGAAGGATTCTAAAGGTTTCAAGCATAAAGGGAGACCTGGATAGGTAGAAGGAAGATGACTAATCTGACATCCCATAATATTAGCGATTCTATATTTTCTAACCTCAAGAGTATTACTAAAGAAAAGGGAACTCTTGTTCCAATTAACTAGTTCTCCCAGCATATAGTTGCAGATATTCAATGCTTTCTTCAAAGCTCTAGCTTTACCAATAGAGGAGGAGCCTATAAAAATGGTGTCATTAACAAATTTCTAGTGCGAGTAGACTAAACTAGAGGAAGAAGGCTTAACTCCATTGATCATCCCATTTAGAACTAGATTATTAATGTGTCTCCCAATGCATTCTACCATAATAATAAAAAGGATAGGAGAGATAGGGTCCCCTTGTATAAGCCCCCTAGATGGCTTAAATAAATGGGAAGGAGAACCATTCAAAATCATAGAGAGAGAAGGGGTGGAAATGAGTTGATCAATAAGCTATAACACTATGTTTACAAAACCAAAAGCCTTAACAACTCAAAGCAAGAAGTTCCAATCAACCCTATCATAGGCCTTAGAAAGGTCCAGCTTCATTAAGAATCCATGATTCTTAGATGCTTCCAAAGAGTAGATATTTTCATGTACAGTAATAATGGAGTCCAAAATCTATCTCCCCATAACAAAACCATTATGTTGAGGAAAAATTAGAGAGAGAAAAAGAACAAGGAATCTAGAGGTGAGCACCTTAGAAATAATTTCAAAGAATGATAGGGTGGAAAGTGTCTATAGAATTAGCATTAAGAATATTAAAAATCAAAACTAGGAAAGTGGCATGTTCCTTAAGAAACATTCTATCTACAAAGAATTCCTTGACTCCATTTAAACCCTCATGCTCCACAATATGCTAAAATAACTGAAAGAACATTGTAAACCCATCAAGGCCCAGGGCCTTGTTACCATCAAAGGAGAAGACAACAGATTTCAATTCATCCTTGGTATGGATAGTAGAAAGAAAAGTATTTTTTTCCTCACCCAAAATATGGGGGATAGACTCTAGGAGAAGGTTCTGGAAATCAGAATTTAGATCCTTATCAATAGAGAGGAGTGCAAATAAAAAGAGAAAATTTCTTCTTGACATCTTCCCCATTCTCCGTCACCATACCATTGAAGGCTAAGAAAGAAATTATATTGACTGCTTTATTCTTCATAGCCGTCATGTGAAAAAATATGGTATTCTTAACTTCTGCAAAAAACCATAGTGAGTGGGATCTCTGTTTCCAAAAATCCTCCTCCTTAGAAATATTCTCATGAATATGATACTTGAGAAATTGAAAGGGATAGAAGACTATGGTCTTTGGTATTCTCACAAAGGTGATTTCTCTTTGAGTGTTTTTATTGATGTAGATTGGACAGGAAATATTGTTTGTAGAAAGAGTACAATTGGAGGAGCATTCTTTCTAGGAGGAAGACTTGTGTCATGGAAAGTAAGAAGAAAAATCGCATCTCAAAATCGATTGTAGAAGCTAAGTATGTTGTAGTATCTATAAATTGTACACAAATTGCATGGATGAAGCAGATCCTAGAAGGTATCAAAGAGAAGGTAACTGAAAAAATGATTATATTCTATGATAATAAAAGTGCAATCAACATTTCCAAGAACCCAATGATGGATTCTAAGACTAAGCATATTGCAATCAAGTATCACTTCTTAAGAGAGAAAGTGTAGGAAAAGGTAGTCAAGTTGGAATATGTGCCAACTAAGGAGCAGCTAGTAGATATATTTACTAAGCAATTACCTAAAGACACTTTTGAGTATTTGAGAGGTACGTTGTGGGTCATACCCCTACCTAGAAAGAACTAATATTTTATTGTATGCATCAATCCAATGGACTTATTGAATATATTTCACTATTGGGTTGATGCTAAAGGGGAATACTCCTTAGGGGGAATAGTCAGAGGGAAAGGAATATGATGTAGCAACAGATGACCTATGTGGCACCTTTGACATTATTGTCAAAAGGGGAGAAGACTACTAGAAGAACTATATAAAGACACAAGAGGATAAGACCAAGAAGATCAAGAGAAGAAGTTTGGTGCATTATCCAAGGAGGAGTTGTTATTATCATATCAATGAGGTGTTGATGTGGTGTTTCCATCAATGCCAAAGGGGGAGATTATTGGCATAATTGATGCAAATATTTTTGAGTATTGATTAGTATAGGTTTGATGATAGTAAGATCAGTTATGATGTTGTCATTAAGGTCAACTAAGTACTATGTTGGTTGATAGTGAGCTGGTAAGTGTTTGAGTTGTTGAATCCAGTGTGCAGTGAGTATGTGATGGAATTTGATTGTGCAGTTGGAGAGGAAGACTCAATGATGTTTCTTGTTCTATATCTATGATTGCAATGGATAGAAATAAGTATGCAAAGACTTATGATCAATTGAAGTAAAACATGGAAGACATGAGAATAGATAGTGACGAACAATGAATGATTTTATTATTCTATCAAATCAATATGGATCCAAGTTTTTTCATTGTCATATGTTTATCTTGACTAGGACATGTTATTGATCCTATGATCACTACAAGATTAGACTACTACAAGACATCATTTTAGTTGACAAAAGATCACTTTGTGCTAGATAGCAAAATGTTTGAATAGTTGATGTTAGATCAATGACCAATGATGCTATTGTCAGTTACGATGGATCTATTCATGATCTAGGTTTCATGGTGATGTGACATAACAAATTTTCAATGATGATTTGATGTTACATTGTTCAAGGTGATTATATCTATCTAGTTTTTGAAGCATGTTGGGGAAGTCAAATAAATTTTGATTGTTCTTATTTCAAATCGATGTAATGTTGTATCTTGTGGTCGACTTGAATTTGTAATTGAATATTCTAGATTGATAATATATTTTAGGCATCAAGGATTGAGTGGGAATGATTGAAATTAAAACGTAATGAACTTTTTAATTCGACTAGGCCCTAATGGACATGTAATATATTTATATGTAAATCAGTAAATTATGCTAGTGTAGACCATAGATGTGAAGGAGAGGTCGAGTGAAGAGAGGAGATTATCTACAAGAGATGTAGTGTTTGTGCTTAATTAGATCTAAACAAGTAGAGGAAAAGTGCTACATCCAGATCATTGTACTTGTTGAATCCTAAGTTCTACAAGAAAATCCCTTAACTAGGTAGACTTTAATAGGTATGAAATTATAAATCCTTTAACCATGTGGCTCTTTAATTAGGGTTTGAAATCCTTTAACAAGGTTACGCCTAACAAGGTAGAGCTCTTAATAGGGCTAGGCCTTTAACAGGGCTTAGAAGAGTACAAATTATTGGTGGGTGTTAATTCCCACCATGGATTTTACGCTTAATCAAGTCTTCTACGATAAAAATATTGGTATCACTTTGTTTCATGTTTTGAATGGTTGTTTGGTTACTTTTTTTATTGCTTGCATAAAGTTTAAAGTTGATGAATGTGCTTAATGTTGTTGAATAAATTGTGAAAAGTTTTAGGTCTGATAGGTTACTAATTCACCCCTCCTCAATAATCTTGGTCCTTGTAGTATTAAAAAATCGTTCATAGGCTCAATTGACATTCGACCACTTCTCTCTCCTATCTCACGTACATTCCTAACTAGAAAAGCTAAAACTATCCTATAACTTTGCATTGTTTTACTTTTTATTTCTAATTTAATTTTTGACATGTCTTTTTACACTTACAAATCTTTAAGAATTTACAAGTTAGGTTGTTAACATAAACATTTTACATAGAATAGTTTGAATCTCTTTGTCATCATTAGCTAAAATGGTTGTCGTTTCTCCCACTACATATTTTGGAGGTGAAATTTCTATTTTAGACTACAACTTTCTCCTTCATCTTATCCAAGTTCATAAATACGAATTGTAAAAAAATGATTTAAGTTGTATTTGGAAAAAGTAGGTTTAACAATTATGTCATTCATATGTGAAATACAAAAGCTTTTGTAGAAATTCTGTAGTTTTTTTTAAATACTTAAATTTTTCAATATATATTTCTCTACAACAATTACTATGCATCCTCTGCTCTCTATGACCATTTAAAAGTTTGTAGAAATATTTTCTTACCCTATGAATCATTACATCTACAAGGTTTGACTTCTATTATTCATTTCTATGCATTGTTTTTAGATTTTCATAGTTTTCCAAACTTTACAATCTCTAATCATGCTATCTACATGTACATTTGGAAGACAATAGTTTGAGAGCCACAACTATCAAAAGCTAAAATGGCTCTAGTTTTCTCATCTCTATTATAGCCGAGGTTTCTCCTTGTCCATTATTCACAGGTCAAATTTCCAATTATAGCTAATTAGAGAATCTTTAACTATCATTTAACTATGTTTTCACTTACTTTTATTTATGTTATTGTTCTTTTCTTTTTTCTTTACATATTTGCAAGATATCACACTTTACCTCCTTTAATCACGGTCTTTACAGAAACATTTTGCAAAAAATAGTAGATTGTGATTTCAATGGCATTTGGAACTAATAGGTTTAAGAAATATAGAATTCATAACTAAATTCAACAAGATTTAGCAAAAATTCTGTGGTTTTTTTCAAACATTAAAATTTATCAGTATATATTGTTGTGCAATAATTTCCTTGCATTTCTCACTTTCTAGGACTATTCAAACATTTCTAAGATGGCCACTCTTACAATTCCTAGTGTAATCACCCTAAATCAGGCTAATAAAACCAAAGGCTCTATTTTCCCTAATTAGGAACAATCTCCTAATTATGTTAATTTGATCACCTGATTATTAGCATAATTCATTAAAATTAATATAATTTCCTAATCAAGCATTTAACCATCATCAATTGATCAAAAATCCTATTAATTACCTCTATCCTAATTAATTAAATCAATCCCACTTAAATACCTGGCTAAATTAATTAATTAAAACAAACTAATAAAAAGATCTAAAATACATGTCACCTCTCAAGGGACAACAAGGACAAATACATCCAATCAGAGGTCAATCACATGGCTCAAAGGAGGATGAATCTCAATCACTCATCTCAAATTGAATCTCAACCGTTGAATTCACTAATGTTTCTATAAAAGAGAAATTTCAAAACTCACAAATCACCTAGTTAATTGAATTCATACTTACATGTTGTCATTTTGAGTTCATAGCTTGAATCATATTTTAATTCATAGCTTAATTCTCTTAAATTTAGTATTGATATAATGGAATTTCATGATTTAGCTTCATTTCTCACTTTCTTAGTTAAATTGCATTGAATCTCTCATTCTAGTAGTGTAATGTCATTGTTTAGAGTCTAAATCTAAGAGCAAAATAGACTTTAAATACACTCTTTCTAGTTAGAGAGCAATATGATGATTTCTCTTAGTTTACTTGATTTCAAATTTGATTGTGAAACTAACAATATAATGTCTTGTTGAAGTGTCATGTTGTAGAAAAATAGCTACCATAATTAACACACACATTTATGGCACTCACCATGGTGCCTAGCCCTAGATTTATGACATTTTAAGCAATTTTTGTCAATTTTTTGTAGATGCAAAGTGGCATTTAGGATACTAGATCACATTCAGGAAACATAGTTGCATCAAGTTGAAATAGGCTCGCATCCAGTCTTTTCCATATCGTATTTGGTAAAGGCTGCCTTTAGTTCGTTCTGAATCACATTTAGTTACGTTGATCACATTTGGCTTAAATTGAATTGTATTTGGTTTAAAAATAGGATCGTATTCAGTGATTTTGTTTGCAAATTTGAGATTGTCAATGACTAATGGGTGAATTCTATGATTATGGTTGATTTTACAGCTTGACAGTGGTTTGTAGGTTGGTTTGACAGAGAAAACCAACAACTAAAACTACTAATATGTGGTTTTTAAGGTTGCCTTATGAATTCAACCAAACACTATGTTTTTCTTGCTTGATTTAATAGGAATTTAATTACAATCTAAGGTCAATTTTCAACCTGATTAGAGGATTATTCCCTCTTCCTTTGGGAAAATCAGAAACTCAAATATTAGGTTGAGATTTGAGGTCAAATTTGGGGAAATTCACAATATTTTGCATGATGTGTTTGATAGGAGAAAACAACATGGATAGGAGAGTATGCTCTTCTCCCTAGTGGAGAATCAAAAATCTAGACTCCTAAGTCACCAATCCTATTTTATTTATTGTCATATTCTTTAGAGGGCCCACCGGTAGAGGTAAAAATCTTCGAGGAATGATCCAAGTGAGGATAGGTAGAAGCCAACCCTTGCACCTCACTATAATAAAGATGCTTCATTGAGATAAAAATCTCAGAAGGCTTAGTCATTTTTGTCCATGGAATCTTGATTTGATCATTCCTTGGATATGTTTAGACTTGTGTAGAGAGGAGCCTCTTAAATATTTCTTGCGAGACTACACACATCTAAGTACTCATAGGGATATAGGCCTCAAACTCACTAGTGAGACTATGGGAAATGATTATGAACAAATGTCCTCATTAAATCCTCTATGCTAGAAACCACCCAAATTACTCCCGAAAGGTTAGTAATGCTTATGCAAGGCATATAGTAATTGCCCCAAGAATTTCACCATAATGAGCCCTCATAAATACTACTACTCATCTAATATGGCCTTTAAAATCCATTACATTTTGTTGGACTGTCATATTCTAAGGATTTTGTGAGTGTGTTCCTAAGATAGTGAACAATCATTTCGAATCTCAATGAAGTTCATAGGGAAACTAGGTGTGTTTGAGGTCTTAAAATAATTCTTCTTGATTTGTTTGAATTAAAATGAAAAATTAAAAACCCTTAATGAACAATCACAGACATTTTCAAACACTCAGACTCACTGGAATCAGACAAAAAACTCTTGATTTTTGACAAACTTGACAAACTTTTCCCTTAGACCAGATATTAGAAAATCACATTTGGTATCCTTGGTCGCATCTAGTAGAAACAGGCTCACATAAGGTATATCCTGAGTCACACATGGATTAGGGATCACATCTGACATTTACTAGATCACATATGGTTAATTATCCTATCATCTCATATTCAGAGGATCACATCTCAGATAGAGAGCACTTATGTACGTGCTAGAACCTGGATTTTTGTGTTTTTGAATACCCTTTTGAGTCTTTTTTCAGCTTTTGTCATTAGAACTAGTAAAATTGTAAATTTGATATGGTCAATTCTTGAGTGTACCTTACCTACTTTCTTGGTCCTTAATCCACATCCATCAAGTTGTGTTGTCCAATTTTAATCAAACCCAATCAATTCTCAACTCACAAACATGGCATTCTAACCCTTAGACACTGAACATTTTTAAACACCAAACTCCTTTTCACTTGGTTCCCAACTCACAAATAGGGCATTCTAACCCTTTGACATTGGATCTTGTCATATTTTCAAATCCACACTTGCAACCTTGGATGGACACACTTGGAAAAAATTTAGAAATTTTGACACACCAGGACACTTAACAATTACTTTATCTAGATTTCATGGTTAACACAAGACATAAGTCTTATAATCTAAAGCAAAATCTATTTTCAGACAAGGTTCCAAGACTGTTAACTTTTAGACAAACAAAAATATCAAGGGTGAATCCTTTATTCGGTGCTACTCCTAGTACTACTCATACAGTGACTCCTGGTACTACCAATATGTCGAATCTAAATTATTATAATTGGGATGAAAGAAACTACTATCTCTATTTGAGCATTAATGGATTGTCATTAGTATCAATCAGTTATTCAGTTGGTAAAGGTTGGTAAAAGGATACAAGTAGGACAATCAGTCAAGCATACAAAGCCTTCACACAAAGAAAAGACAAGGCATAACTTCAAGTTAACCAAATACATGTTTGACCGAGCACACTTACCGAACGAAAAGCAATTATCGAGTACTGAACTAGTGATCACTGATCATCCATATGAATCGAGCATCAGTAATTTACCAAATGGTGAATGTAGTGATTATTGAGTAAAGAAGGAAATGACATAGTAATCAAGAATGACACACACACACACACACACACACACACACACACACACACACACACACACACACACACATATATATATATATATATATATATATATATATATATATATATATATATATATATATATATATGCAAATGATTTACACCGATCAATAAATGGTTTACCAAGATCAAGACATATTTAATATGGATGTAATCATTAATTTTTGTGATGATTCCTATGTAATGTTAGATCTAGCTTATTTTTTTATATCAATGATCTTAGGTTTTCTAAGATGATGTAAATCCTAATTAGGTCAATTTAGTTTGATATATAATTGTAAAGATTTCATTATGATCATGCATCATGAAGCAGTAGCCACACTAAGGACATTAGGAGATTAGTCAAAGGGTTTTTGACAGAAGGTTTATGATAGAGGAAATTAGTTTTTAGAACACATACAAGGCTACCGAAAAGAACAAAAGAGCATATACATCACATTGAGGTGATATTTATTTGATACTTCATAGATCTGAATTAGACAAGAATAAATTGTTATTTACAGATACTTTTACTGTTATCAATGTAACCATTGTAGCAGATCAAAATCTCTTAATAGAGTGAACTTAACAATTCTTTCTTAAATCTCTTAACCGAGTAGACACATACTTTATGTTGTTAAAATCCTCTAACCAAGTAGATCTAGTCAATCTTTTTGTTACTCCTAATAGGGTAATATCATCAGAAGTGATCACAAATTATAAGCCTTAACCAACATACTTTATTGCTGCAGTAGTGAAGATTTGTGGGTGTCATCCCCACTGCAGTTTTTACCTTCTTACAAGGGTTTCTATGTAACCAAAATATCTATGTCATGAATATTTCTTTTCATGGTGTTAGGGATTTTTCTTGTGGATCAAACTTGGCAAGGATATTAGCTTGATTCTTAGTAAATAGGTTTCCAAGTTTGCAAGAAAAGCCTAATTGATGAGGATTGGATAATATCCTCCTTCTGCTTTGAGCTCCATAGGACTCAGGTGGGTATTGCCTACAAATAGGTTACTATCTTTCAAGTAAACTATGGATTGGTGGATTAGATCTTCATTGTTATGCTATTGAGTTTATTAGAGGTACCTTTATGGAAGATAATTCTGAAGACAACTGAGAACCACCTGTTGCAGAATGTGACTAATGAAACTCCTTAGTATGATAACATGAACAATGGCATAAGGGTGATGAGTCCTTCTTCTTTTTATGAGTAAAACTCAAGGAAGGCTAACCTTTGATTCACTCTTTAAGGAATCAGCAACTATGGACTGTAAAACATCAGGGACAATCCTATCTCCTTTGGTGCATGAACATGAAATGAAAATGTGTAATGGTAATGATAAAATTTGGGCTTGATGGTAGAAAGGTGACCGTATAGCAGAGATTAGACCAGTGCCTAATCCTTTGGGCAGAAGAGTCTAACATAAATCAATAGAGGAATTTCTAGGAAATACAATGATATGCCTCACAAACCACATACAATTTGGATAGAATGCCTTACAAACTATCCCCTCAATCCTAGATTGTTATCATCAAGATCTCAACAGATGTGTTCATTCCCTGAAATTGCACATGAGGATTTAATCCTTTCCTTGAAAGAAACTCATGCAACAATTAGATAACTGCCTTGCAACTAGTATGTCTAAAATGCCTTACAAGTGAAACATACAAGAATGGAACACAAAGATAAGAGACATTAAAAAAACCAAGATAGAAATTGTATTGTATTTCATGAAAGTGTATCAGTACATACAAGGAAAACTCTTCACTCAAAGACTCAGAATGAGAATCTGCTATAAAAACTTGTATTCTTTGCATTCAACATCAAGAGAATGGAACCAGAGAATAGAATCCCTTGGATTACTTGAAAAACTGGAACCAGGGACCAAAAGCTTGAAAAACCAAAAATCTCAGAGCCTCCAAAGTTTTGGAATCCCTACAAAATTAAAACTTTTACCATTTATACCACTAGCTATCCTGGAATCCTAAAAGAATTCAAGATGCAACAAGCTTTGGATAGCTAGGGTTAGGGTTTCACCCACTAAACCAACCAATATCAATCAAAAATTAATTCTAGGGGAGAAAACCAAGCAACCCAAACAATCAGACCCAAAATTGATCTTCATCAATGAAAATCTATTGATTTATACCAAAGATCACGCAAACACCATGCTTATCAGTCTAATTGTACACCTGCAACACACCTCAAGCAACACTTGTGTTCATTTCTTGATGGTATAGGCATCTACAGACAACCATCAAACCCTCTGAACCACTCTGTAGTAGTCATTGAAAGCATTCTTACCAAATCCTGTCGCTAAAACATTCAATTTCTAGTCCTTCTGTTGCTGAGAAACCATTTAAAATTCAAATTCCTAGTGACAATGGTCAGTCAGCAAATTTTAAAATGTGGCCGTCGATTATATCTCTTCCTAGCAGATCAGGTGGTTCAAAAAACTTCTTCAATAGTTGATAAAACCCTTTAAAAATCACTTTCCACATCATTAAAACCTTGAACCAATGAAAACAAAGCACGTCAGCACTGAATCGGCAACACATAGCACATTGGACCCACTCTTTATAAGGTTTTAATCGAACGGCTGGCGTAAGATCACATAGCCTCAAAAGATTCTATGCAAAGATATGCAAACCATTAGATTCTCCATCTTGGCATCCTTTGAATCTTTCAAGCCCACTGACGTGTCCACATTTCCTTCCAGCTCAGCTAATTAGAACACAACACATTAGCAATGAATCACCAAATGGTCCCACTTCTCGGCCAAGCACCTAACCTTTATACTCATTCGGCGAATATGTGACTGCAAGAATTTATAAGTCACCTAATACTTTAGGGCTTCACTATTTTATCTAGAGACTCAATGAATACATCATTCACGTAATCGCTAAAAGGATTTAGAACCCCACCAAATACCTCGCGAATGAGCGAACACATAGAAAAATATTAGTGTCGCTAAACATATTTATCTGGACCACTAAACCTTAGACCCCACCTGGGCCTGCTTGCAAACCGTGACATGTCATCATACCATTCATTATCTACACCCAGTCACCTCTAACAAGACCCACAAGAGAATGAACGACTGCCATAAATTCGCAAGCTTCTGACACATCCTTTGCGAAAACATGCTCACCGTCGATTTTTGGCAAATGTCAGAACCCTCTAACAAGCCGGAAGCTCAGGTCCCACTGACAACCACCAAGTCACAACATACGCCAACCAATAAGAGACCACCAACTGTGCTGACTTGTCAAAAGGTCCCACCTTTTTGAAATTCCACCTCATAGGAAAGATCAATGGCCAGCGTAACATCGCAAGCCTCTGACACATTGCTTGTGAGCTTACGCCAACCGTTAGATCTAGATGCTGTCAGAATCGGGCCTAGGAAAGAATAAAGGCTAGAAACATTAGAAAGAATTAAAGCACTAGACCTAGGGAAAATCAAAGCTGACGGACTTAGGAAAATATTTCACTGGGCACATGAAAACTTAGGAAAAATTAAAGCCCGCCCGGGAAGAAGAAACTTAGGAAAAATTAAAGCTGAAACCTCTGCGGGGAAATAAAACATTTAAGCACATGCATTTATCATATTTTAAGTGGCCCAAAAAGTAACATGAAATTAGAACCAGGCTAGGGCACACTTAGGTTTTTTCAACCCAATGGCTAGAATATGAATTTGCTTAGGGTTTTAGCCAGAAACAGGGAAAAACAACTGTAGGGGTTAGAGGAAAATGAATAGGACCATGAAAAAAAGAAAGCAGGTGCCAACACATGGATGATTTATTGTTTTGTTTACATGCACTTTACATTCTCAATTATATGAATGTATGTTTCAAACAATGAAATCAGTCAGTTAATTGAGATCTACTATTGCAAAGTTTAAGTGTTAAAAGTATTTGTGGGTATTGATTCACCCCTCCCCTCTCAATACTTATCTTTCCATTATCCCAACAATTGGTATCTATTGGTTCCTTTTCTTTCCACTTGTAGATTTACAATATAACTGACAAACTAATGTCATTGACTCTTACAACCCACTCCAAATATGTCAAGTAAAAGGACCAATTAACAAGGATCAAAATAATGATCCTCCTACACTTTGAGCCTTGAATGCTCAAGCGGGTATACCTATGGATTCACTTCTTGAAAGGAATCATAAAAATTGATTATATCACTTAGTATGAATATTACTTATTTTGATTCAAAGATTTTATCATTTATAGATTGTTTGATGTTGAAGAAATGCTTTCAGAGAATAGACCAGTGTCTTATTCCAGGGCATAGAGTCATCAACAATATACATCAATAGAAAAACCAAATCCAACACTCCAAAAATTTAGAACAAATGCCTTACAAATTATCCCTCTCATTCCCACATTCAGACATCTGATTCTTGCAAAGACTATAAACTCTCTAAAATTGCCTTAAAGAATTTACCCCTTCCTTGAAAGAGAACTCAAAGACAAATTCACAATCTACTTTGTAAACCATACATCAATTTTTCTTTGCAAATTTAACATATAGGAATTTAAGCCTTAAAACAAGAAGACATACACAAATTTGAGATGAAATCTTAGAGTATTTTCATTAATATTTTCAGTATCAGTACATTAACAATGGTAGGAAAATGCCTAAACAAAAATTGGAGAAAAAAATTTGTATTCTATTTAATTAAAAATTTCAACATCCTTAACAAAAAGTTACATTTGACTACTTGTAGCATTCACTAGCCATCTTGGAATCCTGGAAGAATCGGGATGCAACAAGCTTCAGATGGCTAGGAAAGGAAAAGAACTAGAAGACAAAAACTATTACAAATTATTACATAAAATTGGATGGAGACTGGAGGAATATTTTCCAAATCATTCCATATCCTCAACAGGTGGAACCTTTGTCTACATATGTTCAAAGTAGTCTCATAGGTTGTTACATGGAAAGTGACTGCCTCAACTGACTAACTCACACTATCCTCTTCATGATGAATACTCTCCCTATGCTCAATGATTAGGTGTCATATGTCTCTTAGTCCTCCTCCATTTCTTCCAAATCAATAGGTGCATGCTTTTTCTTCTTGGGATTTATGCTTCTATCCCATGAAGCAACCTCTTCCTCGATGGGCTAGGTGTATTCCTTTAAATCTTGTAGTATCTTCACCTGCCTATCCATCTAGATTTAGTTATAGCTTTCACATCTGCAACAAACTTGGAGCAATCACTCTCCACCTTAAAAAAATCATCTAGGATGTCATTGAACCTATTAATATCCAAGGTGCCATCATTATTTAGGAAGGCCTCTTGGCTTGTCATTAATTGGTCCAATCTTGATTTCCATTCATCCACCCCTATGATGTCAGCATCACCTTTATGAATAGGAGGCAAATATTTACTGAAATCAGGTCCAAACATCTCTATCTTAGCCCTGACTTGGGTGGATTTTCCTTTGAAGAATGCCCAAGTAGCACCGATGAGTTCAATCTTTTCCCCCACTTCTCCAACAGACTCTGGGATGTTAGTCCTATTTGGTTGTAACATTTCAAACTTCTCAAAAAGTGAACTCCTACAAGACCACATGCTGAATAATGGCTCCAAAGTATCCATAGCATCATTCACATTCCCATTTATCCTTTGTAACATGACAAATGAATTATGGACTGGGTCCATCTTTCCCTTTATCACTTCAATTCTATAATGCAACATCTCTATCAGGGCATTGAGGGATACTTTTATCTTGTCCTTGTCTGACTCACCAGTTGCCACATTAGGTATCTCTGCCACTAGGACCTCTACAACATCAGCTTCTATAATAGGAGGAGGGATAGCCTTAGATGCTTCCTCAAGTTTGTTCTCCATTAAATCCATCTCATCTTCCAACATATTTATTTTCATGAGATTTTCCCCTCTGTCCTTGGATAGTAGGATGGATTCTTCAAACAATTTTCCATACCTGTCAGAGAGTTGTGCAGTCTTGGCCTCATTTAGATGGGAAAAATGAGTCACTACCTTTGAAACTTCAAGATCACTGGTGTTCTTCACAGTCCAGATGATCTTATCTCCCTCTATTTTATCCTCAATACTGACAAGAGAGGGATTTTGAGTCCTTGGGACAAGAGACCACATTGCCAATGTTTGAGATCTAGGGTCATAATCGCATCCTCTAATCATATCCCCAATTTGGGCTTCATATGACAAGCCACCCTATGGTTATATATGTTAGGAATAAGGTGTCTCAAACTTGGATAATTCCTATTCTTATTATTTCTTTTGTAAAATGTATTTCTTGCAAATAATGTAATTAAGTGTGAGTGTACATGTCTAGTTGGCATGTTGATGTGTCACTCCACTTGATGTGTCGGCATCTTGAATTGTGTAAGGAGATCATGGCTGAAATGATTATGACGGATTCTTATGACATGTAAGAGCTATGTCTAGAAGTTTCAATGACGGGTGAAGACATCTAGAAATTGATAAAGTTGAGTATTGTACACTCTTCCCCAATCATGGCATCTGGGGCATTGCCCCAGAAAAAATAATTTTGGGTTCCTATTTTCTCGGAGAATGGTAAAACCTGAATACGGCTATCTTTGGAAGTTGACCTAAAAAAGGAAGCACATGATATAAGAATTTTTTAGGGTTGTGAAGATAGGAGAAGTTTGTGTATTGTTGGAACATTTTTATGCTACCGCGATTTGTCTTCAAGAGCTGGAAAATCTTCTGAAAGAACTTGCATTGCAAGTGTATTGTAAACTGCAATAGTTTTGATAAAGACATTGTGCAGGTTTTGGAGTGTTGGGGTTTTTACCGAAAGGTTTCCCCAGGGTAAATCTTTGTGTCATTCTCTATTTTCTGTATGCATGGTATATGGCTGCATTATCATTGTTAAAGTAGTTAATGAATCTGAAATTCTAAGGATTTAAAAGAATTTGCACAATACTTTCCTTTAGAGATTAGTGTAGGAAGTTGTTTCCACACCTGAGTTTCCTTACAGTCTCCTTATTTGATCAATGATAAAGGTTGAGGTTAAATCCCATCCTGGAACTAGGAGCATCCCACTTGATCTGATCAATTGCCTAGCCTCTTCAACTATTATCATTTCTGATGTTGGATCATATGAGGCTAGGGCTTGCAAGGCCTCATTTCTTGGTGCTGCATCCTCAGTTCCTTGGTTAGAAATCTCATGTTTCTTTCTCCAAATCAAGAAGTTTTTAAATTCATCACTTTTGATAAATTCATCATCTTTCATGAGCTCTTCTTGAATTCATTCTCTTTCATCTTGGCACAACAACAGGGGTAGCTCAAACTCCTCTTGTGTGTGCAATTTCCTACCTTCTCTTACGCTCTTCTCAAGTGGTGATGATACAATCTATCACCTAGTACCAAGGCAAAACCCATGTCCACTTTTCTCCCTGCACCTTTTTCTCTTGAAGATTCTCCCTCCTCAATTCTTTGCTTCTTTTAGGGAGGCTCATGTATATCCCCTGCCTCTGGTGCATCAGTTCCCTGATCTTGAATTGTCTCCCCCACATTTTGAGGTGGGTTGTCCTCCTCATATGAACTCACACTGCTAGTCTCATACTCAAAAGATGAATATCCCTTTTTAGTTTTCACCTTAGCACCCAATTGAGAATCTAATTGATTGTACAAGATGTCATAGTTCTGGATCATCTTGCCAATCCTTTCAATGTATGGAAGATCAAAGAAAAAACCACTGAAGGGAATCTTAGCTTTTCTCAATTGCACCTCTAATTCCATCAAGTCTCGGTCTTTTCTTAATCTCCTTTCAATCTCTTCTTCATCTAGGATATTTCTAATGATATCCTCCAAGTCACAAACCTCATGTTCTTTAATGACTCCAATGCTAGGGATGAGAATTTCCTTGCATTTTTTATGAAGTCCTTAGGGTCTACATATCTATATGTTGTAATGGCCATTTTGAATTGATTTAACCAAAAGGAAAGCTAAGGCGGAGCTCTCTTTCCAATTGCAAAATTTTCTACTTTAAACACCTTGGGAGTAAAGGTCCCCTTCCTATGTGGGGCCAAAATGTCTTTATTTGTCCAAATCAATTGCTAGATAAACTCCAATAGAGAAATCCTTGGTGGCACATATTTGGGAAGAACATGAGGGGGTTAAGGACACCCATAGACTCTGATTATGGTGAAATTTTCAACCAAGTAGAAATCTCCCCAATTGTGATTAATTGACCATTTGTCCACATACTCTCTAGGCCTAAGAAGCTAGAGCATCCTTACTAGGAGCCTTGTGAAATTTGCGCCCATCATATTCAGGAGTGGACACACCATCCAATTCTGAAAAAAACATTAAAATCACTCTCATTTGATGTAAAATTCCAAACCCTTAACCAAAATTGTATTCAGCTTGGTTCTCCTTGGTTCACCTTCCTTGGCCTCAACATGATTACATCCATATGATCAATGTTAAAGAACATAATTAAATGCATCAACAAGGATAAATGCATGAACTTGGATGGCTTATTATTGTCATTGATTAAAATCAGGCCCTCATGCATCATGCCAATCACATATTGGATGTAGTCATAGTTAGTGTTGGCATGATGAATTTTCATGACCAAGATGATCACCAACAAGTCTTCTGGAAGTCTTTCTTCATCTCCATCTACCCTGTTGGTACTCAAAAAATGCAACATGGGTTTTGAGTACCATGTTGAAATTTTGCAATTTGAAGCCCTTTAATTGCTTTTCATGCATATATGCCCGACTGTCATTTTGAAGCCTATGAGGTGTTCCAGGTGTTTAGCACACTCCATTCAGTATATGCATGCATTCTATGATGTTATTTTATCATCTTGAATCATTCGGTGAAGTCCCATTTTGAGCAAGTGTCAAATTGCACAATTCTGCCTAGGTGTCAAATTGTTGTACCAGGCCCTATTAGGTTTCATAACCCACCACTTTGGGGGTGTTTAGAATGTATATCGGTGAGCCTATGTTTCAAAGCTCAAGTCATTTTGAGTCCGTTTGATAGGTTTCTGGATTCCCCAAAGTCGGTTGCTCAGAAAAGTCTTGTTTCTCTAATCTGCCCAGTTTTTTGAGTGGCCTTGTTTGACTAATTATAACTTTTGACCCTATGACCCAATTGAGAAAATTACTTTTACACTATATTCTAGTGGTCAAATTCTTCTTGTGTTTCATTTTTTAGACCGTGACGAATCCATTTGCCCAGTTTGCCAATCTGATTCCGTACGCAGTTTCTAACAATTTGATGGACAGTTGCACAGTTTAGTCAGAGGCCCTGTTCGGATGATTACATCTTTTGCCTTGTGATTGATCATAATGTGCCAGTTGTGGCATCATACTGTAGGCATGGGAGTGAACCATCTTTCCAATTTTAATCCTCCCATGTGCCCGTCTGTCCTATTTGTAGGGGCTATTTCATTTGCGGATTATTAATTTTTTCCAAGTGTGCATTGTTCAGAATTCTGAATAGCCTTCTTTGGGGCTTTGTACTTTGTACCCGGTTGAAATGCCTTGCATAATTGAGTTTTCCTCTGTGTTGAAAACTTGAAAGTGTACCATCCCATGGATTTTCAGACTTGCACCAATCCAGTTATCCACTTTGCCAGAGCATTTATATTTCCAATTTATTAAGGTTTCACTGATTTGCAGAATCTAGATTTAAAATGACTTGCTTTGAGGCCTTGTAATTTGCGCCCTATCCATGATCTGGCATAATTGAAAGTTGTCCTATATTGTAAACCTAAAAGACTACTTACCTGTGGATTTGGAGGTCGCTACCAATCCATTTGATCACTTTCCTAGCTCGATTCCAAATCAGATTTCTTCTTATTTCACTATTTTTAATCCTGAATGTTGTTAAAGGGCTGACTTTGGTGTTTGATTATGATTGACTACTTGATCTTCAAAGTGAGCTGATTGTGGAATCATGTAACTTGTATGAGGGTGAGTCAATGCCTAGGTTGCTAGTTCTTGACAGTTTCAGTGGGTCAATTTTTTTTTAAGCCAATTCTTGAGGCAACTTTAGTGATTTTGATGGTACAGACAAGCAATCTCTCCAAGTGACCTTGTTTGATTATGAACATCCTCTGGCTCAAATCTTTTTGATCAATTTCCTCTGACCAGTATACTATAGTGTTGGAGGTGAACATGTTTGTTTGATGGCGTGTTTTTGTTAGGCCATTCAGTTAGTTTTTAAGGCTGCTCTCGGTTGCCAGTTGGTGTTATTTGGCAGTGTTGCAGAAGGTGTGAAAGTTTGAGTTGATGTGATCATTTCTAATGCGCCACGGTTCTGACTTCCCTTAATAATTTCATTGTGGTATAATGAGGGCACCTTTAGATCTTTTTGACATGAAAAGGAAGCTTAGCAATTTCAAGATGTATGTCAGAGAGGTGTTTGTCATGGATAGTTCAGAAGAGTTGATCCCTGAATATCCTAGTTTTGTTGATTGTGATGATTTGATCTTGAATGAGCTGGAAGAGCAAGATGAGCAGCAAAGGACCACCCAGAAGTCTCAGTGGATAATGGTGGAAAGATAGAGACAGATTTTTTGTCTCTAGTTGTGGGTATCTTAAAGATGGAGTCTCTGAGCAATGTGTGGAAATGCTCAAATTTGAATACCCATAAAAATGCATTTAAAGTGAAAGAATCTGCAACAAAGAAACAAAAGATAAAACAACAAGCTAGGTTGGCTCTATCAGTTATGTGGAGTTGAAAGTAGTAAGCAGGAATACAGTGCTCAGTGGATGATTTCCCTTCAACAACGGTGAAGGCTATGTCAATTTATGGACAAAAAATTTACATTGTAGTTTATTTTCCAAATTCTCACGGCCATTTTTGGACAGATTTACAACTTGCATCTATGATTTTAGAGAAACTAGAATGTCTTGCATTTGGTACCTATGAAATTGAACAAGAACTAGTAAAGGACCTCAATATACCACTGCGGTACATGTTGCTAAAGTTTGCAATTGATATGTGGGAGGCTTGAATGGAATATCCAAAGGGATTGCAGGTCAAGGCCAGTGTGAGAAATAAAATGGTGAATTTCATGCATTGGCATGTAATTCATGCAGTCATTTGATGGTGCCAAAGGCATGCCATGTAGAACACTAGCATGGCAGTGTAAGGAGAGTACACATACTACAAGGAGCACACTGTATTTTATACCCCTACAGTGACTATGCAATGCATTTGGGCTTGCAAAATTTGTATGGGCCTCATGCCATACAAAGTAGGAGACTCACGCAATGATGCCATCGTGAGTGAGGATGGAGGCCTCATGTACATTTGAACACACCAGCACATGGAAAATGGAAGAGTGCCTCAGCATTAATAATTTGGGGGTCCTCTGCGTGAGGGAGCATGGATGCTTGCATGAGCATTATGCCAGTGTATGGAAACACAAGTGCCAAGGCACACACATAGACCTCAGGTTGCATGAGGTATAATAGTGACTTATGTTTGATAGGGGGCCCATTAAGAATGATGCCCTGCGCATAATGAGAAGAAGGCTCATGCAAATGCCAGTGAGAGAGCTCAGATGCTTGCAGTTCCAACCCAGTTGTTCGCAATTCATTTGCATACAAAAGGGGCACTCACATGTTGGGGGAGCCCTATGTAAGTGTTATTGGAGGAGCTTCCAGCATATGAAGAGAAAGAATGGAGGAACTCACGAAGATGGAAAAGTGTGTCAAGTTCTTGGCACTAAAAGAGGAGGCCTCACACCTACACAGGTCCCTGCACAAAAGACAAGCAAGGTGCTAGCACATGAAGGCTCGCACTTGGTATGATAACCAACGTAAAATATTTAAAAGAAACCAGCATAGTAGAATAGTGTCTTGCGCAAACCAGTGGGTTTCTTTTGCAAGGCAAGAGCTAGGAGGAGCTTGCGTAAGGAGAACTGGTATATGTCAGTTGCTGGCACATGCCTCTATATATTTCTAATCTTTTGATTAATGATGCCTGCATGAATGCATAGTTGGGTGCATGTTTGATTCAAAAGTGCATTCTAAGGATATATCCCATATGCACTGGGTGTGGGGAAATTTGATTATTTAAATACACAGCCACTCAAGCATAATGTAAAGCAAGTGAAAGAGAACCTATGGCTATCTCTGCCTTGTGGGCCCACCTTTGGGCACGTGCTAGCTGGGAAAGCTAAGGGATTTTATTCAAACTCTTTAAAACACTCAAACAAATTAGTCCCACATGCATTCTGAACTGGGTATTTGAGCTGTTTATATGCCACAAGCCAAACATAGTGAAATAGATTGAGAAAGAGGAGACTCTGCTCACGCGAGCTCTCTACACGCCTTGGTTTCCATGTTGGCTGGCCCAAGATAAAGAATTTTTGTAGACAACCAGTGAGATAAGATGGACATGTGGCACCTGGTCGTGTAGTCGCAAGGAGATAACTGTGAGGAGATAAAACTGTTGTGATCCAAAGATAACCGCAAGTCACCTAGTCGTGAGATGCTAGCAGTTAGAGGCCACTCATTCAGAGATTCAGAGATCCATTAGTCACCCAATCTCATGACGCCTGGAAGTTAGCGAAAAAGTTTGGAGATTTAGAGACTAACAATAGTCATGAGGTCTCCCAATGTAGGCAGTTAGGTGATAGACATTTGGAGATTGTGAGGTGGCCTTAGTCGCCAGGTTGCCAAATGAAGATTCAGAGACTTGGAGACTGAGGCTTATTTCGAGGTCTCTTAATTTAACCATAGTTAAGGATTCCATTCTAAGACCTAGAGACTAGTGCATATCGCAGGTCGCTGGATAAACCATGGTTACAATAAATTGTTAAGAGATTTGGAGATTAAAGCAGTCTCCAGATCTCCAAATGAACTGAGGTTAAGGGTGAGTTTGTAGAGCTAGTCCGAGCAACCAATCAGAGCATGCCACATGGTGAAATATGGTGAAATTTGAGGAAAAGCTAGAAATAAAGGATTTAAAATGTTATAAAGTTCAGATTTCAAAATTTCTCATGCCAGGAACCTACTTAGAGTTTTTAATGCTGCAGATTCATTTTTTAACGAAACATATCAGTATTATATGTTTTCAGAAATGGAGGAACATGACAGAGATGATGGCGATGGATAAAATCAGATTTGATTGAGCAGGTGAGAGCAGTAGTTAGTTTTAGATCCGAGATCATATTTCTTCCTGACAAGACAAATTTGCAAGCGAGAGTGTTTTTAAAGGTTGTTGAAATCAGATTTTTAGCAGAGGATAAGGATAAAATCAATGTTTTAAATGATAGAGAAATTAGATATTTTAAAGAGATAGATGTTATCAGATTTTGAAGGTGCCTGAGGATATCAAATCTCAAAGGAGAGAGAGGGCTTTTGAAAGCAGATTTGTAGAAGACAGGTGTTGATCAAGCTTTGAGTTTAGGGTTTTCTCCTTCTGTTATTTATCCTTTTCTCCTCTCTATTTTGGGGGTTCCTGTTTTGGTTCTCCACCAGGTTCTAGGGGGTTTCAGACTGTGTCTACCTCTTTTCTTGAATTTTAGGACAGGATTCCATGTGAACTATTGTAATATTTTCTCCTTTCTTTGCATACTCGGTGTTCAAATTTTCTCTGAATTTTAGAGAACATCATTGTAAGAAGCAATTTTTTGCTTGTTTATGAATGAATTGTAGCACTTGTTATTCTGATATCAAGTTGTCTCTGTTTATGTCTTTGAATCATATAGAATGAGACATTAAGGATGTTTCAGTCTTGTCTATTATTAATCATTTAAGGAATGGTTAGCAATAGAGTTATTCAAGGGATACCTGTGGTTTAAGATTTGTGTTCAGATGTGTATAAGATTGAATATCAAGGGTATTTTAATCTTATCTTTCCAGTGGATGATGGTTATGTATTGTCTATTCTAAGGTCTCTTCCTAGGGGAGGGTTAAATCCTGTGAGTAGGGAGTTGCATGTTTGAAATACACAAGTGGATTCATAAGAAGAACTTGATTGATGAGGTCTGTTTTATGTAAGGCATGTAAACATTTCAAACTATGTTGATGTTCCTTTGTTCATAATCTTTTTGCATTGTCATGTTTGACTCTGATGCCCAATGAACCAGGCACTAGTCTATGTAAGGTTTGGGATGTTATTGAAATCATTTTCATCAAAACAAAATATCATTACCAGTACATTTCAGCTTCTAAGGTCATATATATTGTGAAAGGACTATATCTAGGTGATATAGTTTTAGTCTACTGATTCCTTGAAGAGAGAATCAAATTAAAAGGTTAGCCTTCCTTGAGTTGTACTCATAAAAAGAAGGATGAATATCCTTATTCCATTGTCTATGCTATCACATTCATAAGTTTCTACTCCTATCCTCTGTATCAGAATGATTCTTAGCTTTCTATAGAGTGATCTTTTGTTTAAGTAATATGAAGCCTAGATAGTATAGTAGTGAAGACCCTATCCACCATTTGAATGTTTACTTGAAACATAGTGAATCATTAATAGGCAATTGTTAGAAAGTAAAGTCCACCAAGATAACTGAGAGAGGGGGGGGGGGGGGTGAATCAGTTATCAGATAATTATAACTTTTAACATCTTCAACAACATTTAACCATGTAAGTAATGCAATTATTAACCATACAAAGATATTCAAATACAATGACACTATAACACAAGATATGTTGACTAGGGAACCTCTTGATCAAAGAGTAAACCCTGGTGGGAATGATGCCCACAAAAGATGCACTAATATGAATATTCCTTGTGAGAGGATGGACTTTGTTAGGAGTCTTATGAAATACATTCAGTACATATAAATCCCTATTAGGAGATTTTGAATCCTTGTTAAAAGATTCTAACCCTGTTAAGAGTTATGGAAGACAGAAGGACCCACTACCCAAACAGCTTCAGGGTAAGATCACTGAACACACTGTCCAAATAACCTTGATATTATTCAGAAGAATAATATCAAATATGTTACCTCCTTACTATGCCAAACCACACTCATTGCTACATCAGATCTCAATTCCAAATCTCTAAACTTCGCATGTCTTCCTTCACAATTTCGCTTTCACAATCTCTTAGGCTCTTTTCTTCATTTCATGCTTACATTCACATGCAACCAAACCATGCTCACACTTCTTAAATATTACAACTCCTCATCAATAAGGAAAAAAATTCCTTCCTTTATACCACACTCAAATAATTACAAATGAGTCGGCACTCAATTACAAAATAAAAGTTTCCATATGCTACATCAAAATTACACAAAACTGTCAGCTTCCAAATGCAATAAATCTTCACTCGTGTGACCTCAAAGTTTGTACTATGAACCATGTCACCATCAATGTGTCTCAAACTTCCCTTTAACTGTGCAAAACCAGATTCCATCCCAATTAGCAGATATCATCTAATTTCCACAAACTGCTACTTAGGAACATTGCCTGAATACTGCTTTTACCAAAACACTCATAACTTTCATGAATCAATGAATTACTATATATGCTCTTAATCATAGAAATATAACATATCAAAGAGTATAACCTCAACATCACATAGCTCCAACTACAATATCCCATTTGCGCTAATCAAAACACTATCTGCTTCTCTGCTAGTCTCCAGAAGATCACTGTGTTGACATCAATGATAATCATAGTCATGAATGCAACAACAACTGCTGCAGAATGACTGCCAACATCCAGCATTCATTCCTAATAGAAATACCCACCTAAGTCCTGTGGAGCTTGAAGCAGAAGGAGGATCTTATCCAATCCTCATCAATTAGGCTTTTCTTGCAAACTTGGAGTCCTTTTAAACTGATAATCAAGCCCATAATTTGCCAAGTTTGATCCTACAAGAAAAATCCCTAACATACCCCTAGTACTCAGCATAACCCATAGGCAAGGTATTTCATGTATAAATTTAGGGCCTTAAATTCATATGGGGCATTCATATGACTAGGGAGATGGGCTATATACTTACCAATTCTTGGCATATGATGGGCCACTTGAGTTTTCATAAGTTGTATCTATTTGTTATACTTTTCCTTTTCATTGCCTAGGTCAATCTCTGTCAAGGAAGAAGTGCATAGGTTGAAGGCTTTCATGAATGATCCCCTATCTAAGGTAACTAGGGATGATTTGTCACTTCTCAGAATTGACTTGGAGATTGGACAATAATTTCTTGTCAATTCTATCAATAAATCAACATCTAGGAAAACATAAGGTACTACCAATTTCCCCAATCCTAATTTCTAGGCATTACACACTGGAATTGGTTTATCCCTGTTACTATAGAAGTAGTTGAAGATATGATAGCCTAAGATAGAGGGAGTAATTGGGTCTCTACAATTTTCCAAGGAATCAGTAAAGGTTTCATCACTAACCTTCTTATTTTGCGTCGACTTTAGAAGCAATGGGATGAATCCCTCAGAGTAGTTTGGCTTTCCCTTCTAGTCACCACCCTGCTCATGTACTCCTTCACTAGATGAAGCATGACTAGCCTCCCATTGACTCATGTTTTCTGCTCTGAAAATACTCTTTATTGTAAATTATCACCCTGAAACTTATACTCTTCAACAACTTGGCTTCGTAATTCGCACTCTAAAAATTGATGTGTAAGTATAGGAGCATCTTGTCTATATATTCTTGAGCAATGAATGTGTGGAAATCATCAGGATCACTGCAAATATTCTTCTAAGTCACCTCAACATTCACTGCTATGTGAAACCAAGTTCAAATCCAGGCTAGTCGTAAGGTATGAAGTTGACAGGCTGCATTCAATTCTCAGAAAAGGTGACAACCCATGATTATTGTTCCATTGATTAAAATCCTTGAAAAATGATAAAAACCCTTACTCGCACTATGATTGGCTAGTTCATTACTTTTTCCAACCTTTCATACTACTTTTTCCACATCAGAGTTACCTTTTTGCTTTATGGCTCAGTGAACTTAACCATATCTTGTTTAGTGATCTAGCGGCTGAAGGTGTTCTCATGATCTCAAAAAACTTTACTCCACCCAAGTCTCATCCTGAGATTTAGGGACTGAAGCATTCTCTGAATCTCTAAACTTATGTCTTAACTGGGGTTTCATCATGAGATTCAGTGACCAAAGCATTCACGTAATCTTGTAACTTTTTCTTTAACTCACATTTGATTTAGAGACTCATCCAATGAAGCGAATCTCCCAATCTCATAAAGTTCTCTTAACCCTAGTTATATCATGAGAATGAGCAACTAAAACTAGTCTTGTATTCTCTAGGTCTTTTCAATAACCACGACTACATTATGAGAATCAGAGACTCAATGAATCTCTTGTTCTCTAGACACCTTCCTTAACTCATGTTTAATCACATGACCTAGCGACAAAGGTATTTGCGTAATCTTGAGACGTATCTTTTAACCCTAGTTTCATTCAGAGAATTAGAGATAACCTTTGTCTCCAAGTCACTAGATCTTTTTCTTAACCTCGGTAAGATCTTGAGATTAAGCACCAGTCATGGATCATGTTCATCATCTACGTTCCTCGCTGAATCACCAGACCCTTCAAAATGTTATAGTTGCATTACGAGAATAAGTGACAATGATAATCTTGTTTCATTATGAACCTTTTCATTGGATCTCTAAAGGTTAACCCTTTAACCACTAACATTATGAGAACTAGCGACCATCCTTATTCACTAAGTCGCCAAGTGTTTTTCCTTAACCATCAACTATCTCGAGAACACGTGACTAAACAAAGCTGTCAGCTTCTATATGTCATGTCGCTAGGTTGCTGAATAAAATTACTTAACACTTAGACATTATGAGACTTAGCAAACAAGAGGAAAACAAAGACCATGTGCTAGAAAAGGGACTTAAGTGCCATGGAAAAAGTAACACAAAAATAGACCAAGGGTAGGGTTTTTTGACATAAGCACAGTGAATTTATGAAACCCTAAGGAAAACAAAGAACTAGCCTTTCAAATTAAAAAAAAAATTTACTAGATCTCAAAGGTATGAAAAACTTGGCTAACAGTATCAGAGATAGATCTCTTATTAAGGAATTTTAACCACTAAAGAGAAAATATATAAGGATGGAAAGATATAAGTTGGACAAGACTATTGAGAATCAAAGGATAGAGATGCAAATCTTCATTGAACAATTCAAGAATGCCAAATATGAACTAAAGAAGTTACTAATTCAAAGGAAGGATATGGCAATTTGGTATAGTGAAATTGACTATCATCAAGAAGAGATAGATGAACCATTTGAGACATCCGGATTTGGATCTGGTATTAATTAGTATATATGATATATTTGAAGGAGCAATATCAGACCTGTATCATCGAAAAATGGAAGCACTTCCATTTAGGACTAGTTTACCCCTCTGAGTAGGTGGTTTGGGGTCATATCAGACACCTTGATGGGATCTTTGGCTTGGATCTATATTTTCCCCCCTATTATTCCCCATTTTCCACCTCTTTCCTACCTATTTTTGGCATCTTGACCTGAAACCCTAAAATTCTTTACCTCAGGGTCAAGGTCAACCTCGACCCTAACCTAGGTCAAGGTTGACCTTAAGCCTAACCTAGGTCAGAGTTGACCTTGACCCTAACCCTAGGTCTAGATTTCAAAATCTTGAAGTTTCCAGATGTCGGGTTTCGGAAAGTTTTATTTCCCACTTTTGGGTCGATTGTTTCGGGCTTCGGAACAGTAAAATCTTAAATTATATTTAATTTAGGTCCATTTCTAGGGGTTAAGGTTTAAATGGGAATTTAGTTCTCCTATGTAGGCCTCTCTAGAATTTTTTTCCCTAGACTTGTATAAAAGGAAACTTTCCTCTCTCATTTCAACCATCTTTCATCCATCAATTCATATTATTTTCAAAACACATCTCTTTTTCATATCTCCATCAAGTGTTCAATCAATCATCTACATTCAAGCATTCAAGTTCTCAATTGAAGATCAAGGATTCAAGCATTCAAGCCTTTGGAGGGATTTGGTTCAAGCATTCAAGATTCATCATTCAAACCCTAGATCTATCTATTCATGATGGCGTTATCTTCCTTCAAGGTTCTTTGTTCATCTTCAAGATCTATCCATTCTCTCTTCAAGGTGGATTCCAAGCATACAATCATGGAGGTTTTGATTTACATTTATGGTTTTAGTGTTGATTCTAAGCTTTCATATCAACATACTTGTTTACATTCCAAATATAATTGCATATTTATTGAATATCATAGCTTCATTGTTAGATCTACTTCTAATACTTGCTAGCGTTCTCTATTTCAATTCCATTTTTAAGGTTGATTCCAAACTGGGGTTTGACCAAGGCAAACCCCTCATGCAAAAAACAAATTCATTTTTCTTGTAGGAACAGGTGTGGAACAACGAATTATAGTGTTGATCTGAGTACCCTTTTTGATAAACTTTCAGGATCTGCGAACAGATTTTTCGTCAAAATAGTGCAAGTCAAGGTCAACATAAAGGGGTAAGATTGTGCCCCGAGGTAAGATCTTACCCTTGTGTTAGGTCAAGGTTGACCTTTCTCAGAAAAGCAAAAGGTTTTTGGGTTTTCTCTGTTTCTGTGTTTCCAGGCCAGATCCAGTTGCAGAATTTCTTGAAACTGAGTACAAACACTAGAAAATATTGATTTTCTGAATCCGCTACTTTTCAAGTTAAGTATTTATGTTTTATTAAGTTTTTTATGTCCACAACATTTTTCATCACACACATTATCACATTCCACACTTCTTAACATAGACATAAAAATATATATCCCTCAAGATATATATTTTTATCTTCCATTTTGGTGAACCCGCGATAGACAACTCTTTCTTTTTGGTGTTAGATGCTTGGCTTTCTTTCCTTAAGATTAGATTTCTTTTATGCTCTTGCATTTAAAAATTTAAAACAAAAAAAAATCTACGTATTCTACAAAATACAAAAATATTTCTTGCATTTCATTTACTATGAAGATTTTTAAGATGCTTTGGTGTGTGGCTATTTTTCTTATTATTCTTCTCTTAGCATCTCTTTATCATACTAATGATGTTTATGATGAGAGTATCATCCATTTCATTATGTTTTTTACTCTTCTTGTTTCACTTGCCTATGCTATTGTAAGATTGACCAATACTAGTCTTCCTACTTTAAAAACTTTCATTAAAGATTTATGTGGCAAACTTATTACTCTTTTGGATTATGTGAAGAATTTGGTAGATGATACACCATCTCATAAGCTTCCTAATCCTAATCCTATCCTTCCTAATCTGATTCCTAATATGCCTAATTATCCATCTACTATTCCTAGTTCTTCCCATACTTATGATGAGGCTCAAACTATTGTTCATGATGCAGATTTGAAAGAATTCCTAGATTTACCTTCCCATTCTTATCCGATCCATGATGATATTAAAGGGAAGAGAAAAGAAACTTCTTCTAAACCTATTATTCCACCATATACAAATTTTTCTCATTATCACAATAAACAATCACCTCCTGCAAAAGCTTCACATGATATGTACACTACAGGATATAATATGATGGCTAAACAAGGTTATAAGGGTTTAGGGCTTGGTGTTAATGAGCATGGTATTAAGTATCCAATTCATATATCCCTTAAACAAGATATGTGTGATCTTGGTTGTTTGCAATCTCAATTTAAGGTGGTTGATTTTGATTGTTGTCCTCCTCTTCATCTTCTTCTTCCAACACCTTCCTTAGATTACCCTAATACTCCTCAAGATGTGGCTAAGAAGGTGTATGTTCAGTTAATGAATTCCAATAAATAAATCTTTAAATCTATGCCAAAAGATGCTCTCTCCAAGTACAAATGTCCTTTCACTATAGTAATACACATTTACCTACTGATTGTGTGCATTTCAAGTTGTATGTTAGAGAAAGAGCTGCTTTAGGAATTATATCCCACTCTCGTGTGGTTTTACAATTCCTTCATAACTTTGATAAGGGGCATCCCCTTGACTCTTACATAATGTAGATCTTTTCTCATCTTATCTCTTGACTGGGGGACAAGAGGCATTTCATCTAGTCTTTTAGGATCCATTATGCTCTTAGCATATATTTTGTCTTGAGCTTAATTGGTATTCTTTCCATCTTTCCCCCCAATGGTTTGTTATTATGTTCATAATCATACATAGATTCTCTTATATTATTCAAGATATCTTTTCTAACAAATTTTTGTAAAGGTATGCCTTTCTTTAATCCCTGGGGGGAAAGGTCTTTCTTCTTTCTCTTTGTCTAGGGATCTGCTCTCCTTAGTTTAGTGGCATTTGTTTATTTTGCAACATTATTTCATTATACTGACTGAGGTTTTGGCTATGGATATCCTTTTATGTGAGAGGTTTTTTTCCATTGTCATCACCTCTTCTTTATTCTACAAATTATGTTCTATATAAAATATTTCCCTGGCTCTAGGATTAGAGTTTGATTTCCTTTGTTCAAAGATTCCTCCTCCTCTTGATTACAGGGGGCTAGATGATTGAATCTTTGTTTCTCTTTAAAAGATGATATTTTATCAAAAGTACTCCTCTATGGTAGGGGTCTTGTTGATAAGATCTCTTCCTTTGAGGATCCTTTTTCCATGAGTGTCATATCCTTTTCATGATTTTCTATTCTCTTGGATGTAAGGGTCAATAACATTCGTTAAGAAAATAGTGTACATTGTTGTTAAACATGATATCTCCTTACTTTGTGAAGTAGGTATCCTCCTTCTCTTCCTTATCATGTCTAGTAGACAACCATGATAAGGAGGGGGGCATATATAGGGTTTCTCTTATGCCGCATTTTTCATTTTCCATATGCTAAATCCTTGGAAGGTAACACACATAAGTTGCTAAATTCTGAAGAGACACGCATTTTTCAATTTTCAATATGCTAAATCATTGGAAGGTAACATGCATAAGTTGCTAAATCCTGAAGAGACACGCATTTTTCAATTTTCAATATGATAAATCCTCAAAAGGTAATGCACATAAGTTGCTAAATCCTGAAGAGACATGCATTTTTTAATTTTCAATATGCTAAATCCTCGGAAGGTAATGCACATAAGTTGCTACATCCTGAAGAGACACACATTTTTTAATTTTTAATATGCTAAATCCTCAGAAGGTAACACACATAAGTTTCTAAATCCTGAAGAGACACACATATTTTAATTTTTAATATGCTAAATGCTCTAAAGGTAACACACATAAGTTGCTAAATCCTGAAGAGACACACATTTTACATTCGATAGTGATACAAGAATGTGGATCTATGGGCATTCCAAAAGCTGTCAGAAGACACATTACAACTACAAAACATAGTTTTTGGGTGAACTATCAGGTTTTGCTACCTATTGGGCTCTCCCTCCTCGGTGATTCATAATAAGGTGGGCATCTTAGAGGTAATCACTCTCTCTTTTCTCTCTTTTTCTCTTTCATGCTAGTAGGATTAGATCATGAAGCTATGTTATTTATAGTGTTTCTCTTGTCTTTCTTATGTAATCATTTATGCTTTTATGATAGCTCTCCATATATGATATTAGTATAGGAAGCATTTCTTGGCAAGGTTTCCTTTGCTAGTTGATTTGGGTTTGTACTAACCCTCTCTTTTTCTATCTTTGTCTTTATTTTTATTTTCACACTCTTGTGCATGTATGTTGAGTTAGAATCCTTAGCTTGGGGGCTCATGTCCTTAACTAATTGTTATTCTATCTCATTGTGAATCCACTTGGATCTTTCTTCTCCTTTACCAAGAGTTTGTATTGAATCCATACTCTTTCTAAAGTGGGGGCTAAATGTATCATCCGAAAATGGAAGCACTTCCATTTAGGACTGGTTTATCCCTTTGAGTAGTTGGTTTGGGGTCATGTTAGACACCTTTATGGGATCTTTGGCTTGGATCTAGATTTTCCCCCTATTATGCCTCATTTTCTGCCTCTTCCCTACCTATTTTTGGCATCCTAACCTAAAGCCCTGAGATTCTTGACCTCAGGATCAAGATCGACCTTCTGGGTCAAGGTCGACCTCGACCCTAGCCTAAGTCCATAGTAGACGTTAACCCTGACCCTATGTCCAGATTTCAAAATCCAGAAGTTTTTGGATGTCGGGTTTCAAAAAATTTTATTTCTTTCTTCTGGGTCGACTATTTCAGGCTTCGAAATGGTAAAATCTTAAATTATATTCAATTTAGGTCTATTTCTAGGGGTTAAGGTTTAAATTAGAATTTAATTCTCCTATGTAGGCCTCTCTAGAATTTTGTGCCCTAGACTTGTATAAAAGGAAGCTTTCCTCTCTCATTTCAACCATATTTCATCTATCAATTCATATCATTTTCAAAACACATCTCTTTTTCATATCTCCATCAAGTGCTCAAGAAATCATCTACATTTAAGTCCATTGAAGATCAAGGATTCAAGCATTTAAGCCTTTGGAGAGATTTTGTTCAAGCATTCAAGATTCATCATTCAAACCCTAGATCTATCCATTCATGATGGTGTGATATTCCTTTAAGGTCCTTTGTTCATCTTCAAGATCTATTCATTCTCTCTTCAAGGTGGATTCCAAGAATACAATCATGGAGGTTTTGATTTACATTTATGGTTTTTAGTGTTGAGTCTAAGCTTTCATATCAACATACTTGTTTACATTCTAAATACAATTGCATATCTATTGAATATCATAGCTTCATTGTTAGATCTACTTCTACTACTTGCTAGTATTCTCTATTTCAGTTCCATTTTTAAAGTTGATTCCAAACTAGGGATTGACCAAGGCAAACCCCTCATCCAAACAATGAAACCATTTTTCTTGCTGGGATAGGTGTGGAACAACAAATTGCAGTGCAAATCTGAGTACCCTATTTGGAAAATTTTCAGGATCTATGAACAGATTTTCCATCAGAATAATGTAGGTCAAGGTCGACATAAAGGGGTAAGATTGTGCCTCAGTGTAAGATATTACCCCTGTGTTGGGTCAAGGTTGACCTTTCTTAGAAAAGAAGAAGGTTTTTGGGTTTTCTCTATTTTTGTGTTTCTAGGCCACATCTGGCTACTTAATTTCCCAAAACTAAGTACAAACACCAAAAAATAGTGATTTTTGAATATGCTACTTTTCAGGATAAGTATTTATATTTTATTAAATTTTGTATGTCCAAAAAATTTTATATCACACACATTATAACATTCCACACTTCAAAACATAGATATAAAAATATATATCCCTCAAGATATATATTTTTATCTTACAAGACCTATCTAAAAAGAATCTACATCTTACTGAATAAGTCAAACTCTATAGATGATGAAGGGTGCTCCCCTTAATACCACAAACACATAATAGAAATAGAGAAACAACAGCAATATGCAAGAACAGGAAATTGGCTTCTTATTATCTCCACAAATGTGGAATTACAAACTTTCAGAATTACAATATGCAAAGCCACATGGGCATTCCCTTACAATATCTTGTAGGACAAAGCCTCGAACTATTACCCAGATCCACTACCCAGAAATATTCTGAACTGCCTAAGACAACAATACAGCCTTCCTTATATAGGCAATTTTCCACCGCCTGGGAAGGTTCCAGAATTTTAGCCAATAAGGCCGACCAAACTTAGAATTATTTTATTTTACATTTTATTACATCATAGTCGGCTCAAGATAACCTTTGAAACCCGAACAAAAATTTTGAAGAAAATTATTTTTCGCCATTTCAGGTGGCCCAACTTCCAAAGACCATCAGTCATCACCAGTTGACCCGATCGGCTATTATAACCCCATTTCAGAAATGTCACGAAGCACTCTACAGGCTTGACCCGCGCAAGCGCCCGTCACCCAAATTTTTGACCTCATCCGGGGCCTCTAAAGCCTTCAAAATTGAGTTCAAAGTTTCTGTACCCTGCTGCCAATACCGAAAACCTTCAATATCTTCCAATATACACTTGATCTGGCAATGAAACTTTACTGGCAGACTTATATGACCAAAATGAACCTCCAAGAAAGAAATCAGATCATTCTGAGCACATACAAAAATTACCAAAAATAGTAACTTTCCATAAATAGTAGCTCTGCACAAAATAGCCCTTATTGAGTACAAAAAATAGAAATATTTTTGGGTGATTCAAGATTGCTCTTACACCCAGGATGCTCCTGCATCAGACACCCGGGGTAATTTGAGAAGTGACCCTGTCAGGACTCAGGTGTGCAGAGGAAAACCAAGACGGTTAACCTCCTCCTTTGTCAGCCATGATGAATCTTCAATGGGTCATCCTTTCCACTTGACCAGATATTCTTCATATGTCCTGTTCCTTGTGCTTCTGCCAACACGACTGTCTAGTATATCTTCGATCTCCTTAGTGTCTGAACTAGTTGCTGGAATACTCCACTGTGCTGCTATGATCTCATCTTCAACACCTCCTTCATGATACTCTGTCAAATCTGAAATGTTAAACACTAGTGAAATATTTAGCTCAGTAGGCAATTCTACCTCATATACGTTTCCTGAATCATGTTTCTTCAGTATCCTACATGGTCCAAACTTCTTCATTTTCAGCTTGTTATATGTACCAACTGGAAACCGCTCCTTCCGCAAATGAACCATGACTTCATCACCAACCTCAAATTTCTTATACCTCCTTTTCTCATCTGCCTTAGCCTTATACTGTGCGTTCATCTTGGTAATATGCTTCCTCACCTCCCCATGGATGTTCTTCAAGTGTTCTGCAAAATCCTCAGCTTCAGCACTACTTATTTTTCCTTTATCTATCTTCCTCAATTCAGATGCATTTCTTGGACTATTTCCATATACAATCTGGAATGGTGATTTACCAGCGCTCCTATTGACAGAATTATTGTATGCAAATTCTGCCTGTGGTAAAATTAAATCCCATCCTGCTGGCTTATCTCCAACCAAACACCTCAGTAAATTTCCCAAACTCCTATTCACCACCTCTGTCTGTCCATCAGTCTGTGGATGATGTGATGAACTGAACTTCAAATTTATCTTCAACTTCTTCCACAATGTACACCAAAAATATCCAACAAACTTAGTGTCCCGATCTGAAACTATGGTCTTTGGCAAACCATGAAGTCTCACTACTTCTCTGAAAAACAATTCTGCTACATGAACAGCATCATTAGTCTTCTTGCAGGGAATGAAATGTGCCATCTTTGAAAATCTGTCAACCACCACAAAAATTGAATCATGTCCCCACTGAGTCCTCGGTAAACTAAGAACAAAGTCCATGCTGATATCCTCCCAAGGCTTCTTTGGTACGGGTAATGGCTGATACAACCCTGTATTCTGCTTCACTCCTTTCACCATTTGACACACTCTGCAACTCTGTACAAACTTCTTCACATCTTGCTGCAACTGTGGCCAATAATAATTCTCACTAACCAAACCAAAGGTTTTATCACGACCAAAATGTCCAGCCAATCCTCCGCTATGCTTCTCCTTGATTAGATTCTCCCTCATAGAGCTTTGTGGAATTCACAACTGACTCCCTCTGAATAGCATATCATCCTGGATGATGAAATCCAACCATTTCGTCCTGTCTAGAGTAACAGGTTCTGTACAAGCTTTCCAAACTTCACTAAAATCAAGATCCTCTGGATACAAATTCTTGAGTTCCTTGAACCCAACCACTTCAATCTGCATTTCTGTCAGCAATAGTTGCCTTCTGCTAAGAGCATCTGCAACTCTATTAGACTTTCCACTCCTGTGTTTCAAAACAAATGTATAACTCTGCAAAAACTCAACCCATTTCAAATGCCTTTGATTCAATTTTCCTTGACTATTCAAATATTGCAAAGCTTGATGATCAGTATACAAAACAAACTCCTTAGGAAGCAGATAATGTCTCCACTTCTTTAATGCTTGAACCATAGCATAAAATTCCTGATCATAGACAGAATATTTTCTCTTGGCATCATTTAACTTCTCGCTGAAATAAGCAATAGGTTTACCTTCTTGGCTCATAACAGCTCCTATTGCAGTACCACTAGCATCACAATCTACTTGAAACACCTTATTAAAATCTGGAAGTGCTAAAACAGGTTGTTCTGTAACTTTTTGTTTCAACAATTGAAAACTCTTTTCTGCCCCATTAGTCCACTTAAACTCTTTTCTATCCCCTCGCATTGTTTCAGTCAAGGGTCCACAAATACTGCTAAAATTTCTGATAAACTTTCTGTAAAAACTAGCTAGACCATGAAAAGATCTTACCTCAGTAGCAATCCTTGGAGTAGGCCATTCAAAGATAGCCTGTACCTTCTCTGGGTCCATTTTTAGACCTTCTGCTGAAACTACAAATCTCAAATACACTAACTCTTTCTTCACAAAACTGCACTTCTTCAAATTAATCAACAATTTCTCATCTCTCAACTTCTCAAACACCATACAAATATGCATCATATGTTCCTCCAATGTCTTGCTAAAAATCAAAATATCATCTAGGTAAACAATGACAAACTTACCCAAAAATTCTTTTAGAACCTCGTTCATGAGCCGCATGAAAGTGCTCGGTGCATTGGTTAGCCCAAAAGGCATGACTAACCACTCATACAGTCCTTCCTATGTCTTGAAGGTAGTCTTCCATTCATCTCCTTCTCTGATCTGAATCTGGTGATATCCACTCTTTAGATCTATCTTTGAGAAATACGTAGCTCCACTCAAACAGTCCATAATATCATCCATTCATGGCAATGGAAACTTATACTTGATTGTGATCTTGTTTATTGCTCTGGAATCTGTACACATCCTCCATTCTCTATTCTTCTTTGGTGCTAATACCAATGGTACAGCACAGGGACTCAGACTCTCACGGATCAATCCTTTCTATAACAGTTCATGTACTTGTCTGTTCAACTCCTCACTTTCTACAAGTGTCATTCTATGTGCTGCCTTATTTGGCAAACTCGCTCCTGGGATCAAGTCCATCTGATGACTGATCTTCCTGACTGGTGGTAATCCATCAGGCATGTTATCGGATACAATATCCTGAAACTCATTCAACAAAGCTGCAACTTCTACAGGAACATCTTCTACTTCCTCTTTACCAGCTTTTGGAATTAAAGCAAAACATACATGCTCATGCCTCATACCATCTAGGAAATTTCTTCCATCAACAAAAGTTATCCTTGCATTACCACATACCTTTTCTTCAGTCTCCTTCAATGGTTTTAGCTTATGTCGCACCCCATCCTTTGTCAGGGAATAGGTATTCGCACGACCATCATGTACAACACATCTGTCAAACTGCCATGGTCTACCCAACAACATATGACATGCATCCATAGATATGATATCACACAATACCTCATCTTGGTATCTGCCAATCTTGAACTTCACCAGGCATTGTTCATTGACCATGACCTTGTGGTCATCCTGTACCCAGGCAATCTGATATGGATGTGGGTGTTTCTGTCTCTTGAGCTTCAACTTTGTCACCATCTCTTCTGACACCAAATTGTCAGTGCTTCCACTATCAATAATCACATCACAACATTTACCTTCACATTTGCACCTGGTGCGAAACAGGCTCCTCCTTTGCTCAGGTTCATTCTCACCACTCAACAGGACTCTTCTGTTAATCAACGTTTCTCCTCTTTCAGCATATTCAGAATTTGATGATCTGGCATCTTCATCTACATGTGCAACTCTGGCCTGGCCTTCATTTCTCCTGTCTATTCTACCTTGACGCTGAGGACATTCAAATGCCCTATGACCTTGTTCTCCACAGTGAAAACATGTTCCACAGAAGCCACCTCTTCCAGATCCTTGTCCTCTTCCTCGTCCTCTCTGATCTCTATTATTCTTATCCTGGAAGCGATTGAAATTATTTCCTCGCTGATTCTGACTGCTACTAGCCTCATCCTTCTTTTTCGGATCTTCATTTCAGCCTCCATATGATCGTCCACCGTGACCTCTTCCATTTTGTCTGCTCTCAAACTTCTTGTTCAACTTTTCTTCTACTTTTAGGGCAAACTGGTATGCCTCTTTGATACTGTTCATTCGAACCAGATTCAGCTCCTCCTGAATGCTTGGCCTTAACCCATTAAGGTATTGGGCAACTTTCTCCTTATCAGCTTCTGCATGGCCTGTTCTGATGAGAAGTCGATAGAACTCCTCTGTATACTCCTGAACAAATCTTCCTGCTTGCTTCAAACTCTGCATTTTCTTTAGTAGGTCAAGCTCATAATCAACAGGAATGAACTGTCACTTCAATTTATCCACCATCCGATCCCATCTTGTGATTTTATCTTTCCCTCTTCTATTTCGCTCCAATTGAATTTCTTGCCACCAGATCTTCGCATGACCTTTCAGTCTGGCCTTCGCAAATTTGACCCTATCAGGATCCTCAACATCTTCATACTCAAAATACTCCTCACATTCATTGATCCAGTTGATCAATTCCTCTGGGTTAAGATTTCCAAAAAATGTAGGAACCTTAATCTTAGGTCTTTTCCCAATCTTGGAAATCACCTGAAAAAGTCTTTCTTCCTCCTGGTTCACAATTTCAGCTTCTCCTTCTTGATATTCTTCTTCGGCTTCATCCTCGCTTTCATCTCTAACATTAAGATTCATTCCTCTGCGAATCTCTTCTTGCAATGCTTGCACTTGTCTCTGCAGCTCTCTAACCTCAGGTGTTACAACACCAGCTCTTCCACCACGCTCCCTTCGTGGAGGCATTCTCGCGATGCACGCTAAAACCCTAGCCACGGTCCTGGTGCAAACTTCCTCACAGTCAGCGATCTATTTACACACTCAAGAACTCTTGCTCTGATACCACTTGATGAAGGGTGCTCCCCTTAATACCACAAACACATAACAGAAATAGAGAAACAACAGCAATATGCAAGAACAGGAAATTGGCTTCTTATTATCTCCACAAATGTGGAATTACAAACTTTCAGAATTACAATATGCAAAGCCACATGGGCATTCCCTTACAATATCTTGTAGGACAAAGCCTCGAACTATTACCCAGATCCACTACCCAGAACTATTCTGAACTGCCTAAGACAATAATACAGCTTTCCTTATATAGGTAATTTTCCACCGCCTGGGAAGGTTCCAGAATTTTAGCCAATAAGGCCGACCAAACTTAGAATTATTTTATTTTACATTTTATTACATCATAGTCAGCTCAAGATAACCTTTGAAACCTGAACAAAAATTTTGAAGAAAATTATTTTTCGCTATTTCAGGTGGCCCAACTTTCGAAGACCATCAGTCATCACCAGTTGACCCGATCGGCTATTATAACCCCATTTCAGAAATGCGACGAAGCGCTCTACAGGCTTGACCCGCGCAAGCGTCCGTCACCCAAATTTTTGACCTCATCTGGGGCTTCTAAAGCCTTCAAAATTGAGTTCAAAGTTTCTGTACCCTGCTGCCAATACCGAAAATCTTCAACATCTTCCAATATACACTTGATCTGGCAATGAAACTTTACTGGCAGACTTATATGACCAAAATGAACCTCCAAGAAAGAAATCAGATCATTCTGAGCACATACGAAAATTACCAAAAATAGTAACTTTCCATAAATAGCAGCTCTGCACAAAATAGCCCTTATTGAATACAAAAAATAGAAATATTTTTGGGTGATGCAAGATTGCTCTTACACCCAGGATGCTCCTGCATTAATAGATCAGTTAAGAGACACAAATGGCTAGGATGATTGATGTCATGAACAATGCTAGGCAAGCATAACAAGAAATAAACTTGGCTATTGAAGACAAGAGACAAATGACTGAAAAGCTACAAGAGAAGGAATCTGAGATACTGAGACTCATCGAGCATCATTGAGAAATCTCCAATTAGATGGTTGTCAAAAGTCAGGAAGTCAACTGAATAAACAATGAGCTTACAAGGAAACTAGAAGACATCAATGAACTAAGAGAAGAAAATGAAAGATTGGATAATGAGGTCAAAATACAACAACAACATAATGAGATGATCAAGAAAGTTGAAGATAATACTAAGAGAATAGATGAATTTATGATAAGTCAAAAGGGACTTGGCAGCACAAATGGTTTAGGCTACATCGAGCAAGGAGAATCATCAAGACAAGTTGAAAAGAACAATGCCTAAACTAACCAAAGGCCAAAGAAGCTATCTTGTTATCATTGTGGAAAACCAGGCCACACATCAAATGTTTGCAGGAGCAAAGAAAAAGGTATTCCTAAATCTACTCCTAAGTTTAATGGTTATTGTTATAACTGTAACAAGTATGGACATCAAGCACATGAGAGTAGATCTAAATTCAATAGGACTCCTAAGAAACCCTACATGGAGAAACATTTTCACACCTGCAACATGCGTTGACACATTGCACAAGAATGCAGGACAAAGATGAAGCAAGTATGGACAACAAAAGAACAAAACATAACATTTCAATCAAGAAGGCAAGGTAATGCATATACTTGGGATTACAACACATGGGTTAATTGCACAACATGTGGTAGGTATGGACATATTGCGACAAACTACATGAGGAAGAATTGGAGAGGAAGATCTTGCAATTGGACAAGCACTAGTATGACATGTTTACATTATCACAAGGTCGGTCACTTAAGAAAGGATTGTACAAAACGAGCACCAGAGACACAAACATATGAAAATGGTAATACAATTGAGGAAATCATGAGGATAAGAAACACAATGTGGAGAAAAGCATCAAGTGATAATGTTGGATCAGTAAACCAAACTTGATATCCCTTATCAACTAACTATCCAACACTCAAAAGATTATGTTTCAATCCATCCACAAAATAAACATCATTAGTATTAGTCTTTCCATCAAGAGTAATAGATCCTATACCTTTAATCAAACAAGGTGCATTGTTTCCAACTCTAACAACTCCTCCATCATATTCATTAAAATTTATGAACTTTCTCATGTCTCCAGTCATATGATGTGAATAACCACTGTCTATAATCCAATCAGCTTTCTTTTCAACTTGAGAAACTAAGGCTTTTTCTTCCTTAACATCAGTTTTAGGATTCTCTTCTTTAATTGCTACAAATCCTATGTCATTATTATTCTCAGTATCACTTTGACTTAAAGTTCTTTCTATACTAGCTTCAAGATCTTCATCATTAGCATAATAACATTCCTTAGATCTTCTAGGTTTGAAATTTTTGTTGTACTTTTTAACTCTCTTAGGACATTTAGATGCAAAATGACCATATTCTTAACAAGTCCAACATTTAAATATTTTTTTACCGTTTGGTTCTCTTTTCACAAGCAAGGCAATACCTTCTTCAATCTTCTTGTCTTCTTCATTTCTAGATCTACTGCTGCTAGCATAATCTCCACTCACACTGATGCTTCTTGAAAAAGTAGAGTGAACACTAAGAGCACTGAATGTTGTCTCCATTCTAGGTATGTCTCCTGATAATCTTAGGTTCATTTTTGCTGCTTCCAATCTTCCAAGAAGAGTCTCTCTTGTAAAGTTTGTAGTATAAGGTATAAATTGTTCAATCATCTATGTTGTCTGCTAAAATACAAGAGTCAATATCCTCAGAATTTTCCATATCACTTCATTCTCTCTCTTTGTTCCTCCACAAGATTTTATACATGTAATAATTTTTGACATTCTACCAATATAACTTCTAATAGATTCATTTTCCAACATTCTTATACTTTCAAATGCACATATCCAATTATGTAATCTAACTCTTTTGCAAGTTTATCACCTTCAAAAGTAGAGTGTAAAGCATTCCAAGTTTTATGAGATTTTTTCAAATATTTTACTTGACTGTACTCATTCTCTGGAAGGATTGTCAAAAGTGCTTCTCTTGCAAGTATGTTACACATGAATAGATCTCTCTCATCTGCAGTACATGTTTCAAGATTGTCCTCTTCAATAATAGTCTTATCATTCTTTGTAATCAACCAATAACTTGGTCATAAACATAGTAGGTGTGTCTTTATCTTTTCTTTCTAGATGTCAAAATTTATTCCATCAAACTTAGGGCTTTCTTTCCTAAAATTTGCCATGGATCTCCTTAAGTTGTTAAACTTCTTTTTCAAGGACATGTTGCTCTGATACCAATTGTTAGAAAGTAAAGTCCACCAAAATAACTGAGAGGGGGGGTGAATTAGTTATTAGATAATTATAAATTTTATCATCTTCAACAATATTAAACCATATAAGCAATATAATTACCAACCATAGAAAGATATTCATACACAATAACATAATGACACAAGTTATGTTTACTAGGGAACCTATTGATCAAAGAGTAAACCCCGGTGGGAATGATGCCCACAAAAGATGCACTAATATGAATATTCCTCGTGAAAGGATGGACTCTGTTAGGAGTCTTATGAAATACATTCAGTACATATGAATCCCTGTTAGGAGATTTTGAATCCCTGTTAAAAGATTCTAACCCTATTAAGAGTTATGGAAGACAGAAGGAGCCACTACCCAAATAGCTTTAGGGTAAGATCACTTAACACACTGTCCAAATAATGTTTGCATTACTCAATAGAATAATATATTACCTCTTCTATGGACATATTGCAACAAACTACATGAGGAAGAATTGGAGAGGAAGATCCTACAATTGGACAAGCACTAGTATGACATGTTTACATTGTCACAAGGTCAGTCACTTAAGAAAGGATTACAGAGACCGAGCACCAGAGACATAATCATATGAAAATTGTAATACAATTGAGGAAATCATGAGGATAAAAAACATAATGTGGAGAAAAGCATCAAGTAATAATATTGGATCAGTAAACCAAACTTGATATCCCTTATCAACTAACTGTCCAACACTCAAAAGATTATATTTCAATCTATCCACAAAATAAACATCATCAGTATTAGTCTTTCCATTAAGAGTAATAGATCCTATACCTTTAATCAAACAAGGTGCATTGTTTCCAACTCTAACAACTCCTCCATCATATTCATTAAAATTTATAAAAATTTTCATGTCTCTAGTCATATGAAGTGAACAACCACTATCTATAATCCAATCAGCTTTCTTTTCAACTTGAGAAACTAAGGCTTTTTCTTCCTTAACATCAATTTCAGGATTCTCTTCTTTAATTGCTACAAATCCTATGTCATAATTATTCTTAGTATCACTTTGACTTAAAGTTCTTTCTATAAAAGCTTCAAAATCTTCATCATTAGCATAATAACATTCCTTAGATCTTCTAGGTTTGAAATTGTTTCTGTAATTTTTAACTCTCTTAGGACATTTAGATGCAAAATGACCATACTCTTGACAAGTCCAACATTTAAATATTTTCTTACCATCCTGTTCTCTTTTCACAAGCAAGGCAATACCTTCTTCAATCTTCTTGTCTTCTTCATTTCTAGATTTGCTGCTACCAGCATAATCTCCACTCACACTGATGCTTCTTGACAAAGTAGGGCGAACACTAAGAGCACTGAATGTTGTCTCCATTCTAGGTATGTCTCCTAATAATCTTACGTTCATTTCTACTACTTGCAATCTTCCAAGAAGAGTCTCTCTTGTAAATTTTGTAGTACAAGGTATAACTTGTTCAATCATCTATGTTGTGTTCTTAAATACAGGATTCAATGTCCTCAGAATTTTCCATACCACTTCATTCTCTATCTTTGTTCCTCCACAAGATTTTATACCTGTAATAATTTTTGACATTCTACCAATATAACTTCTAATAGATTCATCTTCCAACATTCTTATATCTTCAAATGCACATATCCAATTATGTAATCTAACTCTTTTGCATGTTCATCACCTTCAAAAGTAGAGTGTAAAGCATTCCAAATTTCATGAGATTTTTTCAAATATTATACCTGACTCTACTCATTCTTCGGAAGGGCTGTCAAAAGTGTTTCTCTTGCAAGTATGTTACACATGAATAGATCTCTCTCATCTACAGTACATGTTTCAAGATTGTCCTCTTCAATGATAGTCTTATCATTCTTTGTAAACAACCAATAACCTGGTCCTAAACATAGTAGGTGTGTCTTTATCTTTTCTTTCCAGCTGTCAAAATTTACTCAATCAAACTTAGAGCTTTCTTTCTTAAAATTTTCCATGGATCTCCTTAAGCTATTAAACTTCTTTTTCAAGGACCTGCTGCTCTAATACCAATTATTAGAAAGTAAAGTCCACCAAGATAACTGAGAGGGGGTGGGTGAATCAGTTATTAGATAATTATAACTTTTATCATCTTCAACAACATTAAACCATATAAGAAATATAATTACCAACCATAGAAAGATATTCATACATAATAACACAATGACACAAGATATGTTGACTAGGGAACCTCTTGATCAAAGAGTAAACCCCGGTGGGAATGATGCCCACAAAAGATGCACTAATATGAATATTCCTTGTGAAAGGATGGACTCAGTTAGGAGTCTTATGAAATACATTCAGTACATATGAATCCCTGTTAGGAGATTTTGAATCCTTGTTAAAAGATTCTAACCCTATGAAGAGTTATGGAAGACAGAAGGACCAACTGCCCAAACAGCTTTAGGGTAAGATCATTGAACACACTGTCCAAATAATCTTTGCATTACTCAACAAAATAATATGTTACCTCTTCTCTACTATGCCAAACCACATTCACTATTACATCAGATCTCAATTTCAGATCTATGTACCTCGCATGTCTTCCTTCACAAATTCGCTTTCATACTTAGCTCTTTTCTTCACTTCATGCATATAGCATCACACACAACCACTACTATCATATCATAGACACATTAAAATAAGGAAATATATTCCTTCCTTTATACCATATTCAAATAATTACAAATGAGTTGGCATACAATTACAATATAAAATTTTCCTCGCGCTACATCAAAATTACACAAAACTGTCAGCTTCCAAATACAATAAATCTTCACTCATGTGACCTCAAATTTTTCACTATCATCCATGTCACTATCAATGTGTCTTCAACTTCCCTTTAACTGCACAAAATCAGATTCCATCCCATTTAGGAGATATCCTCTAATTTCCACAAACTGCTACTCAGGAACGCTGCCTGAATACTACTTCCACCAAAATGCTCATAACTTCAATGAATAAATGAATTAATGTCTATGCTCTTAACCATAGACAAATAATACATCAAAGATTATAACCTCAAAATTTCATATCTCCAACTATAATAACCCATGTGCGCTAATTCAAACTCTATCTACTTCTCTGCAAGTCTTCAATAAATCACTGTATTGACATCAATGACAATCATAGTCATGAATGCAACAAAAATTGCTATAGAATGGCTGAAAAACATTTAGCATTCATTCCTAACAATCTCCCCTATTGGTATTGATGGCAACATAGATGAAAAACATCCAATGTTCCAAAAATCCAAGACTGCAACACTGCTTCTTCAAATCCTCTTCATAAATCAAATCTTGCTTCATTATCCTAATAAGTTCTATCCAACAGATGTTCCAAAATGTTTTTCATGTATACATCTCCCCCATTGACATCAATGACATAAATTTCATCACTATGTTAACAACAACTCAAAGTCAAAAGACACTTTTCAAAAAACATTTACTAGAGTCCTCATGACTCAGCTTAGATACACATACTCCCCCATAGAGAAAGTGCCAACATCCAGTCCAGAAGAAAGATAAGGCTCATATACCACTAGACAGATGCAACCAATTGCATCACTTTTCAAAAGTAGGCTAGGGCATAACCCCAAGAATACCTCTTAGATACTCAAATCTATCCTTAGGCAAAGGCTTTGTGAATATATCTGCTATTTGCTCCTTTGTACTTATGTACTCAAGTCTGACTTCTTTCTCAACAACTTTCTCTCTTACAACATGATACTTAATCTCTATATGCTTTGTCTTAGAATGTAATACAGGATTCTTAGACATACTAACTATGTTGGTGTTGTCACAATGTATGACAACAGGCTCAACAAATTTTATTCCAATATCCTTCAGCATTTGCTTCATCTAAATTATCTGGTTATAATTGTTTGCTACTGCTACATATTCTGCTTCTACTGTGCTTTGTGAGATACAATTATGCTTCTTTCTTAGCCAAAAAACTAATCTTCCTCCAAGGAAAAATTCTCCACCACTGGTACTTTTCTTATCATCAACATTGCCTCCCCAATCAATATCTGTATATGCACATAGGGTAAAATCATCAAAATTTTCATACCATTTTCCATAGTCCATTGTGCCTCTTAAATATCTCAGTATCCTCTTTACTACTACATAATGTGATTCTCTAGGTTCAGCTTGAAATCTTGCTACAATTCCAACTAAATGTGCTATATCAGGTCTTGTATGAGTCAAATACTGCAATCCTCCAATCATAGATCTATATTTCTTCTTTTCTACTGCAAGAATCTCAATTGTGCTAGATAGCTTATGTCCAGTCACCATAGGTGTTCCAACTAGTTTACAATTATCCATTCCAAATCTTTTCAACAAGTCATTCAGGTACTTTTTCTGACTTACAAAGATACCATCATTGTTTTGTGTTATCTGTAATCCCAAAAAGTATTTCATTTCACCAATCATACTCATTTCAAATTTAGTCTTCATTTCATCAGCAAATTTGTCACTAGCTTCATCTTCTCCTCCAAAGATAATGCCATCAACAAAAATAACTATAACCAACAAACCATTTTCAATTTCTTTTGTGTACAGATTGCTATCAGTTGTTCCTTTTGTAAATCCCAATTTTAACAAATACTTATCCAGTCTTGCATACCAAGTTCTAGGTGCTTGTTTAAGTCCATATAAAGCTTTCTTCAATTTACATACCATGTCTCCTTCTTGAGTTAAGGGAAAACCTTCAGCCTGCTCAATGTAGACTTCTTCTTCCAATTCTCTATTCAAAAATGCTGACTTCACATCCATCTGATATACTTTGAATTTCTTGTAAGCTGCATATGCCAAAAACATTCTTACTACTTCAATTCTTGCAACAGGTGCAAAGGTTTCTTCATAGTCAATTCCTTCTTGCTATGAGTAACCCTTACATACCAATCTTGCTTTGTTTCTTACTACTTCTCCTTGTTCATTCATCTTGTTTCTAAATACCCATTTAGTTCCAATAACATTCTTGTCTTTAGGTATAGGGACCAATTCCCATGTCTTATTCTTTTCAATCTTATCTAGTTCTTCTTTCATAGTATTAGTCCAACTTTCATCTTCACAAGCTTCATTAGTAGTCTTAGGTTCAATTTGAGAAATTAAACATAATTGTTCTTGTGCCTTATTTTGAGATAGAACTCCTCTTTTGATGCTCCCAATAATTTGTCCAATAGGATGATTTCTTAACAAACTCTTGCTAGGTGTCACTGTCTCAGATCTCTCTTCAGATGTAGGTTCTTCAATGACTTCACTATGGCTTTCATTCAAAAAATCACTGTTAGTTTTATAAAATAATTCAGTAGATCTAGTGTTAGGTTTAGGATGAGATTCTTCATCTGATTCATAATCAAGCATTCTTTCTTGAATTTTGAACTTTTCATCAACTTTAACATTTTTTGCTTTCAACAATAGTCTTAGTTCTTTTATTGTAACATCTATATGCTTTGCTTTCCAAAGAATATCCAAGAAATATACCTTCATCACTTCTAGGATCAAACTTTCCAATATCATCATCTCTCTTTATATAACATTTCCTTCCAAAAATTTTAAAATACTTAACTGAGAGTGCATGTCCAAACAATAATTCATAAGGTGTCTTGTATGTGTCTACTCTAATTTGTACTCTATTCATTGTATACATTGCTATGTTCATTGCTTCTCTCCATAATATCTTTGCCAAATCATTCTCAAACAACATAGCTCTTGCTGCTTCAGTCACTGATCTATTTCTTCTTTTTGCAATGTCATTTTGTTTAGGTGTTCTAGGGGCTGAATACTATCTCTTAATGCCATTTTCTTCACAAAAGGTGTTAAAGTCTCTAGAAGTAAATTCTCCACATCTATCAGATCTCAAACATTTAATCTTCATTCTAGATTCATTCTCAACTTTATTCTTAACAATCTTAAACTTATCAAATGCTTCAGATTTTTCTTTAAGAAATGCAATTCACATCATTCTTGTAAAATCATCAACAAGAATCATAAAATACCTTTCTCCATAGAATCCTCTAGTCCCGGTAGGACCACTCAAATTTGTATGAACAATCTCCAGCTTCTCTGTACATGTAAACTTCTTACTGGGAAAAGAACTTCTCTTCTATTTAGCCATTACACATTCTTTGCAAATCATGTTAGTAGGCTTCATAATTTTAGGAAAATCTCTTACTGCAAGTGTAGTACTTACTTTCACAATGTTATCAAAGTTTATCTGACAAAACCTTCTATGCCACAACCAACTGTCATCAATATTAGTAATCAGACATGTCATCTTAGTTGGATTCAACTGAAATACATAAACTCTAGTTCTAGATCCAGTTCCAATCAGATTTCCATCTTTATCCTTTATCACACAAGTTTTCTCAGTAAACCAAACTTGATATCCCTTATCAACTAACTGTCCAACACTCAAAAGATTATGTTTCAATCTATCCACAAAATAAACATCATCAGTATTAGTCTTTCCATTAAGAGTAATAGATCCTATACCTTTAATCAAACAAGGTGCATTATTTCCAACTCTAACAACTCCTCCATCATATTCATTAAACTTTATGAACTTTTTCATGTCTCCAATCATATGATGTCAACAACCACTGTCTATAATCCAATCAGCTTTCTTTCCAACTTGAGAAACTAAGGCTTTTTCTTCCTTAACATCAGTTTCAGGACTCTCTTATTTAATTGCTACAAATCCTATGTCATCATTATTCTCAGTATCACTTTGACTTAAAGTTCTTTCTATACTAGCTTCAAGATCTTCATCATTAGCATAATAACATTCATTAGATCTTCTAGGTTTGAATTTGTTCATGTACTTTTTAACTCTCTTAGGACATTTAGATGCAAAATGACCATATTCTTGACAAGTCCAACATTTAAATATTTTCTTGCCATCTGGTTCTCTTTTCACAAGCAAGGCAATACCTTCTTCAATCTTCTTGTCTTCTTCATTTCTAGATCTACTTCTGCCAGCATAATCTCTGCTCACACTGATGCTTCTTGATAAAGTAGGGAAAACACTAAAAGCACTAAATGCTATCTCCATTCTAGGTATGTCTCCTGATAATCTTAGGTTCATTTTTGTTGCTTCCAATCTTCCAAGAAGAGTCTCTCTTGTAAATTTTGTAGTACAAGGTATAACTTGTTCAATCATATGTGTTGTCTGCTTAAATACAGGAGTCAATATCCTCATAATTTTCCATATCACTTCATTCTCTATCTGTGTTCCTTCACAAGATTTTATACTTGTAATAATTTCTGACATTCTACCAATATAACTTCTAATAGATTCATCTTCCAACATTCTTATATCTTCAAATGCATATATCCAATTATGTAATCTAACTCTTTTTTCATGTTCATCACCTTCAAAAGTAGAGTGTAAATCATTCCAAATTTCATGAGATTTTTTCAAATATTTTACCTAACTATACTCATTCTCTGAAAGGGCTATCAAAAGTGCTTCTCTTGCAAGTATGTTACACATGACTAGATCTCTCTCATCTAGAGTACATGTTTCAAGATTGTCCTCTTCAATGATAGTCTTATCATTCTTTGTAATCAACTAATAACCTGGTCCTAAACATAGTAGGTGTGTCTTCATCTTTTCTTTCCAGCTGTCAAAATTTACTCCATCAAACTTAGGGCTTTCTTTCCTAAAATTCACCATGGATCTCCTTAAGCTATTAAACTTCTTTTTCAAGGACCTCCTACTCTGATACCAATTGTTAGAAAGTAAAGTCCACCAAGATAACTGAGAGGAGGGGGGTGAATTAGTTATCAGATAATTATAACTTTTATTATCTTCAACAACATTAAACCATATAAGCAATATAATTACCAACCATAGAAAGATATTCATACACAATAACATAATGACACAAGATATGTTGACTAGGGAACCTCTTGATCAAAGAGTAAACCCCGGTGGGAATGATGCCCACAAAAGATGCACTAATATGAATATTCCTTATGAAAGGATGGACTCTGTTAGGAGTCTTATGAAATACATTCAGTACATATGAATCCCTATTAGGAGATTTTGAATCCCTATTAAAAGATTCTAACCCTGTTAAGAGTTATGGAAGACAGAAGGACCCACTGCCCAAACAGCTTCAGGGTAAGATCACTAAACACACTGTCCAAATAATCTTTGCAATACTCAATAGAATAATATGTTACCTCTTCTCTAACTATGCCAAACCACACTCACTATTACATCAGATCTCAATTTCAGATCTTTGTACCTCGCATGTCTTCCTTCACAAATTTGCTTTCATACTTAGCTCTTTTCTTCACTTCATGCATACAGCATCACACACAACCACTAATACCATATCATAACCACATTACAATAAGGAAATAAATTCCTTCCTTTATACCACACTCAAATAATTACAAATGAGTCGACATACAATTACAATATAAAAGTTTCCACATGCTACATCAAAATTACACAAAAATGTCAACTTCCAAATACAATAAATCTTCACTCATGTGACCTCAAAGTTTGTGCTATAATCCACATCAGTATCAATGTATCTTCAACTTTCCTTTAACTGCACAAAATCAGATTCCATCCCGAATAGGAGATATCATCCGATTTCCACAAACCGCTACTCAGGAACACTGCCTGAATACTGCTTCCACCAAAATGCTCATAACTTCCATGAATAAATGAATTACTGCTTGCACTCTTAACCATAGATAAATAATAAATTAAAGAGTATAACCTCAACATCACATAGCTCCAACTACAATAACCCATGTGCACTAATCCAAACTCTGTCTGCTTCTTTGCAAGTCTTCAGTAAATCACTGTGTTGACATCAATGACAATCATAGTCATGAATGCAACAACAACTACTATAGAATGGCTGCCAAACATTTAGCATTCATTCCTAAAAAGTTTGAGCAAGAAACAAATTTTTGGCTATAAATACACCGTGGACTTAGTCTTTTTCTCACATTGGGAACATGAAGAACATAATGATTTCAAGCGAGAATTAAGTAGAGAATTTCCAAAGCAGTTGACTAGAAATTTGAAAGGTTTTCAAGAAATTTAGTCATAATCACAAGTAACTTTCATGTTAACCAAACTATTTCACAATTATCTCTCGAAGCCCTAATTTAAAGAACAATGGCATCCTCATCAAAGGTTGAGAAATCCAAGTCCAAACTCACAAGAAGGTTTATTTAATCAAATCTATAGCCTGTAATGAGCCTAAATATAAGTTACATCCTGAGGTTGCATCACAAATTCATAAAACCAGTGTATTTTTTAGCATTCCACCTAGGCTTTTGCTGGTTTAAAATATCTGTGCATACATACACTACAAGATAGGTGAAATAGGGGATTTTGAGCTTCAATCCACCTTCCAGGAGCTGAGTGTTGATGGAAAGCTCAAGGATGAGAATACACATTTGGCGGTGAAGGGTTTAGTAAACACCTTGTATTTCCTAAGGGTTTTCAAGAATGAATGGATTAAGGTAGTGTTGAGCCATGTGCACGAGGGCAAGTTATGGTTGGATGAGCCGATCGAAATTACCAGGGATATCATACATGCAATCACCGGTTACCCCATAACCGACAAGATAAAAGCATTAAGGAGTGCACCAAGAGTTGACATTGAAAAATTAACTGGAGCTGAATGGGATAGTAGAGGTATGAGAATTAACACTATTTTTGATCTCGAGACAAGATTCAGTGCATATGCAATTGGGTATAAGATATTTCAATCCAGCAAGCTAAATAGTATTTTGTGTGGAGCAGTGGACATTGCATATAAGATTGTGAAGAAAGGTTTTTCAATTGGACCTCGCCGAGCTCTTATTGAAACAATTAGAAGAGAACATGAGAACCATCAGGTTGGAAAATAATAATACATGTAAGTTTGGATCACTACCAATATGCATTTTTTTATGTTCAAAACATTTTCCCCTTAGTCGATAATGTTGACTGGGATACTGACCGACCGGTCATTTTGCAAATAAATGATTTCATTCAAAGTTTGGGACAAAATTTTGTTAGTATCATGGATGTATACTTTGAGCAATTTAAGGACCGAATGTACTAAAGAAGCAGAATATCAAGACAGTTAGTTGAGAAATACAAGGAAGATATATGTTTCTTAGTGGACACTGACACCACTATAATAAAGGCAGTTGAACCGAGAACAACATGGTTGGCACTGATGGGATATGAACTTGATATTAACTGAGCATCTAGGTCAATAAAGGCACTTTTGGAAAATCCCAAAGATCCATAGGAAACTAGGTTTGGAACCTATGAAGAGGCCAAACTAAGAATTAAAATGGATCTAGTCAAAGTCAAGGTGAACAAGAAATCTAAGAAAATGATGGATACACTAATAAAAAAATTTGGAGATGATGCAGAAGAGGATAAGGCATCTGAGGCTAATCCAGTTGAAGAGGAAACTGAGGAAGAGTTATTGATAGGTAATAGTGAGCATGATGAAGAGATGACTGAGTCTAATAAAGATATTCAATCTACACCGATCAAGGACATAGGAAAGAGGAAGTAAGCAGAAGCACCGATAAGAGCAAGGACAAGATCCACAATAGCTACTTCCCCACCTCTAAAGAAAGGAGTAGTGAAAAATTCTAGGTTAACTCCTACAAAAACATATCAAAATCAAAAGAGAGGTGCCCAAGCCACCTCTGAGCTACCTAAGAAGAGGAGGAAACTGATAAGGGAAAAGGATGATGTTGATGATGATGATGAATAGGAAGATCAAGATAAATTTAAAGTTGTAGTGAATAAAAATCCATCAATTGATGAATTAGCTGAGACAATAAAGGATAATGGTGATCTTAGCAACCCCAAAATGAGTCAGTATGTACATATGTCTACTAAAGATTAGGAAAATATTGAAGAGGCAATCATAGAGATGATGATCAAATTTAAGAAGGTACATGTTGAATTTGTTAAGTATGTGCCTAAGAGTTTATATGAGAAAGTGTTTTTAAGATGGACTTATGCCTTTCACACTGAGAAAAAGATGAGGGAACATTCACTGATATTGGCTATGCCTACCTTATTAGTTCCCAAAATTGAATAATTAATGACACAATATTCCAAGAGGTTTTTAGTAAAGAGTAGAGCCTTGAATAAACTGGTAGGAAAACTTAAGGAGGTTGATGAGAATAGTCAACTTCTATGGACTTCAATTCTCACTTCTTGAGAAGAAGTAGACAAGCTAGTAGTGGTAGTAGTTCTTGAGAAGAAAATTAAGAAGAAAGGTAAAGGAATCCACTCGGATGATGTCAATTTTTCTACAAAGGAACCCATAGAATTTTTAGACACCGAGGTTGCATATACTACGATTTCTATAGAATTATACCCCATAGGTTATAGAGAAAAATGCAAGCATCCAATCAAGAAGTTGATAATAACAGGGACATATGATGTACTTATTAAAGACATCACAAATGGTGATCTTGATGACATAGCTGATGATGAAGATGTAAACATTGTTATAGATACAACTTAGGAGAATGCACCCACCGAGGCAGTAATAAGTGAAACTCTGGCAGACTTACCAATTTTGGTGCAAGCTATTGAAATTGTAACTCAGAAGGAACCCAGAGGCTCGACCCCCAAGAAATCAAATGATACAACTAAGGAGTAGGGGACAACTAAAAAAAATACTTCCAATCAGCTTGAGCAAATAGAGGTAGCATCACAAGCACTAAAAGAAAGTAAACTGGTAGAATCAAAAACAACCACCACAACCAAAGCCAAAGGAAAAAACACTGAGACACAGGTCACTGAGAAACCTAAGGAGGAAATTATGTTAACTAAGCCTAAGAAGACAAATCTAGAGACTAAGGCTCTCATTCCATATACCAAGCACATACACCTAAGAACAAGAAGAAAAAGAAACATGGAAAGGGTCCAGTCACACTAGATGAGTTTATTGAGATAGCTAAATGTGACCTTAGAATATTAGACCCTGAGGCACTTAGAAGATATGGGGAATTATGCACTAGAAAGGTTGCACAAGAGAAGTTGAAAATGGAGAACAAAAGTAAGAAAATTCTAGAAGATGTTAGAGATATCTTAGTGCAAGTAGTTCCTGAGATCAATGTCAATGAGGATACTCCCATCTCTAATCAACTTGCAATTCTAACCGGCCACATAATTGCCCTAAATATTGATGTTGAGAAGAGAATAAAGGAAAGGGCAGAAGCAAAAATACAACTGAAACTAGCTGAGAAGATAAGCAAAGAAGTGGCAATAAATAAGGTTAAGCTCTCTGAGGTAATTACCTAGCTAGAAATCATTATTCAGAAAATAGTTCAAATTTTGTTTAAATTGTGCACTGTTGACAAATTCACTACTGAGGTGAGTGAAAAGATTAAGAAATTGGATGAAGAAATCAAGGTCAATACTAATTTTTCTCTAATCGAGCCAAATGATTTTCAAAAGCATATATTAAAAGTTCAAGAAATTCAGTGGTTAAAATTAGATGTGAGGAAGCAGGAAGATACCATAAGTGACCAAGTCACCAAGCTACAATTTGAGTTGCTTCCTCATCTAAAGATCATGGAGAGACATGTAAATAAGGCAAAATGTTTATTTGCCACCCTCGAGATCTTTGTACTTCAGAACATTTTTTATATGCATGCACAAGTCGGTCTAGAGCACATTGCTCTTGAAAACTTGAAAGAGGAATGGGAAAACCTCTTAGCATCCCTATAGAAAACACATCAACACATTTTTGATAAGTTGTAAGCACTCTTTGTTTTGGAATTAATTTTAAAAAGGGGGGAAGCCATGTATATGCCACTATGTACTTCACAACACCAAGAGCATGCATAAAGGGGGAGTCTTTAAAGAAAAGAGTCTATATATATATAGAATTAGTATATATTTTTTTGAGTTAGTTGGTACATGTACATAAGGTTTTGATACTAATGCCAAAGCGGGATAATGTTATCTCTATTTGAGCATTAATAGATTGTCATTAGTATCAATCAGTTATTCAATTTGTAAAGGTTGGTAAAAGGATACAAGAAGAACAGTCGGTCAAGCATAAAAATCCTTCACACTGATCAAAGACAAGGAAAAACTTCAAGTTAACTAAATACAGGTTTTACCGAGCACACTTACCAAACAATAGACAATTATCGAGTACTGAGCTAGTGATCGTCAAGCCTTCATTTGAACCGAGCATCAGTAATTTACCAAATGGTGAATGTAGTGATTACCTAGTAAAGAAGGAAATGGAATAGCAATAAGTAATGGCACATATTGTTAGGAATGAATTCTGAATGTTGGCAGTCATTCTGTAGTAGTTGTTGTTGCATTCATGACTATGATTGTCATTGATGTCAACACAGTGATCTTCTAAAGACTAGCAGAGAAGCAGATAGTGTTTTGATTAGCGCACGTGGGATATTGTAGTTGGAGCTATGTGATGTTGAGGTTATACTATTTGATATGTTATATGTCTATCGTTAAGAGCACAGATAGTAATTCATTTATTCATGAAAGTTATGAGCATTTTGGTAAAAGTAGTATTCAGGTAGTGTTCCTGAGTAGTGGTTTGTGGAAATCGGATGATATCTCCTAATCGGGATGGAATCTGGTTTTGCATAGTTAAAGGGAAGTTTGAGACACATTGATGGTGATGTGGTTCATAGCACAAACTTCAAGGTCACACAAGTGAAGATTTATTGCATTTGGAAGCTGACAGTTTTTATGTAATTTTGATGTAGCGTATGGAAACTTTTATTTTGTATTTGTGTGCCAACTCATTTGTAATTATTTGAGTGTGGTATAAAGGAAGGAATGTTTTTACTTGTTGTAAGTAGTTGAGATATATGAAAGAAGTGTAAGCATGGTTTGGTTACATGCGAATGTAAGCATGAAGTGAAGAAAAGAGCCTAAGAGATTGTGAAAGTGAAATTGTGAAGGAAGACATGCGAAGTTCAAAGATCTGGAATTGAGATCTGATGTAGCGGTGAGTGCGGTTTGGCATAGTAAGGAGATAAAATATTTCATATTATTCTACTGAATAATATCAAGGTTACTTGGATAGTGTGTTCAGTGATCTTACCCTGAAGCGGTTTGGGCAGTGGGTCCTTTTGTCTTCCATAACTCTTAACAGGGTTAGAATCTTTTAATAGGGATTCAAAATCTCCTAACATGGATTTATATGTACTGAATGTATTTCATAAGACTCCTAACAGAGTCCATCCTCTCACAAAGAATATTCATATTAGTGCATCTTTTGTGGGCATCATTCCCACTGGGGTTTACTCTTTGATCAAGAGGTTCCCTAGTCAACATATCTTGTGTTATTGTGTCATTGTGTATCAATATCTTTGTATGGTTAGTAATTGCATTAATCACATGGTTAAATGTTGTTGAAGATGTTAAAAGTTATAATTATTTGATAACGGATTCACCCTCCCCCCTCTTAGTTATCTTGGTGGACTTTACTTTCTAACAATTGGTATCAGAGTGGCAGGTCCTTGAAAGGAAAGTTTAACAGCTTAAGGAGATCCATGGTGAATTTTAGGAAAGAAAGCCCTAAGTTTGATGGAGTAAATTTTGATAGCTGGAAAGAAAAGATGAAGACACATCTATTATGTTTAGGACCAAGCTATTGGTTGATTACAAAGAATGATAGGACTATAATTGAAGAAGACAATCTTGAAACAAGTTCTAAAGATGAGGTGGATCTATTCATGTGTAACATACTTGCAAGAGAAGCACTCTTGATAGCACTTCCAGAGAATGAATACAGTCAGGTAAAATGTTTTAAGAAATCTGATGAAATTTGGAAAGCTTTACACTCTACTTTTGAAGGTGATGAACATGAAAAAAGAGCTAGATTACATAATTGGATATGTGCATTTGAAGATATTGGAATGATGGAAGATGAATCTAGTAGAATCTATATTGGTAGAATGTTAGAAATTATTGCAGGAATAAAATCTTGAGGAGGATCAAAGACAGAGAATGAAGTGATATGGAAAATTCTGAGGACATTGAATCCTATATTTAAGTAGACAACACAGATGATTGAACAAGTTATACCTTGTACTACAAACTTTACAAGAGAGACTCTTCTTGGAAGATTGGAAGCAGTAGAGATAAACTTGAGGTTATCAAGAGACTTACCTAAAATGGAGACATCATTCAGTGCTCTTAGTATTCATCCTACTTTGTCAATAAGTACTAGTGTGAGTGGAGATTATGCTAGCAGCAGAAGATCTAGAAATGAAGAAGATAAGAAGATTGAAGAAGGTATTGCCTTGCTTGTGAAAAGAGAACCAGATGATAAGAAAATTTTTAAATGTTGGACTTGTCAAGAATATGGTCATTTTGCATCTAAATGTCCTAAGAGAGTTAAGAAGTACATAAATAATTTCAAGCCTAGAAGATCTAAGGATTGTTATTATGCTAATGATGAAGATCTTGAAGCTAGTATAGAAAGAACTTTGAGTGAAAATGATACTCAGAATGATGATGAAATAGGATTTGTAGCAATTAAAGAAGAAAATTCTGAATCTGATGTTAAAGAGGAAAAAGCATTAGTTTCCCAAGTTGAAAAGAAAGATGATTGGATTATAGACAGTGGTTGTTCACATCATATGACTGGAGATGTGAAGAAGTTCATAAAGTTTAACAATTATTATGGAGGAGTTGTTTGAGTTGGTAACAATGCACCTTGTTTGATTAAAGGTATAGGATCTATTACTCTTGATGAAAAGACTAATATTGATGATGTTTACTTTGTTGATGGATTGAAACATAATCTTTTGAGTGTTGGATAGTTAGTGGATAAGGGATATCAAGTTTGGTTTACTGAGAAAACTTGTGTGATAAAGGATAAAGATGGAAATCTAATTGGAATTGGATCTAGAACATGAGGTAATGCATTTCAATTGAATCCTACTGAGATGACATGCTTGATTACTAAAATTGATGATAGTTGGTTATGGCATAGAAGGTTTTGTCATATAAACTTTGATGACATTATGAAAGTGAGTACTACACTTGCAGTAAGGGATTTTCCTAAAATTATGAAGCCTACTAACATGATTTGCAAAGAATGTGTGATGGCTAAGTAGAAGAGAACTTCATTTCCTAGTAAGAAGTTCACATCGGCAGAGAAGTTGGAGATTGTTCGTACAGACTTGAGTGGTCCTACCAGGACTAGAGGATTCTATGGAGAAAGGTATTTTATGATTCTTGTTGATGATTTTACAAGAATGATGTGGATTGCATTTCTGAAAGAAAAATCTAAAGCATTTGATAAGTTTAAGATCATTAAGAATAAAGTTGAGAATGAATCTGGAATGAAGATTAAATTTCTGAGATCTGATAGAAGTGGAGAATTTACTTCTAGAGAGTTTAACACTTTTTGTGAAGTGAATGGTATTAAGAGATAGTTTTCAGCCCCTAGAACACCTGAACAAAATGGTATTGTAGAAAGAAGAAATAGGTCAGTAACTGAAGCAGCAAGAGCTATGTTATTTGAGAATAACTTAGCAAAGACATTTTGGAGAGAAGCAGTGTATACAACAGTATATACAATGAACAAAGTACAAATCAGAGTAGATATAGATAAGACACCTTATGAATTATGGTTTGGACATGCACCCTCAGTTAAGTATTTTAAAATTTTTGGAAGCAAATGTTATATAAAGAGAGATGATGATATTGGAAAGTTTGACCCTAGAAGTGATGAAGGTATTTTTCTTGGATATTCTTTGAAGAGCAAAGCATATAGATGTTACAATAAGAGAACTAAAACTATTGTTGAGAGCGCAAATGTTAAAGTTGATGAGAAGTTTAAAATTCAGGAAAGAATGCTTGATTATGAATCTGATGAAGAAGTTAATCCTCAGCCTAACATTGAAACTGCTAAATTATTCTATGAGACTGACAGTAAATTGTTGAATGAGAATCATACTGTAGAAGAAACCAAAGAAGAAGCCAGAGAAGAATCTACAGTTGAAGCAAGATCTGTGACTATGACACCAAACAGGTATCTATCTAGACACCATCCTATTGAACAAGTTATTGGAAGTTTGGACAGAGGAGTTATGACTAGAAATAAGGTACATTTATGTTTGATTTCTCAAATTGAACCTAAATCTACTAATGAAGCTTGTGAAGATGAACATTGGCTTAATGCTATGAAAGAAGAACTAGAGCAAATTGAAAAGAACAAGACATGGGAATTGGTTCCTAGACCTAAAGACAAGAATGTGATTGGAACTAAATGGGTATTCAGAAACAAGATGAATGAACAAGGAGAAGTAGTAAGAAACAAAGCAAGATTAGTATGTAAAGGATACTCATAGCAAGAAGGAATTGACTATGAAGAAACCTTTGCACCAATAGTAAGACTTGAAGCAGTAAGAATATTTTTGGCTTAGACAGCTTTGAAGAAATTCAAAGTGTATCAGATGGATGTGAAGTCCGCATTTCTAAATGGTGAATTGGAAGAAGAAGTCTACATTGAGCAACCTGAAGCTTTTCCTTTGACTCAAGAAGGAGATATGGTATGTAAACTTAAGAAAGCTTTATATGGACTAAAGCAAGCACCTAGAACTTGGTATGCTAGATTGGATAAGTATTTGTTGAAATTGGGATTTACTAAAGGAACAACAGATAGTAATCTGTACACAAAAGAAATTGAAAATGGAATGTTAGTTATAGTTATTTTTGTTGATGACATTATCTTTGGAGGAGAAGATGAAGCTAGTGACAAATTTGCTGATGAAATGAAGACTGAATTTGAAATGAGCATGATTGGTGAGATGAAATACTTTTTACGATTACAAATAACATAGAACAATGATGGTATCTTTGTTAGCCAGACAAAGTACTTGAATGATTTGCTAAAAATATTTGGAATGGAGAACTGTAAACTAGTTGGAACACCTATGGTTACAGGACACAAACTATAGAGCAAAGATGAAACACCAAAAGTTGAGCAGAAGAAATAAAGATCCATGATTGGAGGATTGCAATACTTAACACACACTAGACCGGATATACAACATTCAGTTGGAATGGTAGCAAGATTTCAAGCTGAACCTAGAGAATCACATTATGCAGCAGTAAAGAGGATATTGAGATATTTAAGAGGCATAATGGATTATGGATTATGGTATGAAAAATTTGATGATTTCACCCTATGTGCATATAAAGATGCTGATTGGGGAGGTAGTGTTGATGATAAGAAAAGCACCAGTGGTGGAACCTTTTTTCTTGGAGGAATATTGGTCTCCTGGTTGAGCAAGAAGCAGAATTGTATTTCACAAAGTACAGCAGAAGCAAAATATGTAGCAGCAACAAACAATTGTAACCAGATAATTTGGATGAAGCAGATGCTGAAGGATATTGGAATTAAGTTTGTTGAGCCTGTTGTCATACATTGTGACAACACCAGCACAGTTAGTATGTCTAAGAATTTTGTATTGCATTCTAAAACTAAACATATAGAGATCAAGTATCATGTTGTAAGAGAGAAATTTGCTGAGAAAGAAGTTAGACCGGAGTACATAAGCACAAAGGAACAGATAGCAGACATATTTACTAAGTCTTTGCCTAAGGATACATTTGAGTATCTGAGAGGTATGCTTAGGGTTATGCCCCAGCCTACTTTTGAGTAATGATGTAGTTGATTGCATCCATCTAGTGGTATATGAGCCCTAAAAAAAATTTTGAATTGGATGTTGGCACTTCCTCTATGGGGGAGTATGTGTATCTGAGCTGAGTCATGAGGACTCTTGTGAATGTATTTTCTAAAACAGTGTCTTTTGACATTGAGTTGTTGTTGACATAGTGATGAAATTTTTGTCATTGATGTCAATGGGGAAGAAGTATACATGAAAAACAATATAGAACATCTGTTGGAGAGAACTTAATAAGATAATGAAGCAAGATTTGATTGATGAAGAAGAATTGAAGAACTTTCAGAGTATCAGTGCAGCAGTATTGGATTTTTGGAACATTGGATGTTTTTCATCTATGTTGCCATCAATGCCAATGGGGGAGATTGTTAGGAATGAATGCTGAATGTTGGTAGTCATTTTGTAGTAGTTTTTGTTGCATTCATGACTATGATTGTCATTGATGTCAACACAGTGATCTTCTGAAGACTAGCAAAGAAGAAGATAATGTTTTGATTAGTGCACGTGGGATATTGTAGTTGGAGCTATATGATGTTGAGGTTATACTCTTTGATATTTTATATGTCTATGGTTAAGAGTGTAGATAGTAATTCATTTATTCATGAAAGTTATGAGCATTTTGGTAAAAGCAGTATTCAGGCAGTGTTCCTAAGTAGCGGTTTGTGGAAATCGGATGATATCTCCTAATCGGGATGGAATTTGGTTTTGCGTAGTTAAAGGGAAGTTTGAGACACATTGATGGTGATGTGGTTCATAGCACAAAATTTTAGGTCACACGAGTGAAGATTTATTGCATTTGGAAGCCGACAGTTTTTATGTAATTTTGATGTAGCATTTGGAAACTTTTATTTTGTATTTGTGTGCCGACTCATTTGTAATTATTTGAGTGTGGTATAAAGGAAGGAATGTTTTTCCTTATTTTAATTAGTTGAGATATATTAAAGAAGTGTGAGCATGGTTTGGTTGCATGTGAATGTAAGCATGAAGTGAAGAAAAGAGCCTAAGAGATTGTGAAAGCGAAATTGTGAAGGAAGACATGCGAAGTTCAGAGATCTGGAATTGAGATATGATGTAGCAGTGAGTACATTTTGGCACAATAAGGAGGTAACATATTTCATATTATTTTGCTGAATAATATCAAGGTTATTTGGATAGTGTGTTCAGTGATCTTACCCTAAAGTTCTTTGGGCAGTGCGTCCTTCTGTCTTCCATAACTCTTAACAGGGTTAGAATCTTTTAACATGGATTCAAAATCTCCTAACAGGGATTTATATGTACTGAATGTATTTCATAAGACTCCTAATAGATTCCATCCTCTCACAAGGAATTGCATCTTTTGTGGGCATCATTCCCACTGGGGTTTACTCTTTGATCAAGAGGTTCCCTAGTCAACATATCTTGTGTTATTGTGTCATTGTGTATCAATATCTTTGTATGGTTAATAATTGCATTACTTACATGGTTAAATGTTGTTGAAGATGTTAAAAGTTATAATTATCTAATAACTGATTCACCCCCCCCCCCTCTCAGTTATCTTGGTGGACTTTACTTTCTAACACATATATCTATGCAAACAGTTTACACCGATTAGTAAACGGTTTACAAAGATCGAGACATATTTAATATGGATGTAATCATTACTTTTTGTGATGATTCCTATGTAATGTTAGATCTAGGTTATTTTTATATACCATTGATCTTAGGTTTTCTAAGATGATGTAAACCCCAATTAGGTCAACTCAGTTTGATATATAATTGTAAAGATATCATTATGCTTATGCATCATGAAGTAGTATCCACACTAAGGACATCAGGAGATCAGACAAAGGGTTTCTGATAGAAGGTTTATGATAGAGTTAATCAGTTTTTAGAACACATACAAGGCTATTAAGGAGAACAAAAGAGTATATATATCACATTGATGTGATATTTATTTGATACTTCATAGATCTAAATCAAAAAAGAATAAGTTGTTATTAAAGATACTTTTACTGTTATCAATTTAACCATTGTAGCATATCAAAATCTCTTAACATAGTGAACTTAACAGTTCTTATTTAAATTTCTTAACCGAGTACACACATAATTTGTGTTGTTAAAATCCTCTAACTAGGCAGATCTAGTTGATCTTTTTGTTACTCCTAACAAGGTAAGTTCATTAGAAGTGATAAAAAAATGTAAGCCTTAACCGACATAATTTATTTCTTCAGTAGTGAAGATTTGTGCATGTCATCCCCACCACAATTTTTACCTTCTTACAAGGGTTTCTACGTAACCAAAATATATGTTTCATGAGTATTTCTTTTCATGGATGATTTATTGTTTTGTTTACAAGCACTTTACATTTTCAGTTATATGAATGTATGTTTCAAACAATGAAATAAGTCAATTAATTGAGATCTACTATTGAAAAGTTTACGTATTAAAAGTATTTGTGGGTACTGGTTCACCCCTCCCCTCTCAGTACTTATCTCTCCATAATCCCAGTAGAAACAACAATCAAAATGACTAAGAAGAACAAGCTAATAAGGGTGAAGAGGATAATCGAATATATCACTATAATTTTTTTAGTGATGGAGATCTGAAAGAAAAAGATTATCAAAGATGTCAAAAGTGTAAAAGATTTTAGAAATTACTCAAAAGGACATTGAAAGAAAATAAAGACAAATAATTTTTGGATCTAGCATCTCAGGGAGTCAAACTACCAAAGGACTATGACATAAATTAACTTAAACAAAGAGAAGTTGATTCTCACATATCTATATTAACATGACAGTTGCTTACTATGCAAGATGAAATTCAAGGTTTGAAGAAGGAGAAGGACAAAATAGCAAAGAAATACTCATTAGAACATATTTGTCCTTTCCCTTTTGATAAGGATGTAAGATTGATACCATTTCCACAACATGTCATGATTCCTAAGTATGACAAATATAATGGAAACTCAGATCCTCAGGATCATGTAAGGGAGTTTTGCACATTGAGCATGGAATTAATAGTTGAACAAACCTACTTAATGAGGTTTCTAAGAAGCTTTGGTGGAAAAGAAATGGAATGGTTTTCCAAACTACTCACAGACATTACAAATTTTGAAGAACTGGTCAATAAATTTATTCAACAATATTCATACAACATGAAATGCACAGTTACCATGTTAGACTTGTGCAATATAAAAAAAAGAATGGAGAATCATTCCTAACATTTCTCCAATGATGGAGAAAAATATTTGCAAGATACTCAAGGAAAATACTTGAGGGTGAGAAGATGATAATATTCATTAACAATTTGGTGCCTGAAATGAATTATCCCATACTAATGAACTACAACTGATTGAATAGCTAGATGAACTGAAAAAACAATGATTAGAGATCACCGAGCTACTGAAGTGATATGTAAGATGATTAAATCAGTCAATATGTTGTCATTGATGTCAACTAGTTTTGACAATACTTATCATGATAGTTACAAACATCTAAACATCTGTTGAAGGAAGAAAAGATGAAGAACTGAGATATCTACATGAGGAAAAGATGGATATGACAAATAAGGATAAGTTAAACATTGGGTAACTTATTGATGAGTCTATGGCTTTATATTGTTGACTTGAGCATGTTACATTAATATATTATGTAGAAGAGATTTGAAATTGAACAAGTCAATGTGGTCAGTAATTGAAGATTTTTGTATACACCGAGCTAGTGCAGTGTATACCGAGTGACAGTAATAACTGAGTTAGTTATCACCGATGCATTTCTATATTAATCGAGTATGGATGAAAACATTAAATGCTAAGAACAACCAACTAAATTTAATGATCTAGAAATTGTTATGATTTCAAGGTTAAGGATGAAGTTATTTATGAGATCCACGACTAAAAAAATGCAGAGATGATCTAAAGGATAAGATTGAAACGTGTTAATGACACATCTGCCGAGGAAGGTTTAAGCGACAAAATAGATGAAGGAGATTAAGAGGAAAAATATGATGGCTGATATGAAAATGGTTTACTTGTCTATTTAAGAGATGTGATTTTTATTATTGAAACATGCCAGAAAGAAGGAGACTACAGAGATTTTGCGTGAAGACTGTATTCATTCATTCCTGATCAAACTAGATATTTAAAGAATCGAGCTGTAGACATTACCGAGCATTAGAAAACTATTTACCGAGTGAAAGTAAGTTGAGAAATATTGAGGAAGTGAATTGATTAATGATCAGAGGATTTTATGAGCATAGAATAGATCTGAATATTTTCAATTGAGTTGTATTTGAATTAGATCGGTATGATATCTGTTTAACCATTGATTCAAAAAATATCATAGTTGAGTGGACTTAACAGTCTTGTTGTACTATCCTATGATATTCATTGAATGTAAAGTGTTATCTTGTTGACCCCATAGTCAATGCTGGTCAAAAGTTAATTGTTAGTGATAAATCCTCTAACCAGGTTACACCTAACAGTGTGTATTGTAACCTTTAACAGGGTTGGCTCTTTACCAAGCTCACTTCAGAAGAGTGAATTATTTTGGGTTATCAATCCCAGGTGGTTTTTCCCTTATCAAGGTTTCCACATTAAATCACTATGTTATGTGTTATTTGTTATGATTGTTTTCCTATCATACTTTAGATACTGCATAGTTGATTTAGTCGGTAATCATAGTTTGGATAATTATTGGTAATCGGTAAAGTGGACAAACAAATTGATATTTTATGATACCAAGCTACGTAATTTTTTGAAATTGTTTTGTAAGGTACATCTGTGTATTTGGGACTATATGATAACTCATCTAAGTAATTCACTCCCCTTCTCAGTTATTGTAACAATTGGTATCAGAGTGTATTTGTTTCTTGGAAGAAAGTTTTAAGGACTTGAGCAGAAAGATCACAAGATGTATAAGAGGGTAGTGTCAAAGCTGAACAAAGATAACTTTACCTCATGGAAAAGTCAAATGAGGCTTCACATATCTAGAATTGGAGAATCTGATATACCTTTACTTGACAAAGGCTACATACAATTGAATGTTAGACCTTTGAATCTTGATTAGTTGAGAGACAAACATGAACACAATATTACTATGATAGAGATTGTTGCTTGTCTATTTGATGTTGAATTTGAGGATGTCAAGGATGTTGGCAAGTTGTCTATACTAAAGTATATGACTTGATATAGTGTTTTCATTATGGCAACAAAGTCATATAGTAGTTTGGAGTCAGTGCACTTAGTGTAAAGATCAGAATTCAATTAAGTGTTGAAGACTGGAAAGTGTACAGAGTTCCTGTAGCTCAGAGCATCAGTGCACGTGTGTACAGATGAATTATGGTATGCACCCTAGAAGTTAATTTTGTTAGAGTATACTTATGCTTATTCTATGAGCGCATAAGTAGATATGAAAAGCTGTGAAAGTTACAGTCAGTTGAAGTTGCACAGCCAGTGTATGCCAGCAGAGAATAGAGCATGGAGCTGACAGTTAGCATTTTTGGTTTGGGATTATAATTTAATGTTGTAAAGGCCATGCGCCCATTGTATTTAGGTTTCTGACATGTTTATATGTATAATTGTAAGCACGCTTAAGCCAATTCATTTGGAAGCGTTGTTTGTAATTAGTTATAGGGTCGACCTAATTGTTTTGTTTGTATGAGCATATAAATATAAGATGTGCCCATTGTACTCGGCATGGAAGTTGTAATAGAATTGTGATAAGTAGAGAAAAGTTATGTGAAGACAACATAAGATGTATGAGATCTTTGCTAGAGGTCAAAGCATCAGCGCACCAAAGGAACTGATTTGACAAGCAGTGTCACAGTGAACAGTTCACCTGCAGATATAGTGTGTATCTTAAATCAGAAGGTTGTAGCCTTAACCATTTGAGCAGTGAGCTCTAGGATAGTGATTCCACTCCCCTAATAGGGATCATTGTAAAAGAATCCTAACAGGGTCTGACCCTTAACAAGGTCTACTATACTTAAAGCATTGCAAAGCTACTCCTAATAGGGTAAATGATCTTCTAACAAGGATCACAAAACACTAGTGCAAAATATTAGTGGGTATCAAGTCCCACTAGGGTTTTTACCTATTTGGGTTTCCCCGTAACCATATTGGTGTCATGTGTTGATTTCATGTTTCATGTTTAAATTCAGTACTTGAGCATTTAAGTTCAACATAAAGATTAAAGTAAAAAGTTAAATTACAGTGAACACTGATTCACCCCCCCCCCCCCTCTTAGTGTTCCCATTCCTAAAAATTGGTATTAGAGATCTGGTCCTCAGCAAAGAAGTTTAACCACATGAGGAGATCATGGACAAAGCAGATATGAAACATCTGAAGAAAAATTGTGAAGCCGCTCTTGAGGACCTGGAAAATTCAGAAAGAGAAATTGAAGAACTAAAAGAAAAAGTTAGTGATGCTCAATTAGTTATCAAAAGACTAAGAAAGGATTTGAAAGGACGCTCTAACAGTGAACTTGAAGAAAAAGTCAAGAAGTTGAGTGAATAAAATGCATCCTTATTAAGTCAACTTGAAGAATTTGATGACAAACTGATAAACAATCAAGATGTCTATAATGAACAAGTCAAGGAGAACCTTCAACTCAATGAAGAACTAAGGGAAGCTAACTTAGAAATCTTGGAGCTAAAGAATATCAAAGAAAGCTTGGAATCTAAATTAAAAAAGGAAAAAGATCATATTGACAAATTACACACCAGTGCTGATTTGGTAGAATCTTAGTTGTATGCAAGAAGAATCAAAGGAGACATTAGTTGTATTGGATACAATGAAGCACAAAATTAGACTGACAATATGCGAGCAACAAATGAAACACAAAAAGACTCTACTGATACTAAGAAGAATGAAGATCAAACCAAAGACAATGGTGGTCCTCCTAAGAATGAGCGCAAGCAAGTAGAATGCACTTGTTTTGCATGTAACAAGCATGGACACATTGCAAGGAACTGTACAGAGGTAAGACCTTTTAATGGCTACTATTATTCATGCAATAGATTTGGTCATAAAGCTATGAATTGCAAGACTAGTAAGAAGAACAGGACTCAACATGATCAGAGGAATCAAAATTAGACAAATGTAAGAAGTTCATAGAATGTTACATGTTAGATATGTAGCTATAATGGTCACTCAACCAGAACATGCAGAATGGTGACTCATGTCAATGCACCAAGGAATAATAGACCTCCAGTCATTTGTCACTCTTGTAATGAGGCTGGACATATCTCGAGGTTCTGTAGATCAAGGACGCAAGGTTAGGAAAGCCCTAAAAAGATCGAAGAACCAATTTTGGATCTTGAAACAGAAGTCAAGTTTGTGAAAGCCTCAGAGGATGTGAGCTTGATTTGGTTAGAAGGAAAGAAGGACAAAGTTGATAAGAATGTATTGGATGCATCCCCAGTGGACACACCCTCTACATCTACATGAATGGCCCTCAAGGTCATAGGGGGAGCTAATTTAGCTCTAGACTCCTATGTGGCTATTATACTCATCCTCAGAGTATGCACCTTTGGACTTAAGCTTTTGGATTGTATAGGAACCTTCATGCAAGAGCGCACATGCTGATTGTTAGCGGAACTCAAGTTTGAAATTTTGAAGTGACAGCCTGATTTACGCAATGTGCATTAATGGCAGATTTTTCACTTTAAAGTAAATAGAAGTCATTTGATTTCTCATTGCATTCAAATTCAAAGTGATAGGAGAGCAGAAAGAGCCTTGGAAGTTGTTGTGAAGTCTTTGAGATTGATCCATTAGAGATTTGTTGTAGTTATCAGTGCATTTGATCAGTTGCAAAAACCCTAGCTCGTTGCGCCGATTTAGAAGCCATCTGATTATCTCTAAGTTCAGTTGGAAAGTGATTAACAAGTAAGTCATGGCCACTCCCATTGTTTATGATATCACTAAGAAGAAAATATATGTTTTCAAGAGGCACCCATTTAAATCCACCCTAGATGATTTAGAGGGAGCTTTCTCCTACACGCCTATGGGCGTCATGCATGTGGAAGACATAAGGGCTTACATCTACTATAAGAAAGAACCTATTGGACTAGATAGGTTAAGGGCGCACATGGATACCATGTTGAAATAGGATAAAACATTCATGGATGAATACACCAAATGGAATGATCACCCTATTATTGAGTATGCTACGACATATGAATTCTATGAGACAGAATGGATAAAGATCTTATTGAGAAGAATCCATGATGATCTATTTTGGCTTGGAGATGTTCCAGTAAGAATCACAAGTGATCTATTACATGAGATGATAGGCCTTTCTAGGATAGGTGTTGTCCTTCCAGTGGGAAAGGATGTCAGGAAAATGGTAGAAAAAGTATGTAAGTCAAGGAGTGATAGGCACATCATGACTATTGAGCCAATTGACCAAGAAGACATCAAATTGATGTCAATGATACTGGGTTACAGATTTCATCACACCAACAGGGTGAATAGTGTATCTACGGGTACTATTCTAGCTGCCATCAGACTAGTAAAGGAACATGGAGAATTCAACTTGTGTGAGATCTTGCACACACAGTTGATAGATAACATCAAAGCTATCAAACATGACAAAACAAAGATATTCAAGTTTGGGTCCCTAATCATCTATATGTACCTTCATATAGTTGGAAGAGTTTCAAATTTATATTTGGACAAGTCCATTCCAACAATGCCTCAGATATCCAAAAAAGCATCCACAAAAAGCACACTAAGAGATTACATTACATTGGAATTGAAGACCTTTAGAACTAAGATGCAGATGAGGTATAGGATTCCAGAAAGCATTGTAGAGAAATATAAGGATACAATATACTTTATGGTGGAGACTGATACTACATGTATGGAAGTTGTTGAGCCTAGAACTAAGTAGATTCATCCACTTGGGTATGAGGTAGAGGAAAAAGTTCTTGAAGCTTATGCACAAGTACTTCTGACAGCCCCCAAAGATCCTAATAAATATAGGTGGGGAACCTATGAGGAAAAGACTAGAGAATTTGATGCAAAACTTAACAGTGCTACAACTAAAAGAAAAGTTGCTAAGGTCACTTCTGAGATCTTGAGAATACATGGTGTGTCTCAAGAAGACCTTGATAAAGCAAGGGATGAAAAGATTTCCTTATAATTGAAAGGCACAGTAGCAGAGGAAGAACAAAAAGATCCCAAGTTGAAGAAGATGAAAAATGAATCAAATGACAGTCAGAAGGGTAAAGAAGATAATACTCCTTCTGTGCCCATAGATACTATTGATCTTACCACTCTTCCAGAGTATAAGCCTATAGTCAAGAGTAAGAAAGAAGCTAGCACTAGTCATCCATCCTCATGAGCACTAAGGAGCAAGAAAAAGATTCAAGCACCTCCTAAGGCAGGATTCAGATCAAGCCTTAAATTTTTGAATGCAAGAATTGTTGATGAGGGCAGAATTGATCAAGTAGAGAAGTATTATGACACATACAGTGAGATTGACAAATCAGAAATATATAGTATGATTGTCAAACATATGATCAAGTTCAAGAAGACAGTCCTTGAGTTGAAAACCTCTATTCTAGATAAAGTATGGGATATTTTAGAAAACCTAAAGAGATAAGCAAATGAAGAGGATCTAAGGATCAGAGAAAAAGTACTAGAAGATACTCTGCCAGTATGTTCTAAAGAAGAAGTGGCACTGATATTAAATCTGGTGAAGCTGCACTTAAGGAAAAAGATGAGAACTCTTCACATTATGAACAAAGACTATAAGCTGATAACAAAGGAAATAGAGAAGGCCTTTTAAAAGGTTTTATTAGAACAATAGATAAAACCACCTATTGCACCCATCACTCATGCACCTAGTAAGCAAGACAAAGAAGAAGAGACCTTCAATGTACCAGTGATAGGTCCTCAGGACTTAGCGGCCATAGCAAAAACTCAAACAAAGGCAAAAAAGTCTACACCCATCTCAGAATCACATGAAGGTAGCACCATTATCATAGATAATGTGGAGATAGCCACGACGGCTACTGATAAGGATTTGGACAAGTTTGAGGAAGCATTTGTTAGTACTAAAGAAGCTGAAACCTTATGCAGCAATACACCTCCAACTTAGCAAGAAGAAGCACTCATAGAAGATGCATCTGATAAGAAAGAAGAAGAAGAGGTAGAAAATAAATAAAAATATACTTCTATTGATCTTGCAAAGGTAAAACAAGAAGTGATGGAAATCACTCCCATCACTCCCTCCTCAGCATTGTTGTCAAGTTTGACACCTGACACAAGCAGTTTGGACTCTTGGAAAGAAGAAGACTTGATTAAGCTCAACATCCTGGCTATGGAGAAGGAAAAGGAGAAAAAAGTTATGAGGAATCCTCTCCTGATAGAATCGGTGAATATTTTGAATAGTTTTCTACCAAAAGATAAGAAAGTGTTAAAAGTACATTCGGTTGATGATGTGAGTTTAGTCCTCTCACAGTTCAAAAGCAATTTTTCTAGCCTAGAAGAATATGCATCCATAGTAGAAGAAGAGAAGTGCTTAAAGAAGAGACTGAATGAGTTGATGAGAAACTTTGGACTAGACTTGAATTCCCTTAAGTCTAGTCAAGCATCCTTGAAAGAATTTTTTGATGAAGGAAGAAGGATCATTGTAGCATGCATGGATCAAGACAAGCTCATCGATGCTCACTTCAAGAAGATAAAAGAGGCAAAAGCAATGATTGAGCAGGTAAAGAATTCAGTGTCAGACACATCCACTGATGTGAACATGTGCAACAATGTCTACCAAGGACAGTTAGACAAGATTGAGAAGGAAGAAATAGAGATAGAAAGGATAAGGTTTAGACAGACTCAGTTGAGGAATGGTCTTGCACCCTCTTTAGACATCCTCAATCAGAATATAAAGGAGATTGATGCCACCATGGTAACTTATGATCATGGTCTTATCAGTGACTTGGAGAAGATGGAGAAGATTCAATATGCATTATGCGCCCATCTCCAAATAGTTAACTCTCTGATAACCTTTTGGAAGAAGGAGATCCAGAACCTCAAGATTGCATATTTGGATGTTTTCCCTTAGTGAGTATGTATAGATACAGTTTTTTGATGCACCTTTGTTATTAATGTTAAAGGGGGAGTTGTGTATAGAATATGGAGTATATATATGTATAGGGAGATATAATGTTATGTATAAAAATGTATAAAAGACAAAAGTAGACAAAAAGTTTTTGTGTTAAGGGACAGATAGCAACTTGGCCATATTCCTTTGTTGCCATCAACAAAAAAGGGGAAGATTGTTGGCAAGTTTTCTATACTGAAGTATATGACTTGATATAGTTTTTTCATTATGGCAAAAAAGTCATATAGCAATTTGGAGTCAGCGCACTTAGTGTAAAGATCAAAATTCAGTTAAGTGTTGAAGACTGGACAGTGTACAAAGTTCTTGCAGCTCAGAGCATTAGCGCATGTGTGTACAGATGAATTATGGTATGCACCCTAGAAGTTAAGTTTGTTAGAGTATACTTATGCTTATTCTATGAGCACATAAGTAGATATGCAAAGATGTGAAAGTTACAGTCAGTTGAAGTTGCATAGCCAGTGTATGCCAACAGAGAACAGAGCATGGAGCCGACAGTTAGCATTTTTCATTTGCGATTATAATTTAATGTTGTAAAGGCCATGTGCCCATTGTATTTAGGTTGTCAACATGTTTATATGTATAATTTTAAGCATGCTTAAGCCAATTCATTTGGAAGTGTTGTTTGTAATTAGTTATAGGGCCAACCTAATTGTTTTGTTTGTATGAGCGTATAAATATAAGATGTGCCCATTGTACTTGGCATGGAAGTTGTAATAGAATTGTGATAAGCAGAGTAGAGGTATGCGAAGATAGCATAAGATGTATTAGAGCTTTGCTAGAATTCAAAGCATTAGTGCACCAAAGGAACTGATCTGACAAGCAATGTCACAGTGAATAGTTCACTTGCAGATATAGTGTGTATCTTAAATTAGAAGGTTGTAGCCTTCACCATTTGAGCAGTGAGCTCTAGGACAATGAGTCCGCTCCCCTAATAGGGATCATTGTAAAAGAATCCTAATAGGGTCTGACCCTTAACAAGGTCTATTGTAATTAAAGCATTGTAAAGCTAGTCCTAACAGGCTAAAGGATTTTCTAACAAGGATCACAAAAAAACTAGTGCAGAATATTAGTGGGTATCAAGTCCCACCGGGGTTTTTACCTATTTGGGTTTCCTCGTAACCATATTGGTGTCATGTTTTGATTTCATGTTTCTTATTTATGTGAATGTTTAAATTCAGTACTTAAGCATTTAAGTTTAGCATAAAGATTAAAGTAAAAAGTTAAATTACAATGAACACTGATTCACCCCCCCCCCTTCTCTCTGTGTTCCCGTTCCTAACAAATAATTGCACTACAGTGAAGAAAATGTGGGATAAACTTGCTCTATTTTATGGTGGTGATGTGAATGTGATGAGAGCCAAAGCTGAAATATTGAGAGGCATATTTGATGACATGAATGTGAAAGAAGGAGAGAACATCACACAATACTCAAACTGAATCAAAGAGGTAGTCAATGCTATCTGAGGAGAAGGAGGTGTTATTTCTGAAGATACTATGGTAAGTAAGATACTGAGAACCTTCTTGCATGTCTATGCAATCAGAATATCTTCTATTCATGAAATGAGGTCTGCACCTAATAGCACTCTTACTCTTGATGTTCTGACTAGAAAGTTAACAACTTTTGAGCTAAATAATTTTGACAATAGTGTTGTATCGAGTGTTAAGTCTTCTTTTATGCCATCTCTTAAGATTGGTAAATCTAGCAGTAAGCATAATATAAAGAATGAAAGTGAAAGTAATATTGAAGATAAGCTTAATGAGCTTGAAGCACTTATGTCCTGGAGACTAAAAAAAGGTAAAGGAATGTATAAGGGAAAGTTACCTTTAGCTTGTTTTAACTGTAAAGAGCTTGGCCATATTGTTGCTTGATGTCCTAATAGGAAAGAGGAAGATAAAGACCGATCTGGTGATGGAAATTTTGGCAAAAGGAATAATAGAGGAAATTGACACTACAATAGAGACAACTGAGATTACAAAGATAAAGGCAAAAAGGCATGTCACCTTGTTGGAGAAAATGAAGATGACACTAACACTAATGATGATATTGAAGTAGTATTTGTTGCAATGAAAGATGATTCAAAAGACGAGGAAAGGTATGTAGAAATAACACTTATTTCTAAAGTTAGTAAGAATGATACTTGGATAATTGATATTGGTTCTACACATCACATGGCTGGTAATGAAGATAAGCTTGATCATCTTGAGCATTAAAATGGAGGATCAGTGAAAATGGGAAATGATACACCTTGTCAGGTGAAAGGAAAAGGTTCTATCTTATTGAATGAATATAGAATTAGATGTAATAATGCATACTGGGTAAAAGGACTTAACTACAATTTGTTGAGTGTAGCATAGCTGAATAACTCAAGTCAGTGAGTTGCATTTGAAAGCAAGAAGGTGAAAATCTATGATGAAAATGAAAAGCTTGTCGGTATTGGAGGATAATCAAAAGGTAATTTATTTTATCTTGACAATGCTGAAACTTCTTGTTTACTAGTGAAGAATGAAGATGTATGGTTATGACATAAGAGGCTATGTCATGTAAACTTTGATAACATGATTAAGATCAGTAGAAAGAAAAAAGTTAGAGGATTGTCGAGCCTAACCAAACCTGATCATGTTATGTGCCATAAATTTCAAAAAGGAAAGATGACTAAATCTAGTTTTAAAAGTAAGGACTATTCATCTAAAGGTATTTTGGAGTTGGTACACACTGAATTATGTGGTCCTATGAGAACTCAAAGCTACTATGGTGATAAATATTTTATTTTATTTGTTGATGACTATTCTAGGCTGATGACAGTAATGTTCTTGAAAGAAAAATCTGAGGCATTCAAATTGTTTAAATGGTATAAGGATAAAGTTGAAAAAGAAATTGGAAAAGAATTGAAATGCTTAAGGTTTGATAGAGGAGGTGAGCTTGTCTTTGAAGAATTCACTAATTTTTGTAATGAGCATGAAATCAAAAGACAGGTTTCTGCACCGCAGCAGAATGGAATTGTTGAAAGGAGGAACCGATCTATTGTTGATTGTGCTAGAACATTGATGATTGAGAAAAATGTTGCACAAATGTACTGGAGAGAGGTAGTTAGTACTATAGTATACACATTGAACTGAGTTCAACTAAAGAAAGATGCAAACAAAACACCTTACGAGTTATGATTTGGATATACACCAAGTGTAAGTTATTTCATAATCTTTGGTAGTAAGTGTTATATTCTGAAAGATGATAGGAATGGTAAATTTGACTCTAAAGGTGATGAAGGAATATTTTTAGGATATTCTACTAAGAGAAAAGCTTATAAATGTTTGAACAAGGCTACTAAGAAAATGATAGAAAGTGCTAATGTAAGAGTTGATGAATTTTCTGAAAATAATGATGAAGAAAGCATGAAGGAACCAAAAGACTATGGTAGGTTTACATATGTTGAAGATCCATATTATCTACCAAAGCCACATGCTGATTCTACTGAGCACCAGGAAAATGCTACTGAGAATCAGAAAATGCAAACTGAGAATCAGGAAGAAGCTACCGAGTAGGAAAATGAACCTGAACTGAATGATGAGAAAAGAAGAGAAAAAGTGCTAGCAAGATTTGATAGAAGACACCATTTGTAGAATCAAATCATTGGAGATAATAAAGTTGGCATGATGACCCAAAGTAAGTTAAGACATAACACATGCTTACTTTGTGAGTTTGAACCTAAGAATGTTAGGGATGCACTTGAAAATGAGGAATGGATCAATGCTATGAATGAGGAAATTGAATAGATTGAGAAGAATAAGACATGGACATTAGTACCTAGACTGAAAGATAATAATCTTATTGATACTAAGTTTATTTTCAAGAACAAGTTAAATAAAAATGGTGAGGTCATTAGGAATAAGGCAAGACTTGTATGCAAGGGATATGCACAAGAAGAAGGTATTGATTATGGTGAAAGCTTTACACTTGTTGCTAGACTTGAAGGAGTATGTATACTACTTTCATATGTTGCACATAAGGGATTCAAAGTATATCAAATGGATGTGAAATCAGCTTTTCTAAATGGAATTCTTGAGGAGATCTACATAGAACAATCGGAAGGGTTTGTTGATCCGAATCAGAAGAATATGGTATGTAGACTGGACAAAGCTTTGTATGGAATGAAGCAAGCACTGAGGGCATGGTATGAAATATTACATGCTTATCTTATCCATATTGGCTTTGTAAGAACTAGTGAAAATAGTAATTTGTACATGAAAGGAGAATCTGATGATAATATTTTGATTGCTGAAATATTTGTTGATGATATAATCTTTGGTGGACATGATCTGATTTGCAAATCTTTTACTGATGAAATGAGAAAGGAATTTGAGATGTCAATGTTTGGAGAGATTAAATTCTTTCTAGGTTTATAGATTATACAACAGAATGATGGGATTTTCATCACTCAATCAAAATACATTAAAGAAGTATTAAATTTTTTTGGCATGGAAGATGCAAAACTAGTAGGAACACCGATGGTAACTGGATGTAAGTTGATAAAGGATGATTAATCTACAGAAGTAAACTAGACATTGTACCAATCTATGATTGGAAAACTGATGTATGTAGTACAAAGTAGGCCTGATATTGCACATGCAGTTGGGATTGTGGCAAGATTTTTTGCCAATCCTAAAGATTCACATATGGTTGCAGTTAAAAGAATTTTGAGATACTTGAAGAAGATAGAAGATTATGGTTTATGGTACACAATGGAAGGAAAATTTGAACTCCGAGTTTACACCAATGCATATTGGGCTGGAAACATAGATGACCGAAAGAGCATAGCCAGTGGAGCATTATTTTTAGGAGAAATGCTTGTGACTTGGATAAGCAAGAAACAAGAATGCATTTCTCAATCTACTATTGAAGCAGAGTATGTTGCTACTGCTACAAATTGTTCAAATATTGCTTGGATTAAACAAGTGTTGGAAGGAATGAATGAGGTAATCACTGACCTGGTGATTATATATTGTGACAACACTAGTGTTATAAATATTTCTAAGAATCCTGTGACGCATTCAAAAATAAAGTATATATCTATTAAGTATCACTACTTAAGGGAACAAGTTCAAGGGAAGCAAGTGAAACTAGAATTTGTAAAATCTGTAGAACAACTTGCTGATATCTTTAATAAACACTTACCGAAGGACACATTTGAATATTTGAGGACTAGACTTGGGGTTCGTCCCCTGTCTATCGGTCACTGAGGTGATCAGGAGGTTGCATCAACCTATACTTATAATAAGATCATTCATGTTGATGCACATAGCTCACACTTTAGTTTTTCTATGGTTGTGAAAGATTGTAGAAGCTAGAATAGGAATTATTTTATCAATACACTAAAGGTACCTGATATGAACCGAACAACAGAGACTTACTTGGCTGCTGAAGAGCTATTTGTTTATTTAATTTGGCATTGTTTTCAAAGTGAGAGAGACTGCATATGAAAAATCAGTTAGTGAGAACATAGAAATGGAGAGAGACGTCATACTGGAATATCTGTTGCTAAGAACAAGAATCTAAGAACTGAAAAGATCAAATCCATAGGGAGAGTCTGTATGTAAAGCTATTTTATTTTGTAGTGATTAAACATATTAAATATCAAGCTAGGGAGATCTTACCAAGCTACAAAATTTACTTACATAGTTGTAGAATACATGTTTTGTATGTGTATGACATATTTTCATATTGCTTGTGTTGCCATCAATGCCAAAGGAAGAGATTGATGAACTACAACTGAAGTGATATGTAAGATGATTAAATCAGTCAATATGTTGTCATTGATGTCAACTAGTTTTGACAGTACCTATCATGATAGTTAAAAAAATTTGAACATCTGTTGAAGGAAGAAAAGATGAAGAATTGAGATATCTACATGAGGAAAAGATGGATATGACAGATAAGGATAAGGTAAACATTGGCTAACTTATTGATGAGTCTATAGATTTATATTGTTGACTTGAGAATGTTACATTAATCTATTATAAAGAAGAGATTTAAAATTGAACAAGTCAATGTGGTTGGTAATTGAAGATTTATGTATACACCGATCCAGTGCAATGTATAACGAGTGATAGTAATAACTAAGCTAGTTATCACCGACGCATTTCTATAGTAATCGAGTATGGATGAAAATATTAAATTCTAAGAATAGCCGACTGAATTTGAGGAGCTAGAAATTGTTATGATTTTGAGGTTAAGGATGAAGTTAGTTATGAGATTCATGACTGACAAAATTTAGATATAATCTAAAGAATGAGATTGAAACGTGTTAATGACACATCTATTGAGGAAGGTTTAAGTGACAAAATGGACAAAGGAGATTAAGAGGCAAAATCTGATGGCTGATATGAAAATGGTTTACTTGTCTATTTAGGAGATATGAGTTTCATTATTGAAACATGTCAGAAAGAAGGAGACTATAGAGATTTTACGTGAAGACTATATTCATGCATTCATGATCAAACTGGTTATTGAAAGAACCTCACTGCAGACATTATTAAGCATCAGAGAACTATTTACTGAGTGAAAGTAAATTGAGAAATATTGAGCAAGTGAATTGATTAATGATCAGAGGATGTTATGAGCATAGCATAGATCTGAATATTTTCAATTGATTTGTATTTGAATTAGATCAGTATTGTATCATTTTAACTATTGATTCAAAAAATCTCTTAACCGAGTAGACTTAACAGTCTTGTTGTACTATCCTATGACATTCATTGAATGTAAAGTGTTATCTTATTGACCCCATAGCGAATTCTGGTCAAAAGTTAACTGTTAGTGATAAATCCTCTAACCAGGTCACACCTAACAGTGTGTATTATAACCTTTAACATAGTTGGCTCTTTACTGAGGTCACTTCAAAAGAGTGAATTATTTTGGGTTACCGATCCTAGGTGGTTTTTCCCTTAGCAAGGTTTCCACATTGAATAATTATGTTATGTGTTATTTTTTATGATTATTTTTCTATCATAATTTACATACTGCATAGCTGATTTCGGTAATCACAGTTTGGATAATTACTGGTATTCGGTAAAGTGGACAGACAAATTGATATTTTATGTTACCGAGCTGTATAATTTGTTGAAATTGTTTTGTAAGGTACATCTGTGTATTTGGGATTCTAGGATAACTGATCTAAATAATTCACCCCCCTTCTTAGTTATTCTACCACATACAACTTCAGGGTCCACCAAGTTTCAACAAGAAGATAGATAGTGCAATTAAGATCCAAGAAGTCTTGATTAAGAAGAGACAAGTCACCATCTACAAGGAAAATAAAGGAAAGTACTATTCTAGAAATAATAAGGATAAGTACAAATATGGGAACAAAAATAAGAATGTGGTTAATGATGGAGTTGTGGACACACCTAATGCAAGGCCTAAACCTGAGGTGTTTAATCTTTCTAAAGTCTACAAACTAATAAGAGCTATAATACAATAGTGACACCAATGAATCCTAAGGCTTTCAATAAACCTAATAATTAGAACAAGCCTTTTTTATCAAGACCTAAGTGCACATTTACACCTTTTGGAGATACACTCAAGGTGGTATTGAAATCACTTTTGGATAATAAGATTATTACAATCCCTGATTCAAAACCATGGGAACTGGAAGTGAAGTTGAAATGGTGGAACAATAATGAATATTGTAATTTTCATCGCAATAAAGGACACAAGACCAATACTTGCATGAAGATAAGACATGTCATTCATGACTTAATTGAAGAATGCACGGTTAAAGTGGATGGACATCATACAAATAAAGATCATAAAGCATTTCAAACCCCATTGCCTAATTATGAAAAAGGTGAATCTTCTAAAAAGAAATAAAATTAATTACACATACACTGATAATGATAATGTGGTTCATATGGTGGAACCATGCAAACAATCCATAAATGTGATTACTCTCAAGGGAGTACAAGATAAAGTAGAATCTTCCAATGATGTGACAAGGATTCACGATAAGCTCACCCTTAAAGGAGCTTTTGAATCAAGTCAACCTTTTATAAAAATGACCCCTAAACAATTGACATGGTCTTCAAAGTTCAAACTAGTAGACCAATTGCAATGTACACTTTCTCAAATTTCCATTTTGGAACTATTAAAGATCTCTCCGGTCCATCGAGAGATTTTTTATCAAGCCCTACTTACCACCAATGTACCCAAGGACTTATATGTAGATAGATTCCAAACTATGGTTGGTCATCTAAATTCTCCACACTATTTTTCTTTTTCTGAAGAAGATGATAAATCCTTGAATCATCCACACAATCAACCATTGCATCTAGAGGTACTGATTCATAAACACCGAGTCAAGTGTGTCTTGATATATGGAGGTGGTGGTTTGAATATATGTAAATATAATATGGAGAATCAATTGGGTTTCTCTAAACACAAGAAGAAAGATAACCATCAAAGCTTACAATGAAGAAGAAAGATCCTCAAAAGGATTGGTTGTCTTACCCATCAAAATGGAACTAGTGGAAAAAGATGTGATATGTCAAGTTCTTGACCTACCACTTTCCTAAACAATTCTTCTTGGAAGGTCATGGATCCATACAATGCAGGTGGTATCTTCTACATATCATCATTGCATAAAATTTCCTCACAATGGAGTAGAAGTAACCATTACTGCTAATACAACCTATCCTTGCAATAATCTCAAGCAAGTGGATACTATGGTTCCTCACAACATAAAAATTTCTCACAAAGTGGAAAGTTCCAAAGAAATGGTCCTAAGGAGTTTTGCAAAGAAGATGAATATTCAAGAGGTAGGAATGAGAGGATACAAGATAGATTCCTCTATATCCATGATAGACTTACCCTTATCTCCTAGATCTCAAGGAAGACCTTCATCAACATTCACACCATCCAAAGGTGATACATTGAAAATTCATGAAGGAATAGGGATGGTGAAATCGAAGGTGTCTCTACAAGAAGAAAATGAAGAAATTTTTTTCCTACAATGGCTATATAAAGGAGATGAACATGATGGAAATGTCAAAAATGTGGAGATAGCCTCAAAAAAGTATGGTAAAGGGTATGACATCATGAAACAAATGGGTTATAAAGTAAAATGACCACTGGGTCAAAATAAGAAAGGAATCATTGAGCCAATACATATGGACTTTTGAAACCTTAGAGATAAAACCAGAGTGCATTTTAAAGAAGAAACATCTCATCCTCTAGCTGAAGATGGTCTGGTATTTGACAGATCATGTGATTTAGATGATGAATAAGGGATAGGACAACTAATTTTATATGAGAGAGTATTACTCTTGCAAGGAGATCCCCTGTCAAAGCTTAGTACCGATATTGCACCTGAGCAAGAATCAGAAGAAGAACTAGAGGAAGAAAAATAAGAAAGGCATCCTAACTGGGGACAGTTGGTTACTATCACTCATATTCTTGACATGCCTCATTTTTAGGATCAACAAGACATAGAAATATCTTTACAAACACCTTCGAAAGAAGGAGAGAATCAACAAGAAGAAAACTATTAATTGAAGGCAAAATTATTATTCAAATTTCAATTTTCTTTTCTATATATATGCAATGTTGATTATATATATATATATGTGTGTGTGTGTGTGTGTGTGTGTCTGTATATATATACACACACACACACACACACACACATACATATATATATATATACACATATACATATATACATATATATATA